>CM021697.1:8096717-8113877 GCA_011074415.1 Stictonetta naevosa | reverse complement strand
AAAGTGTTTGACTCAATTTTGTTTTTCAGAAAATCTTTTAATCAGAATATAATTATTAACATATATCTCTAGACTGTTTGAAATGAAATTGAAAATAATGTTTGTGAATCTATGTAGCACTGATCCCATAGCATGTCCAGACTATTGAGCCAGGGATCATTCTAAATTAAACTGAATATTACAGAATTGAAGGAAAATAATAATAATAATAATAATAACCAAAAAGAACAACACAAAACAAAACAAAAAGCTTTACTGAGTTTTTCCCCTCTTTTGTCTCATCTTTCTCTATGACAGAAACACACTGGAAAGATTTAAATGTTTTCTTTTCTCCTGTTTTGTTTTTACATGATTTAACTCTGAGCACCTAGAATTCTTTAGAAACAACAATAAATAACATAAGATTTATCCCAAGTGAAATAAGATTATGTACATACCCACTGCAAATACCGGGAAAACTTATCAGATGTGTCAGTGATTTGGCCCCAAAGAGTACTAACAAGAACCTAAATTAAAATATAACAAGCCACAATTCCTAGACAAAATTATTTCAGGGAAAAGGATTTGCAGAAGTTTCCAGTGAAGCAGATGGGATGAGAATTTCATATTTCCTAATATCAGATTAAACTTTTTCTTGGAATAGCTGCCAGTATCCATTTTTGACTAATATAGTCTGTACACAAAAAATAAAGTCAATAAAAAATAAAAATAAATATCGTTAATATGAAAATGCACCCAGAATGAGTTAAAATTAAAAGATCAATTTTGTTTGGAATTTTGACATAACTGGAGTTTTAATACCTGGATTCCCACATACACCAGATACTGCAACATTACCACAGAAAACCTCAAGAGAATGATTTCCCAGAAGACAAGGCAATGGTAATCTTCAATGGTTAAAACTGAGCCAATTTCTGTTTGCCTTTTTAGATCAATAGAATAATTGCCATGAATGTAATTTAGGAGCAATTAAATCAGTTAATACTGCTTCAGCAAATAACTTCAGTCACAAGAAAGGATGAAAAAAAAAATTCATTTGATCGTTTTTCGTTTGATCCTTACTGAAGATTAAATACTTTTTTTTTCTTTTCTATTTTTTTCCCCAAGTTTTTTTTTTTTTTTTTTTTTTTCTAATCTTGCTTTCTTCTTTGAAAAAGCAGTCTGCTTTCCCTTTTTCCCTGTCCTCCCTAGCTTGGCATTAGACAAGAAAGAAACCCAAATAAAATCAACCTCACTGCGGTGTACTGGGTCTGGCTGGGATGTTAACTTTCCCTGCAGCAGCCCATACAGTGCTGTGCTCTGCACTTGTAGTTAGAACAGCAGTGGTATCACACTGGTGTTGTGTCTGCTGCTGAGCAGTGCTGGCACAGCATCAGGACTTTCTCTAACCCTCCTAGGGGATGGGCAAAAAAGTGAGAAAGAAACATCACCAGGGCAGCTGACCTAAACCAACCAAAGGGATATTCCATACCATATGATGTCACACTCAACAATAAAAGGTGGAAAAAAGATGAAGAGGGGAGGGGTGGGCTCTCGTTGTGAAAACGTCTGTCCTCCTCCTGAACACCGGCTACATGCGTTGAGGCCCTGCTTCAAGGACATGGTCAAGCATCACTCATTTGTGGGAAGTAGAGAGCATTTTTTTTTTCCTCTGCACTTCCACATAACCTTTACTTGTTTTGTTTTGCTATTCCTTTTCCCCCTCTCTCTTCCCCTTTCCCTTTTTTCCCTTTAGTTGAATAGTTTAATTAATAATAATATTTCCATAATAATATTTTTTTTTCCCTTTAATTAAATTATCTTTATCTCAACCTGTGAGTTGTTCTTTCCTTTACTTCTTACCCTTCTCATCTGAGGAGGAGGAGTGAGAGAGCGGTTGTGGTGTTCAGCTGTCTAACACGGTAAAACCACCACATGCAGTTTGATTGAACCAATTGATTTTCCCCCAACAAAATAACACTGATTTGAAAGACCATTCTGTGAGTTTGCATCAATTATGTTTTACTATTAAACTAAAAAGGGTACATTGCTTCCTTGGTCTGTGGAGGTATATATATGTTAATAAACCAAATAGGTTCAAGCACTGTCCCATAGCTACACATGCTGTCTCATTTTTTGCATACACCTTGATGGTCATTTGGCTTACGTCAATTGGCAATCTTCCAGAAATATCTAGTTAATGGTTCAAATATGAGATAAGCCTGATAGACAGCATGAATAAAACAAAACCATTTTGTGTGGTTGGAGAGCTGCATTTCTTTGTATGATGCCTACCACTGTTGTGTCCAGAACCTGACAACACCTCTCCAGATAACACTCCTGGGTGAGGTAGGCCAGCATTATGGGACCTGGAGGTCCTGATCTCACAGCTCTGAACCCTCAGTTCAGGGGTTTGTAGTTTGTAGCATGGCAATGGATGGAGGCAACACTGAGAAAGAATAGTAAGAGAGGGCTGATGTGTCTGCAACAAAGGTGGAAAAGGGAGAAAAGTATTAACAGTAGCTAAGGTGGTGCTGCTATTTTCACATGCCGGTACATCTAAATAACTGCATAACTGTCTCTGCCTTGTATCACTACTGACAAGATGTCTGGGACAGGAGATAGCATAGAAAGAGAGTAAAGATGCATGAAAAACAACAGTGAAATCAGCCAATAAAAGTTGGGAATGAAGATGACACGTAAGTGGTAAGAAAATGTCTCTTAATAAGGAAATCCAAAACTAGTGGTACTTCACTGTTCTCTACAACTTCCCGAGGAGGGGAACTGGAGAAGGAGGAGCTGGTCCTTTCTCCCTTGTAACTGATGACGGGAAGTGTGGGAATGGCACAAAATTGCAGCATGGCAGGTTCAGACTGGGTATTAGGATTTATTTATTTATTTATTTAATTAGTTGTGAGGGTGGTCAAGCACTGCAACAGGCTTCTTTGCAAGGTCATTGATGCTCCATGCCTGTCAGTGTTCAAGAGACATTTAACATTAAACTTAAAAATATGCTTTAACCTTTGGTTAGCCATGAAGTAGTCAGGCAGTTGGACTTGATGATTGTTGTAGGTCCCTTCCAGCTGAACTAGTCTAGTCTAGTCTAGTCTAGTTTAGTCTAGTCTGGTCTGGTCTGGTCTAGTCTAGTCTAGTCCTCTCCAGCTCCATTCTATAGAGGTGGGAAAAAAAAAAAAAAAAAAAAAAAAAAAGGAGTGAAAAAAAGGCAAGAGATTAAATGAATATGCTGAATCAGACACTGTTTCTGGCCCTCTCTACAGTGATGGTCTATGATGTTTTTTGTTTTTCTCTTGAATAATACATTTTTTTTTTGATAGCCTAAAAATATAGGGCTAAAAAAACAAGCTGATCACCTAATTAGACCTGGTGTCCATGTGCATCTTGCCCAAGGATAGAGATACTATAATCTTCATCACCCTTTCCTGCACAGATGATCTGTCTTTGTGGCAGAAGAATTTCTGTGTCTAAATCTCTCTCACTGCAAAGTAAGCCTATTACTTCTCAATAGCTGAATAGAGATGGAAAATAGTCCATTACTTTCTTCTTTGCAACAAGCTTCTGCTGAAAGTAATAACTTTTAATAGTCTATCCCAGTGGTGTTCTATGTTTGGACAAGTGGAAGAAGTAGGACAAGTATATTATTTCTGAGCTAGGGAAAATCCAGATACTATAACTTTCAGTAGTTCCATAATGGGCCTATTGCAGGTATTCAGTAAATTTGATGTTCCCAGGATCACAGCCACCTTCTTGCTCTAGTGCAGTCATAGCATTTAGCACCTTATCTACTCCAGCTGATATTAAATGGAAGGCAAGAGAGGTCTGGGAGCTCTGCTGCTCTCACCAAGAAAATTCGTATGGCTCATTGTTGAGGTGCTTCTTTAACACAATAAAAGACTGTTCTCATAGGCAGAAAATAGCCTTGAACTTCCCATCTTTGTGACGCTCCTGTAACACATGCATCCACTTCTGTTAATGCCTGAGGCAGATTTTTATGGTCTTGCAAACTACAGAGATTAAATTGTCTAAGTATACCGATTCAGGTACGAGTCTGCTGCTCTGATATAAAACCTGTAGGTACTTCCACACTTTTCTGGAGAGGTAGCTGTGAATCAGGTAGAATGTTTGATAGATTATGAAGTAACCGGTATTTAACTGAGTCTTGCCCCAAGAGTTACCACAAAAGGCTCAATTCCTCTGAAGGCAAATGCATTTAATACAATTAGAGATGCTCTAGGCTAACTCATATAGTTTCCAGAACTTGCTCCAAAAGCATGCAGGGTTGACAGTAAATCAGGTGTCATTACTCCTACCTCATCATAAGCATATCTGAGGATATGTCCAATGGCACTAATATGTATAAATGTGCAATCAAATCGAGCCCAAAATGTGGGATTCAGCTCCAAATGTTTCAGGTTCCTAAATTTAGCTTCTTTCATATACTCTAGGTATTTACACTCCTGTCATAGTCAGTTCAGCTCTAAGGAGAGATTCCTCTGCCTAAAAATAGACTGTCAGTGCCATTTTATTTATTTTTTTCTTCTGAATTCCAGCTGCCACTCAAGGAGGGCATTGGTCTCGTACAGGTCCTGTGTCTATCTGCAAGCTCTATGCATTTATCTTGGATACCCTATGCTGTCTAATATAGCATCAGACATTCATTTGTAAGCAAATGTACCTGTGTTCAATAAAGTTAACTGAGCACAGAGAACTATGTAGGTGACTAATATATGACATCCTTCCCTTTGCAGGTGTAGTCATTATTCACTAGATCTTCAGGGACTCCAACAGCATCTTAAATACCCCAGTCATTTATAAATGTCTAGCTGTAACGTTCCTGTTAGGTGTCTGAATTTGTCACTGACTCCCACCCCAAGTAGCCAGTCTGCAAATAGTGATATATAGATATATTTTTCTTTCCAGAAAAACAAATCAAATCAACCAACCAACCAACAAACCAATCAACCAAAACAAAATTTCTTCCTGCTTGTTTGGTTACTGTAGGAAAAAAAATAAATAAATAAATAAAATAAAGAAAAGAAAAGGAAAGTGAGCTAATATGTTTCTCTCTTTGCTGGGTGTTTCCATCATACAAGTCTAACCCTGGTCACAATACATCAGTGAAAACTAGAGGATCAATATAAACATATACATATATACTTACACAGTCACATGATCAGAAGCAAACTGCAAAAATGGATCAAGGGGTCCACATGTAGCTACTCCAGTTCTTTAAATTGAAGATATTTTCACCTTTATAATAGGAAAGTATTAGCTAGCCTTTACAAAGTTAAGCTTTTGCAGTCAGAAAAAGAAATACGTAGTATTTTTATTTTAGTAATTGATATAAAGCGTGGAAATGCTATATTAAGCATCCAATGGTGGTAAGAGATCAAAATACTATAGTTAGTTGGACAGAAAAGGAGGGGAAAAAAAAAAAAAATGTATATATGCATATATATATTCTTTTGCCATGTTTCTGTGGTTTCAAGTTGCGACACAAGCTGGAACTTTCAAATAGCTTTGTTTGCTACAGCAAGAAAATTATAGTTAAAAAATACATTATTATAGGAAAGTTATTATTTTGTTTCAGTAAACATAGTCAAGTTTTCTAAAGTACCTAAGTCTTGTAACATGTTATCTAGAACTTTCTATAACAACAGCAGGAGCTAAGCAAGCAAGCATGAACAAAAATCTCTGTGCCAATTAATATTAAGTTGTCCCATGTAACTTCTACTCTTCCAGTCTGGCTCATGTCCATCCAATTTAAATGTCAAATACAGAAGGGAAAATTACAAACCGTCTGCTGACACACTGTATCATTTTCTTTTATTTTTTATTTTTATTTTTTCCTTTCACTGGACTTTTACCCATGGAAGGAAGGATAGATCAGAGTTATATGCTTCATAGGGTTTGCTGGATATGAACTTTTAAAAAGTCTTTGTTTAATTCTGTGCACCTGGTCCTGGTATTGCTGTGAGTTCAAACAGTTTTATATTTCTTCCCTACCAGTTTTCCTAAGACTTTACAAGAACAAAGCTAATAAATTCCACAGCACCAAACACAGAAGCAATTGGAAGCTGTTTTCTAATCCAGACCTACACAGACTTGTGCCTTTGCCCATATCCCACATCCCTAATGACTAGATTCTCGCTCTGTATGGACATAGTCTATCACTTGTATTTGAATCCCTTTCTTTAATGTTATTAGACTACATAGGCACATATTTTAGAGGTCAGATGGCTTGTTAACACAATATATATGACTTTGTGAAGTTCTCAACAACCAGATTTGGAAGAACAAAGACTTTAATATGAATGCTTATGAAGTTAAAGAGAAATTAAAATGACATCTTGTATTCTCAATGAAGTCAATCTATCTTATGAAATATCCCTGTCTGAGGGAGGGCTAGATAGTGTTTTGTCATGTCTCAGCACCATCGCTGAATTACAGCTGTATTAGTCACCTACTCAAGTTTTGAAAGCTTATAGGATGAACCTCCAAATGGAGGACCCTATTTCTTTCTCTGAGCTATTGAACAAGCCTACTCTGCTGATGGAAACTTCATGCATACATTTTAGAGTGCTGAAGCTTGATAAGATCAATCTAAGCCTACAAGTGGATTGAAAATAAAGTACCCTTGATTCTAACACTGTTTAGAAACAATTAAAAACATACTCAACATACTCTTTTTTTTTTTTTTTTTTCCCCTAAAAGTCTTTAGCCTCCGAGAAGTGTCCTTATGAAAATTTCAGATGACTGGCAGCTTGAAAAAATCCATACTATTTTGAATGTTCTTCTGAATTGTATTTAGTGATTTCTTTCTTATCTGAAAAATCTGCAAGACAAGCATAAAATATCTGTGCTTCTATCTTATTGAATTTGTTTTCACAACTTTCACGTTTTCCATTTTTAAAAAAAAAATAAAAAATCAGTGAAACTGATAATATGAAACATGAGAATTCCATATTTTTTCAGTATGCACTTGCTACCATGTTGAATGACCAGCTAATCAACTGCTTAGTATTTTAATTTCTGTAGCTTATATTCAGATGGAATGAAAAGGCTTACAGACATTCCCCAGAGAATATGATTGAAATGATATTTTAGAATGACAGAATAATCAGATAGGAATTATATTTTGCTTTGATTAATATATGCTTTCTGAAAGTTTTACATGTTAGCCTTGTAACAGAAGCAATTTACAAGAAGGCTTAATTAACCAAAATGTATACACAAGTGGATGCTTAAAGAGATGTTGGAAACCTTATTTTAGCCAATGAAACCTTGTTTGTATGCTCATGTTTCACATCATGAGGATGCCATGAAACAACAACAGAATAAACAGATTTCTTTATTATTGGTGTAATTCTTGATTATGGAAGGAAGAATAAATGCTAAGTAACTGGAAATATATGACAGATTTATAGCTCTTTGCTTTTCACATAAAGCTGTGGAAGTAGAATATTTAGTTTACCATTATGTCATCATTCATTTTACAAAAGCTGACCCAATATTTGGTGGATGCTATAGTTCTAGGCAGCTGTTATGAACTATTTTGGAACACTCATGGTTCAAATATAAGAATGCCACAAAGCTTTCTTGGCTAATATTAGCTACTACTTAAGAGACCTTTCTTTAGATCCATGAGGTTCAGTGCTCAGAGTAGTTTATTCAGCTCAGTTAAGATACTTCTAAGAAACCTCGGGGAATGTGTGAAAATGTTCTGATTACTTTGTAAGAGTTTTAATTTCCTGCTTTTAAAGACCACTGCCCTTAATGGACAGAGATGTCTTAGAAGGTGAAACAGCACTGAGAACTAGTTTTATCAAAAGATTTTGAAATTAAAAAAAAAAAAAAAAAAAAAAAAAGATATGTTTACTTAAAAACTCTGCTTTCAGCAAAAGTAATAATTCATAAATTTCAAAAATGAAATATATTATTAAGTTCATACTTAAAGCTTTGCTCTAACATCCTTTACTATTTTGAGAGGATAGCAAATAGCAGTTGGTATATCCTGAAAAGTTCCTAAAGCAAAAACTGTTTTGTTCCTGTTTTCCAGAAATATAACAAGTTTTGTCTCAAGTTTCTGCTCTGAATGAAGTGTTCCCTAGATACTCCTTCATAATTTTTTTATTATTATTATTATTATTCCAGTTTCCTGTAGTTTGGCAATATGGCCTTGCATGGTACTGCTGAAAGTACCCAACCCAGATGAGTATTTCAGTGCCAGATTCATAAAGGAATTATGTGTTAAAGATGGATGGGGTTGGGTAGATTCTTGAAATCCCTGCTTTTGAGTTCAAGGAATTTTCCCCAACCCAGTCCAGGTTGAGGTTGATGTAGCTGGTTAAAACCAGACTTATTTTTCTCTTCTCTTCATCCCTGAAAATTGCATTCCTCTGTGTACAGTGATATCTTTTCAGCAAGAGGAGTAGATAGTGCTTGCAATATCAGTTATAGATGATTACGTCACTTTTTGGGGAAATTAGTTTACAATGGGGAAAAGAGTCTACAATGATCCCAATTCCCATCTTAAATGTCTCAGTTAAATGTTTAAATTGGGGCAAACTGTATCTGGTCATAGATGTGCCATGAGAAATGCAGCCTGCTGCACAGGACAGTTTAGAGTTTGTGGTTTAGGTATCATGTAAATTTTCTCATAAATTCTAGGCTTTAGTCATTAAAATTCACGTTTTTGCTTTCTATTGCTAATTGTGGAAATTTTCTGCTAAAAAGTCATGTTAATTCCCATTGTGACATCCCAAGGTAACACTATTCCAATTGAATGTAATTCACATTGCATAATATCAGGAGCAGAATTTCATCATTGTCTGTAAAATAATTTGTATGCCAGTTTTTACTGTACATTTCCTACATTTATATTATGAACATTTGTGTTCTGTAATTAGTGTGGAAAGACGATTGTCTCCATATTGTCCAATTTCCCTAAAATGTTCAACTGCTTTTACCCGTAGGTTACTATGTTTTATATATCAAGACTACTTTTGTTTCATTGAAATGACTTGTCAGGCTTGAGAGGATGTGTGTTTCAAATGGCAAACACATATATATATGCACAACCTAATGAATCTGTGGTATAGTTATACAGAAATATGTGTATGTTGGTTACTGTGAATGAGTAACAAAAGCACAGAACTTTAATTAAAAGTGGGAATGTGATACTGTTGGATAGTGTTATAGCTTTTTCTGGGAATAATTATTGCATCTTTAATCACAGATGAGGTTCTTGGAATATCGTTTGCCTCAAGCACATAAGAAATTGGAAGAAGAAATGAGCATACATGCAATATTCCCAGCAGTCTTATTTTTCCAATATGACCAAACAGAAATGTTTGTGTGCAATTGATGCAGATGAAATAAACATATTGTGACACCAAACATTGTTTTAAGGCACAAGGAGGATCATTCAAATGAAGCAACTGTATCCAGTGCTGTTATACCTCATTTGAAAAACCACAAAATCCCAGGAGTTTCTTTGCCAGAACTCACTATCTCAGAAACTATACTGAAGATGTCCAACACTTTACCATCATTACAATAACCATCCCTTTTTACTTAATCTTTAGTTTTATTTTATTGTAACATTCATTAGTGGCAGACCAATTACATTGACAAGTCCCTTTCAGTATTGTTGGTTTCTACATATGGCTGAAGCCTAGCAGAGAAATGCATGACCACCAGTACTGCAATACTATACAAGCCCCAAAACAGTACTGATGGTTTAAGCATACTTTTAGTACTGAACTGAAAAAGAAACATTTAGAAAAAGGTAAATTATTACATGAATAATCATTGGGTAGATCTCATTTCATTTGCTTGTAGGTTGATTAGAGTACACAAATGTT
The DNA here is from genome assembly GCA_011074415.1 of Stictonetta naevosa. Taxonomy (NCBI): domain Eukaryota; kingdom Metazoa; phylum Chordata; class Aves; order Anseriformes; family Anatidae; genus Stictonetta; species Stictonetta naevosa. Next base: position 8,104,014 of record CM021697.1, on the reverse strand, counting down.
GAAATGGGAAGATATTTTAGGGATACAGACCAGCCTTTTTTTCCTATTTATGTGATAATTTTGTTAGTTTTTAAATAATAATGTTTGTACATGAATATTTATAACAAGGAGTTCCACAGATTGGTTCTACAAGGATCTATCTAAATCTCTTATTGAATTGGAGGTAAGCATTTGCAATGACATCAAGGTCCAACAAAGTGACAAAAAATTCCTAACTGTGACTTAGTAAGTGCATCACTTACAATACGCAGCTCAGTAATAGATCCTGTCCTTCTTCTCTAAGTGTATATGATGTTATGTCCATGGAAATAGAGATTCTGTATAACTTTTCTTTTGAGTTTTGGTAGCACAGCAGATGCTTGAGCGCATTCTAAAAGGATATTAGGTTCTCTGAGCATGACTTGCATAGCCTAATCTCATCTTTCCTGTACTATCATTGCAGACATATGAAAAAAATCCATAAAAGCCTGCAACACAGCTCATAGAGCTGTTCCACAGCCTGTGGAACTGTGCAGAACCAATGCTTTCCCATCCCCTTTGAGGTATTTTGAAGAGGATGCATTGAAAGATAAGTGATCATTATGGTGACCAAGAAGGTGTCAAGGCTCCAAGTACATCAAGAGGTTCTGCAACCTGTTCCCTCCATCCTAGGGATTTAGCTGCTTGTGTTCAGCTCTGATATGGGTATAGACATGTAACCTTGGATCAGGCTTTCACTGGATCAGCACAGTGTGTGAGACTACAGTGAGAAGCCTCATCTGGAGCCTCCTCAATCCTAGAGACACATTTCAGACACATCCTTGGCCTTTGTCCTTGTCTGAGCTTCACTAAAGTTATGCCCATTCCTCCCTTACTGATCCTGACCTTGCTTTACTGACTTGACTAGCTTTACCTTTCCACAGCAGACTTCCTTGATGGTCCTCAGATCTGCTATGCTTTCCTGAGGGACTGTACCTGCTGTCGGTACAGCCGCTCCCACTGCTCCCTAACAGAAGGCTGCAGTAGGAGGAGATCAAAAAATAGGGGCTACATTATTGCTGGAAGGTATAAATTCTGTGAATATTAATACTTGTATATCTTGAGGGATATATTCTCTATCTTTACACTTGTTTTGAACTCAGAAGGAGAAGAATGTGAAGGGAAATATTCCAACTTTTCTTTAAACATTATAGTGGTTTCTAGGTTTAGACAGCAAGAGAGCTGAAAACAACACTTCCCTTGTGCTCCAAAAACATACTACATTCTTTCAGATGCCTGGAATAAGATGTGCAGAAAAGATTTCAAGGACACCCTTCAACTGAAAACCAATGATTTGCAGGGGATTCTGACAGAGAAAGATAAGGTTTGGGACTTGGTTGTTGGGATTTGAGGAGAAAAATCAACTGTGCCAAGCAAAACACATATAACTTCACGTCCATGTTGAAAGCTGTACGACACAATTGGGTGTCATTGTACATGTGGTGTGGTTTGATTGATTTTTTGGAAAAGAAAGTAAGGTTGCTTTATTTACTCTAAATTAGAGAGAAAGGAATGTCACATTGTCGTTATTAACTTTATGTTTTCACCCTTTCCTATATTTAAATTCATATATATTGATATATTTTATTTTCTGCTGTGTATCCCTTTTCTAACTCTGGTTCCATGCTTCAGTTACTTCAGCTATCAGGATTAATGTTAGCAGAAATTTTATTTTTGTTTTTCATACAGCTATTAAAATATGGTAATTTATCTGAGTGCCTTTCCTATGCAAGCCTGATGCAAACACAGCAATTCCATTCCAGAAGAATCTGCTTAAAGATTCAAAGTAAGGTTGAATATTATTCAATACATGGAGAGTTTTCAGTGAAATATTGTGATTGTGAATGATTTCTGCTCATTCTGTTTTTTCTACAAGTTGTGAAGAAGCAGAAGTGGATCACAATTCTAATCCAAGTAGAAGAGTAGAAGAATCTCAGTTACTTCCACATCAATTTCATTCACATCTATATGAAGGTAGAAAACTCTTTACTCATGAACAAAGAAAGGGCCATCTTCTGGAGGAACCAACTGTGGGAATGTGAAGGCTGTTAAAAACACTCAAAGGAGGAGTCTGTTCAAAACAGAGGAGTCTGCTCAAAACTGTCTCTTCCTGATACTCTGAATAAATTTCCTTCACGTATATCTGATACAGATGCTTCTAAGTTTAAAGAAACTTTTTGGACATGGAAATGGGAATAATTTCAATTTTTTCAAAATAATAGAAAATAACAAGTATAACAAGATCTGTGAATTAGTGATAAAGTATGATGCTGATGAAATCAAGATCAATAATGAAAACGTGCAATTGTGGCAAGACTGTTTTATAATTAGAACTAGGAAAAAATCATGTTTATTTTTACACACAACCTATTAAAGCAGAAGAAATTCTTAAGCTTATTTTGATCTTTTATTATTTTTTAGATGTACAATTTAGAATGAACATAGCAGTTGTGCCAATTTCCCTGAAATAAGTATTTAGCAATTTGTCATTTGTGCCTGTTTTTTTCATAGAAAGGAAATTCAAGCAAATGGCCCAGGGAGGAGCTTCAGTGTACTAAAGAGGAACTTAGTGATGATAGCTGGGGAATGAAAGCCCAGGAAGAGGCCAATGAAGCCTCCAGTCATTTTTACTTTTAACACTGATACTGAACCATTGTAGGAAATCTGGGATCCCAGGATACCTGCACAGTTAAGTACTGAGTCATGTTGTTTCTTGAAATTCTGAGAGAAACTTGATTCTGGATTAGAACTCAAAGGAGACAAATCTCAGGTATATACAGATCCCAAAGAACTTGGTTTGAATGCAAAAATTTCACATTTATAATTTTGCTGTTTGAGTCTGAATCATGGGCTCACAGATCCTGGATTCCCAGCCACAGCAGAATCCACCTGCTGTACTTACTCAAGGACTGTGGTCAAGTGTGTTATGTCAGCTTAATTATGGAGCCAAATCAAGTCCCTCTTTTGGTAATACGAGCCTGTTCACTTGTATAAATGTGGTGCTTTGGGGAATTAAAATGGATGTACTTTAAATGTGATTATTGACAGAAATAGGGCTTGTGAAATCAAAGGCATGAATCAGAACAGGAAGCTGTGTTCTTCATGCTATGTTCAGTGTTTGCTTGTTTTTTTTTTTTGTTTTTGTTTTTTTTTACAGTCAGGCACTTTAAGCAAATGATATGCTCCATTTAGTGAAAGCAATGGAGCTGCTTTGGTGTGAAGAAGTAATGAATGTAGTGTGAGGACAGAAATCCCACAAACTACATAACGGCTCTGGATAAAACAGATTTGGTCATCAGTGGGGCTGTGTGTATATACAACAGGACTGAGTTTGCTACAGTGCTTTGTCTTTTCATTGTCATTCATTAATGTAGTTAATTTCCTAGTTGTCTCCAGAGAAGGAGCTATATAAATATATATAATGCTTTAATTTATTTTTGTATGGCACTTCTCAGATTTAGACTCTTCCAGTGTATATTTTATGATGAATCATTATACCAATGCAGCACTCAGTAAAATTGTAATTAATATTCAGTAGAAAAATTCTATGCATTGTTATATAGGAAATGTAGAACGGTTCAGTGTTTATGTGAGCAGTAAGTTAAGAAAAATTCTATGTCTGAAGCTGCTGCCATTTTGAAAAAAAAAAAAAATCAACAAAATGATCGATTGGCACTTTTGGTGACCTTCAATATTCTCAGAAGCTGGGCTCAGGAAATGTGTTGTCATCTTATCATTAAATCCTCATTTAAAAGTTTATTTTGAATATGCAAGTAGGTTTTCAAGTGACACTCATAGGAAATGATTAGGTTGTGTAACCACTAGATGAGTGTTTTGTGTTTACAAATATATCCTACTTTTCTTCAAGTTTATTTCTATAATGCATGCTCTCCTGTCACTCACATGCAGGGAATTGTTTAGTAACAGCAACTTGACACTATCTATCTACAGATAATCTATTCTTTGGCAGGTCAGTTAAACTGGCCTGTGCTTTATGCCTCGCCAAACTTTGAAGGTGAGGAGATCATAATATTTTGATTATATCTAAGCCTCTCTGAAAGGATTCTCATTAATGAGTAAAATAAACAGAATGGGAGAATGACATGAAAGTGTATAGCACTTTCCAGCTGGTTGGAGCAGCTTAATAAGTCAGACAGACAAGCTAGTTTTCTGGAAAACTAGAATAAGACATTTAAGCACTTGTGGGGTTGCAGGACTGTTCCCTTTGATAGCAATGATGAAAGACACTTGAACACTTAAGTGTCTTTCTGGACCAGAAATTATATGTTTCTCAATAAATTATAAGTTTAGGAAACTAACGTGTCCTATTGATTCTTTCTAAAATGCACCAGATGTCACAGGCATATAGATCCCATTAATAATTGTGCAAACAGATTTTCTATTATGAAGTTTCCCATTAAAAAAAAAAAAAAAAAAAAAAATGTTCCTAACCAGTTACATGGCTCTGCTGAATTTCCTTTAGCTGAAGTTTTTACCCTAAGTTCTCTGTGTCCTTATGTATTTCTTTTGACTAGGTGTTTAAGTTTGCCCTGGCAAATCAGGATAGGTGTTCCAGACAAATTTATGTCAATAACCCACCAAGTCAGCTCTTTAAATAACCCTTCAGAGCAAGGTAAGAAGATTTCAGACCCACATCATTCTAATTTCTACATACTCAGTTTCAAACCTGAGGAGAAGTGCTCCATCCATAGTCCAGAAAACTGATATCCCTTCTTTTGCATGGATTCCCGGTATTAAATCACAGGTTGCAGCCACAAGAAACAAGAGGAGCTCACTATAAAGTAGGGATATGAAGGACAAGATTCACTTCACCTAATGTTTAAGTTAAGATCCAGTTTTATATTCAGAGATATTTGGACTCTTTTCAGTTGTCCACACACAGGTATCCATGTAAGGTGCCCTGGACTGTGTTTGATACTGTCTGAGGAAATTTAAATAAGAGAGACCCATGACCTCCAAGAGCAGATGGTTGCCAGGCTGGGTATCCAAAAACATATCAAATGACACATGTGGGCAACCAAACTTACCATTACAGACAGAAATTGAGAAGCCATTTCCTTGAATAAAAGCATCTGTTCTCCGCATTACGAGAAGAATCTCTTTCTAGACTGTGCTGACTGTATTAAGTAGATCTTTTTTCCCCTGAGATGAATTGAGACACCACGGGCATGATTCATTTGCTTCAACTGCAGTATCTACTGCCATATGAGATGCTCCAGGGCATCCCAAACACGCATGTGTAGTTGGTTATAATAACACAGGATTCACAGAAAAACTATAACCTTCTGGAGCAGCAGCTGGACACTAGACAGGATTTCATGGGTTACCAACAATGGCACTAAGACCCAATTATTAGACACCTGAACTGAACCTTTAGCGTAAAAGTAGACACTTACATTGCAAACATTTAAACTTAGGGAAAATTAATTCTGTCTTTAAAATAACTGATAGCATCTGGACATTTTGCTTGCTTTCATTTCAAGATGGAGTTATACCTTATAGTACATTCACCATTTCTTCCAGGTTTATTTAATAACCTTTTATTATTATTATTATTGATAGATGTGCCAAGAAATGCATTTCTCTGTCAATAAACATTTCCAGAATATAAATCTAAATTCTGGAGATAAGGGAACAGCTCAGATTTAAGACTCCTTTGTTTTGCAGATTTTGAGCTGACATTATCAATTACCATTTCAATTAGTGCTAATTGAATTGCTGAGATTTCTTGATGGTGGGCTGATAGCAGTAATTCATTTTGTCTAGACCAAAAAAACTGCCAGGATCTTTCAGGCACAAATTCTCATTTGTGATTAATATGTTTAAATACTACAAGGTGGGCCTACTAGATAAAACAAAAAGCAGCTGTCAAATACAACCTAAAACCCAATGTGATTCTGAAAGACCTTGTACACATATGTGGCTTTTTCAAAACCTCAAACTAACAAAGAAATTGCAATTTATAATTAAAAACAAAAAACAAACAAACAAACAAAAAACAATAACAACAAAAAACTGAATTAACATGACAGTTCAGGGTATTTCTTGGACATCAGATGTTATTCTTGTAAAGCACAATTTCACTTAAAGAAGATGCTCATTACATGTCTGAATTTTCAGGAGATTAATGTTGACAATATGGATGTGCTTTCAAGCATGTGTTCTTACAAATATTCTGCTAATAACCTGACAAATGTATAACCAACATATGATTGATCCAGACATCTCAGCAGTGGTTTCGATGTTTCTATGAATGTCAGAATTCATGTTTAAAAGTGCATCAGGAAAATTGAAAGATTTTGTTGGAACTGAATTTGGTAGATCCTATTTTTTTTATATATATATATGTTTGAAAACTATCAAGTAAGGTTTTAAGTATGCAATATCATTTCAAAGCATGGGCTCTCCAGAGCCTTAGAAAAGTCATTGTGAAATGTCAGGGTCTGTCTAAAGGGTTTGATTGCAAATTAAGACCCAGAGAGGTCTGTCTAGTCCACATACCACAGCATTCTTTAGGTCTGATGCTCAGATATCTGATATATCTGAGCATACATTGTTTGAATTGCCTTATCTGTTTATAGAAACCTAATAAAAATAATCTTTAAAAAAATAAAAAATAAAAAGATAAAAAAAGTTTGTACCTTTGACAAAATTTATTCAAACCACAGCTTTTCACATAACATTTTCACTGTTGTGTTCTAGCCAGTATCAGGAAGTGCCACTGAGGCAAACAAAGAAAATAAAAGGAGTATACTAAACATTTTCAAACCTCAGAATGGCTTGAGGTTTGAGGAAGGATTTCAGCCAACTTTATCTGAATCTGGTCTTCTTTATCTTAATAGTAAAGTAATATTCCTCTCTGAAAAGCTGGTAGCTAAAAACAACCTGAGAGGAAGGATTATCCAGTAATTAGTGAAGCAGATTAGGATTCAGAGGATTCAGCCTTAATATCCTTTTCAGACATAGATGTCATATGTAACCTTGGGTAATTCCATTAATCTCTGTGCCTCAGGTTTCCTTGAAAGAAAGGAAAAAAAAAAAAAAAAAAAAAAAGAGAGAGAGAAGAGAAAGAAATAGGAAAAGAAAGAGAGAAACAGAAAGAGGTGTTGGGGGGGGAGAAGTAGACAGAGAGAGGAAGAAAGAAAGAAAGAAAGAAAGGAAGGAAGGAAGGAAGGAAGGAAGGAAGGAAGGAAGGAAGGAAGGAAGGAAGAAAGGAAGAAAGAAAGGAAGAAAGAAAGGAAGAAAGAAAGGAAGAAAG
>CM021697.1:8077528-8096317 GCA_011074415.1 Stictonetta naevosa | reverse complement strand
GAAAAAAAAAGAAAAAGAAAAAGAAAAAGAAAAAGAAAAAGAAAAAGAAAAAGAAAAAAAGTTTTTGTTTTTGTCACAGTAGTGTTGAGAGGCTAAAACCATTAAAATTATAAAATGGAAAAAATACTGTGCTGAGGGATAACCAAAAGTTCCTTAGGACATGTTCACAAGTTTTCAAGTGATTAATTTATCACAGCTTAATGCATTGTCGCTTTCCAGCTGAGCTGTGATTGTTGACCATAACATTCCAGCTAACTGCAAATGTGAAATAAATTGTGTAGCATAAACCATTATTCAGGAGAGTTAAGCTATACATTATTTTGCAAATGAGAAAGGGTGGGAGATCACACAAAAATCTACTACTAATCAATTGACTCAAGTGCAAAAGTGCAATAAGTTGACCCTTTCCAATCACATTAAACTACTTTTTGTTAAAGTACACTTTAATCAGGTTTATTAAAATCAAAAATGTGTAATCATCCACTGACTAGATACACAAAATTTCATTCTTTGGTGTTCAGGACTGCTTGGCATCCTAGATTTGGTTCAAGCTCATTCCTAATTGATTATATTGTAATGAAGGGTACAGGAAGAGGATAGGAAGAAGAAAGCTCAAAATTGCCTTCCAGACATAAAATGTGTTTTGATTTACACTTAATGAAACTTTTTTATTACTCAAATTACTCCTTAATATTGTGGCTGGATTTACTCTAGAATGGGGTTATCACACACATATGTCCCATTGGTCTACATCTCAGCAGTCTGGATAGGTTTATTTTGGCAAGCTGGAAGGGATGTCAGTGGTTCTCTTTTTATTTAAAGAAGCAATTGGAACACTTGTAGAGTGTTTAATGTTTTGTTTGCAGAGAAAAGGAACTTTTTACAGTTTGGGAAGAATACACATACAGTCTTGGATATGTAGATGCATATACGTGTATATATATACATGCACGTACTATGTATATGTATGTGTATGTGTATATATGCATACATTTTAGAAGTCATTAATCTATTTAAAATTATCACCTTCAATTCTCAAGACAAAAATTGTTTTGCTAGATATTCACCCCCAGTCATACTTTCCCTCTTTCCATCCCTCAGTGAATATCATTAAGAAATACACTTGCTGATGGTTTCAAAAAGGACCTTCAGTTACATGCCAAGGAAGTTTTACCAATATCTTTTTTCTTTGTTGACTAGATTTAATAACAACTTTTGCCAGAAAGAATGATAACTGAATCTCAAGAATTTTGATTTAATTGTGGTAAGTCTGAAAAAGTTCAAACATACATCTAGGGGCCTCTGAAAACACATGAAGGTTTGCTCTTGACTTTGTCTTTAGGACTGGCCTCTGAATTTTCATCAAACCCCTAGTGTGTTTAGATTTCTCCTTTCCCTCTTGGCCTTATATGACCCCAGTCTTTTCAGACACACCATCAGAAACCCAGGCCCTATTTGTTTCTTACTTTTTTTTTTTTTTTAATTTTATTTTTTATTATGGAATTATTTTCTAAAGCTCTACACTATTTCCAGCTGCTGAAAATGTATTTGTTGGGTACATCTCAATTTCTGCTTCCTGAAACCCTTCACATGCAAAAGTCTTTGCTTAGACAGTCCCAACAGAGACAAATCTTAGCCCAGACAGACTGCAATTGGATCAGCAACACACCATGGCTTGCTCACAAAGGACATTCCAGATGGTAACACCACTGTTTTTTTTTTTCAGTTTCCTATAAATACCATTAATGCAAAATGTTATTCCAAATTCAGTTTAAAACACTAGGCTGGAGTAAGTTAAATTTAGAATAACCTTGTAAGATGAAAATCAATATGTATATAACATCTTCAGGAACAGTCTTTATAATTTCTTACTAGCTTTATTAATTTCTCCTCAATCCTGTTATCATTTTCTTTTTGATTTATTGGTAAAACACAAAGGTTTGGACTGTCTAATGTATGGTAGCAATCAATTCTTCCTTTTAATTTGATCTTCTGTTTAAGTCCTTCAAAACAGACAGCAGACATATCTGACTTTATTATGGAGATCTTTCCTTCTAGTATATATATACTTTCTTCCCAGATAAAACCCCACAAAGTTGACTAGCTGACTTTCCAACACTCATTCAGCTCCTATGAGGGTGAGCAGGAGTATATAAGCACAGGCATCTCATAATCTCTAATAGTTTGATCAAATTTAAATGAACCACTGCTTTTGAGAAAGCTTTCTTGTAATAGTATGTTTTCCTTTACTCAGTCCATGTTTTATCTGAGTCTCAGCTTGTGTTCTCTTGCCTTGGGAATGATTTACTGAGTCTATACTACTTAAAGGAACTGAGTCTTTATTGCTGATTAACTAAACAACTAATATTTTAAACAAATATCATATAATATCAATATAGTATTTTTCACAGCTTAGTGACGTATGCATATTAGATTTTTTTTAAATGATATATATATATTTCTTACTTATTATTTTAAACTTTATCTTAGACTTACGTAGAGAGATCATATCTTTGCTTTCATTCACCAAATTATTCCTGCTATCTTTCACTTACAGACTATATTATTCTCACATGGAATAGAAATTTCAGGTAGGTATTTTTTTTTTTATATATATATATGTATACACTAAGATTGTGAAATATAGACCCAAATTTAATTAAGATTGTTCTGTGTTTACCCTCTGCTTAATCACCTGCAAGAGTATTACAAAAAATGATTTATAATGGTGTTGTATTTCAACGTCTCTCTTTCTGGAATTTGTATTCTCTTGCTGTGTTGTAAATACATGAAAGTTGATCTATCTTTCCTTGGGGGATACTTGCTTAATACCTGGTGTGATGTTCAGTTACTTTGTTACTTCCTAAATACAGTAATCATGATCAATAGAATGGTCTTCCAGCTTTTGAAAAGGGTCTTATGAAACTGACTGGGAAATTATTTATTAATTTTTACAAACATGTTGTCTCATATCCTTTGTCTTTACTTTTACATTTTTGTAGAATTTCTTTCTTTCTTTATTTATTTTTTGGGAGGGAAAGGGATGTAGCTCAGAAATCTATGAAGGAAAAATAAAATTTTGGTTATTGTTCTACTGAGCCACAAAGCTGTTTTCTATGAAAGCCAAAAAATAAAAAATAAAATAAAAAAAAGAGAGAGAGAGAGAGAGAGAGAAAGCTTCAATGAATTGAATAAACATGTAAATTAATACTGAAAAAGACCACAGGAGAGCTTGTATCTGTGCAAGATGAATGACCAGGGGTTCAATTGCCATGGATTGCCATGTGGGTACACTCCCATACCGATATTCCTATACATGAATGAACAGTGTTTTAGGAGGTAAGAGGTAAGTTTACTTATATGGAGAACCACTATAGTCAGAAAATGCTGTTAATTTTATGACTGTCACTGTGAATAATTAATCTCTTATTTGTGCTTTTACTCTTAACATACACCATGTTCTAACTAACATTTTACTGAATACTGTCTAATGAAGTGGAAGTCAGAAGAAATCCTAGTTCTGAGGTAGATCTCTGAGAAAGACCTACATTATTCAAGATCTTTGCCATACACCATATTATAATAATAATAAACAAAAAGTGTATATATTATAATAAACAAACAAAAGAGCACAAGTTGAGTTATATGTAATTTTAATTAAAAATATCAGTGGTATTTATACCAGTGATACCATTCTTTTTGACTTATCTCCAGCAAAAATATTATACCTAACTAACTCTGAATATAATTTTTAATCCATAAGTAGTATTAGTAATTTTCATGGGGGGGAATAAATTATAATTTTATGTGAGCATAAATTTCATGACCTGGCTCTATTTAATTTACAGATTAATACAGAAAAATAATTTATTCTAGAGAAAAAGGACAAATGCTGAAAAACAAACAAACAAACAAACAAACAAAAAACACTGTTGTCTGTTTTCTTTGTGTGTTTGAGGACTGAAATATCCATTTATTTGTTTTTTAATAATTGACTCATGGTATGGTGGAGATTTGGGTCACAGATAACTCTTTTAATATTTTTTCTAACATCATGGCATTTCTGGTATGTGCATGATAAAATAAATCTTCCTTACTTAGAGAAACCCTTTGAAAAATAATATTTGAATAGATTTTCTCTTGCTGAAGACAGCTGTCACTTTTGCTTCCTTTATCTCCTGGGTATCCAGGGTTGGAAGGTCTTCTTTTGAATTTATTTTATCATTCAACATTTGTTGCTCATATGGTAGACATTTGCTGACTCTAAGGCATATGTGTTATGCAAACCCCAGTGACTGAAGTGTTTTGAACAGCCATGAGCCATAATTCCAAACATATTAAGAGATTAAAATAATTGCACTGTTTAATTTTACAAGCTTTCCACAACAAACTTAGCCACCCACCCATATATTCAAAGAAAATGAAGTAATGACAAGGTCTACACTGTTTTCTAAGGTTAGCTGTGAAATGACTTTCTTAAACCACATAGATTAAGATAATGGCCTTGCTGTCCTTGCACACTCAAGCCTTCCAGTAGGACTGGTTATAATATAAGTTAATGAATTATTCCTAATCTTCACCCAGTGCTCTTTTTAATGACATCTTCAAGAATCACTTGTCTGAATTGCTACTGCTTGTTAGAAAAGCCCTTAAGTATACAGTGTTATGTGATCATGGCCTGGGGACCTGTACCCAGTCATTTCTGTAGTGTGTTAGCCCAAGATGTGTCATGGTTTTGGTCTGAATCACATAGTCTTCTCCTAGACAATGGCTGGCCACTATCTGGAGGAATTTGTTTCCCAGGGTAAAGAGTACAGGTATGTGAATGTGATCTGTGCTGTGCCAAAACCTATCATCCAGGGAAGAGTTACTGGTCCATTTCTTTCACTAAGATAGATGTATACTATGGAGAACACATATAGGATGACCGTGGTCCTTTCTATTTGTCTATTTTATAGCTTAATTATATAAGCTATATAATTTACCAACCAACAACATCAACAACAAAACAGCTTCTAGCAATGCCTGTTTAAGTAAATGACTGGCTGACAGTTACATGCTGCTTATGAAGAGAGATATCAGGAGACTGAGGATTTGGCCTACAGATGATGCAGGACAGGGGCCTGGTGGGAATTCTGTCTCCCACCTGCAAAAACAGGTCATATGTTCATTTGCATGATGCCAGGGGGAAAACGAACAAACAAAGAAACAAAAACAACCCTAAACTGTCTGATATATACATCTGTACAACTTAAGTCTTTTTATCCTAGCATACTGTCTATACTGTTCATACATACATATATGTATGCAACTTACTACATTTCATAAATAGCATTAGAATAATACAACTAAAGTACTTTGATCCATTTTTTTTTCTTTTTTACCTTCATTAAATTTAATCTGAAATTATTATTAAAGCAAGAGTAATCTTTGCCCTTTAAGAATAAAATATCTAAGAAAAGTACAAAGTACCTGAATATTATTACAAATGGAGGAAAAATCTTGCAAGAACTAATTTTCCTGATTTCTGATACTTGCTTGCAGTAAGCTGGGGAATTGTTCCAAAAAACACATTTTTTTAAAAATATATATATATATATATTTTTTTTTGGTATATACTGGAAGTACTTCAGCTTCTGCTGGAAACCTGAAAATACAGAAACTTGCAAGGAAGTGCACTCCTGTTACATATGATAAGACACAGGAGAGAAATATCTATCCTTTCCATGATTAAGTATAAAAAAATTGTGTTCATATTTCCAATAGTTTGAGGGATCATGAAATGTATTTAAAAAAAAAAAAAAATAAAAAAAAAAAAGCTGGATTTGATCATAAATTATGGACATCTTTCTGTAACAACCCTCAAACCACAAGGATAATATTTCTGGCACAGAAAGTGCTGAAAACTAGGAGATATCCTTGGAAGCTGGAAGACCATAACTGCAAAATGTCACTGTATTCTTGCCCTCTTCAAATGGTATCTTCTGTCTTCTCTATGTCCATTGGCTGACATGTCTGGAACAGATGGACTTTCAATCTGATCTCATATTTTTGTTCTTATATAAAAATCACAACCAAATGACTAAAGGTTTGCAGATGATCAACTTTATACAAAATCATCTTCTCTGAATCAATGGTACAACTTCCATAATCTTCAGTAATACAGATATTGAAAATACTTAATAGTCCTCCAAATTCCTTAGGAACATTCATCTCCACACCCAATCAAATACCATCTCACCTTTTGGATGCATCCCTGAGCAGAATATACAATTATACAAATATTAAATTATTTCTTCTTTCATCACAATTTTGCATTGACATATTCAACTGCAATAAACTTATCTCCTTGAAGTTATAAATGGGTTTATCCTATCCAGTGAAAGTATGCTGTTTAGCTTCAGTCATGCTTGTAAAATGCTGATGAAAGTTTCTGGGCCTAATGTTAGGGAAGCATTCAAAAGGGAAGTGGTTTTCCAAGCATGAACAAATGTTGATTAAAAAGATATGGAGAAATCCAACTAAAATCAGCTTATTTTTTCAGTGTTTCTTGCATGACTCATTTCTCTACTTAAAAAGAGCACTCAAATTTCATTTTTTGTATAAGTTTATTTCATACTTTAGAGGATCATTGGGAAGAAGAGAAGGAAACAGGGTATAAGAAGGAAGTAGTTACTTATATTTTTAGTTTTTGTTTTATTTTGTTTTGTTTTGTTTTGCCAGTGTTTGGGAAATTTTAAGTGGATTTTCATAAAAAAAAATGAATCACAGGATGTTACAAGAGATTTGTTTAATCTCAAAGGCAAATTCATTTAGAAAATGAATACTTTTCATAAATCCAGAAACATATTTTGAAGTCAGAATAAAAAAGCATTATTGTATGATTAGGTCAAAGAATAATGTAGTACAAATATCACCTTACAGACAAAAAGCTTAAAGTCTCATTACATTAACAGCCACTGGCCCTGACCCAGAAAAGGATCTAAATGTGATGATAAGCATATGAGACATCCCACTAAAACTAAGGGGATAGGCAAAAGTATGTAGATGTTTTAATTCGTTCCTAGTCTGGAGCCAATGTCTGTGATTTGTTTGCATAGTCATCAAAAAAATTGTAGAAGGCAATGGATATAGGGAAAAAAGCCGATTAGGAAAAAAAAAAAAAAAAAAAAATAAAGGAGAAAAAGACTAATTTTACAAAACTTCTGAACTGTCCATTTAGGATAAAAAAAAAAAAAAAAAAAAAAAAAAAGCCTGAATTTCTGACTCTGTCATGTTGAACACAGGATCTCCAGTTTTAGTTTCCATCAGTGTTGATGATAACCCAGGAAGCTGTTGGAGTTTTTGTCTTTATAATCTACTACAGAGCAGGCCCCAAAAGCTCATTTGAAGACTCCGCTTTGTAGTCATGGCTCCAAATATTCATCTTCTTTTCCCACATATCTAGTCACATGTTTCTTATTTCATATAAGCTGAGTTTTCTGTGTAGACTTGTCTGTGTTATTAAGTGACAATCTTCCTTTCAATTTAACACCACTTCTGATCTTCCCACTGCTAGAAAAAGACCTTATCTTAGACATGAACTCCAAGAGAAGCAGCTGGCTTGAATGTGTTCAGAGGAAAAGAATAGAAATAATGTGTGGAAGGTTTAGGAACTGCCTCTGAAGCTGACATATGTGCCCCTTATTTCCTCCTTCTGTCTAATAATGCTAATGAGGCTTAGATTGGCTGGTGACATAAAAAATTTAAGATCGTAATCAGCAGCTAAATCAAACACTCCTTCATCATGGTGCTCTCCCCCATGGTAGAGCTGCTGTGTTGCAGATTCAGAAGGTGTCAAGTCTGTTCCTTGCATATATCTGTTATTTTTCTGTTCATTTCTGCAGCTGTGTCTTTTATGTCACTTTTGTTCTATCCTTATTCTCCTGTTCATTCCTCACTGATATAAACCATGTTTAACATCTGGGAAAGTTCTCTAGGCTACTTCCTGAACCTACAGACACTGGTAATAGTAATAGTAATAATAATTAAACATTTATGTATATATTACTCCTGCCTTTACAATACCTGGGGGTCTTTGCAAAAACAAATGCCATCCAATCAAAATAAATAGAATAAAAGCATAATAAATACATGAAATAAAATGCAAACAACTTTGCAGGTGCTTGGATAGAGGGTCTCCCTGATACGTGTATTAACTCAGCTTAGATTGTAGCAAACTCTGTACAACCATTAATAGAGTTATTCTCAATTTACTGCAGCAGTTTCTACAATTAAGTTCAGGCTCCTTCTTAAGCATGTGTCTGCTTTAAGACTCTTTGAGCAGACTGTTTTCAAAATGCCTTCTCTACTGCTGGTAAATTTTAATTTCCTCCTTTATGTCTACAAAGAGTAATAGTGCACCAAAGACAATCAAATTACCTTAATTGTTGAACTGAAGTGAGATTCTCCGGGCTACTATGAATACCATATAATATGGTATTCATAGGATTGCTTATACCTTGATAAACAAATAATGTTGATGTAACGCTATTATACTGGCATACTGACATAAATAGTTGCTGGCATTATTTACCAGGGCTATTCTAAAAATTTTCAACAATCTTTGCCTCCCTTAATTGTTTCCTTTCAGCTTTATAGTCACTAGCCAGTGTGTTCTCTCCTAAGATGAGCAACCAACTTAGTTCCCTCTGTGTTAGCCCAGTCCTGGTCATGATGCCAAAAAATGTTCTTTTGCCACAACACTTGGTAGACTTTAGTTTTCCTCTGCTGGCATTATTAAATAAATACTATGCACTCAGATCTCAGTAAAATCTACTAGGACTATATATCCACGTCACTGGGATATTTTTTCAAATGTCCATACTACATAACTCTTCTTGCTTCAATATTTGAAAGGCAGTCATTCAGCTCACTTCTGAAAGAAACAAAGATGAATAATCCACCAAATGTCTCACAGACTCCTTTTTGCCTGGGTAGTTTTGCATGGATATCATCTACCCCAGGAAATGTGCTGTTCTTCAACTTCATGGTGTCCCGTTTTCATTTCAGATCACTGTTTTCCTTGGCATTGAGAATGAATGAATGAATCATCCCCACCAAGCACAGCAGGGCTGTCTGGGACAGGGTGGTTGAGTAAACCGCTGAAGTGTTCCTTCTTGCTTTTCCCTTCTTTCATCAAGACTTTACCATCTTTAGTCTGAATGTGGTTTTAACAAACGTCTTACATTTCCTTCATAAGCATGTAGGTGGCATTTAACTCACCCTAATTTCAGACATTTGAATGTTAGTCATTTTGCCTTAACTCATCATTTGTTCTGCCTCTAGAGCCAGCACAGACAAACTTTAGTGGATTCATTGCCCCAAAGGTGTTCAAAACAGTTTTGTTGTATGTCTGTCCTTAATTCTAATGTCTGCTTCTTGACTTGCTTGTCACTTGTATTTTCAATCTTTCCATTTAATCATATCGAGGACTCTAGGTTAACTCTGTTTTAGGTTGAATTGCAAAAGCACTGAATTCCTGGAAACTCAGGTGTTCAGGGCAGATAAATATTGAGACAAATAGTGAGACAGGACTATCTGAATTACTTTTTGTCTGAACCATTTTTATTTATAATGACATAGAATATGATCAGGTTGAATCAGTTGAATTAGTTAAAGCCTAAAAGTATTTGAGTCTGTTGAAGTCAAAGGCAATAGAAACATGCTTTAGCATGTACAATGGCTTTTCTTCTCTTTCATATTGTTGAAATGTATCTTGTAATTATATAGGAGGACTGTGTGATTCTCAACTTGATAAATTCATAAGGATGTAAAGACTGCTTATATTAGAAAAACGAAGTAAAGATAAATTGTCATCTTCATGGGAAAAATAACACAGTTCAAGATTCAGGCAGCAGAACTGCAATATTGTGCTGGTCAATTATCTTTGTTAAGCTTAGTAAAAGATTCATGGAAGACACTGCACTCTCCCCATTGAAGTCAATAACCTTTTTACTTTGCTTATATACATCCTGTAGGAGGAAAAGTGTCCAGTGGCTTCTGTCCAGTGTCTCCAGTCCAGTGGCTTCTGCACTCTGAAGTAGAACTTGCCTGTGAGGAATGGCAACAACAGACATAATTGTTGCAAGTGTATTTCAGATTTTTTTTTCTTAATTTACATTTGAGAATTCAGTTTTGAAATGAAAAAAAAAAAAAAAAAAAAAAAAAAAAGGACTGGAAATTGGGATTGGGAAAGAAACTGGGTAAAATCATAAGAAATTAATAAAGCCTATTATAAAAAGTTCCAAATGTCATTGGAATTATGAAATTACTGGGTGGTTCCACAACTAGCAGAAAACCATTATCCCAGAGGACATACGTAGCTGCTTTGAGGTTATGATGGCATATGTAATGAAGTGGCTGACAGATAAATAGAAAATGTTGTGCTATTATATATATATATATATAAATAAATAACCAAGCCCTTTATTTCTATTTAAACTTGCGTCTGTTAGTACATGATTCAAGAAGGCAAACTGCATTGACAGAAGACTCCAGATCTCCGAACCTTTCCCAGTTCAGCGTTGTGAGCTAGAAGGAAAGAAGCTGAGCCCTAGACACATAATGATACATTGAGAACTGAGAATGGTGAGGTGGTAACAGAAATTCAGACTCCATATAATAATGTTAGGCTTTGAAGCCTCTCACTAATAAGAATCAAGGCTCCATCTCATATAATCCATATACTCTGTGTTTTCTGTGGGAGTTAATAATATATGACATGAAAGGATGCATTAATAATGTTTGACCCACTGCAAATGCTAAAAAAGCAACTTCACTGAAGTTGATGTAACATGATCCCTTGTCTGGGGAAAGAGAGTGGAAGAAGCTTCTGTCCACCTTGCTAACATCTTATCTAGCCTTAAATGAGACATTTCACAATATGAATAACTAGGTCAAAATCACCTTATTTAAGAGGAATGTGTCTTACCTATAGAATTACAGAGTTATATGCTTTCATAATTATTTATGTTCTGGTTTTGTATATGCTTTTTTGATATTGTCTTATACAGTTCTCTCATTTCCTTTCTATAATCTCTTTTCCAAGGTGAAAAAACCCTCTCTTCATTAGTTTTAAACATTTGATTAACTTGCCTATCATTTGCTCTGCTTTTAATAATTCTATATATATTTTAGACACAGTGTATCAGAATTGTACACTGCCCTCAGGAGGGAGGATCCATGGATACAATGATACAGACTTTTTTTTTTTTTTTTTTTTTTTTTTCCTCTTTATTCACCTCTAATAAATACTGACACACAATTCTTATTTCATTTTCTGTTTCTATGGAAAAGGCCTAGATTGTCTAACACCCTGTCCAATTGCATCTTGAAAACTTCTAGCAATGGTAAGTCTACAATGTCCTTGAGTAGGTTGTTCCAGTGATTCATAGCTATATTTCGGCCTGGTCATGTGAAGGGTGGTTCATAATCCTCCATTATGATGAGTGTGCTGGTGTTTTGTTTTCCAGCTGCCTCAGTCTTTCTGCAGCTGCTCATGATTGGTGACATCCTCTACTGATGACACTTAGCACATAGGAATCAGCTGTAGAGCTCTTGTGGCCTGCACCAGATAACAGCCTGCCTAGCAGAAGCTTTTAACAACGTTTTCTTGAAGGTCCTTTCATACACAGATATGATGTCAACTTCCTCATTAAAAGAAAGGGACTAAATTCTTAACCAGTTTTATTTAGTTGTGAAATTCAATAAAGTTTTAGAAGACTTACCTTTCTGAAAATGTAAGGGTAAACCTACACTGGTTAAGTCCATGCTGAGGTGTTCTAATAAGTTTTGCTGTACCTTTTGATTAAATGGGACATTTATTTTCAGTGACAGCTATCATTATGTCAGTCTATAGATTTAGATAAACTATGGTGAAGAGTACTTTCAGTTTGCTGAAGTATTATTCTTACTGTAGAGGGAAATTAGTTTTTAATTATACAGCCTTTCACACTTTGTAGGTCTCCTTAGTGTGTAAACTAGGACACTAATTGTTCCTTTAGCTTAAGAATAAATAATGATATTGTTAAAATGAAGTTCTACCTTTGAAATACATAGACATTTGAACCTAATTTTTCTACCATTGCAATCATTTGTAAAGTGATTCTCTGTGGCAGGAAAACTGATCTAATGAGATTACATACATGTATGCAATGAACAAAGAAAAATTAAGCATGACATATAGAAACACATCTGTCTACACAAATCTTTCTTCTTTGTACACATCTTATAGAGATACACTGGCAGAAGCAGAAGTCTATATATTTTATTATAATATTTTTTTTTGCTTATAGAGCTAACGATTGCTTAGCCTCCCATCTTCCATTTTCCCCTCCCCTCAAATGTACTCTATAAGGAAAGAATAGTAAATATACAGGTCCATTATATAATCCACAAATTTAGTACAAATTGAACAGACAGTTTACAGTTATAGTACAAATGTTCTCTTTATTGGCTAGAAGTCCAATAAAGGCAGCATTTTGAATTTTAATACAAATGTGCAATTTTCATTTGGAACCTATATAGAACTAGGTAAATGGGTGCACATGGAAGTTTCATTTAAAAGCCTTTCTATTTGCAAAATCCCTATATAAAATGCCCAGAATTCTGGTTGCTTTTCATTTCAAATTACCTATAAAGTTGGAAGTATTTCCATAATTTTAAATTGCCCACATAACATAGGAGAGACTGGAGTTACAGTTGCTCCTCAAATTTGTTTTTATAAGCACCTGAACTTGGAATGGATTCAAAAGGCATTTTAATATGTGTTGGGTCAGGCCATACTGATTTAATATATAAAATGTATTTATCATGAAAAGGAGCAATTTAAAGAAGTGGAAAATATAATAAAATATGAAACTAGATGGCAGAAATGCACCCACAGAATATATCTGTGAAGTAAATCTACATTAAAGAGCAAAATGTTGGATTCTCTGGACTACTGACGCAAAGATTGTGAAAAAGCTCATGACAGCATGTTTCTTTCTCTTCAGAAACACAGAGTTTCTGGCAAGCCGAAAACACAAATTGCTGACCACAGAAGGAAGGAGATTATCAATAAACAATGTATACAAGTGTTAGTAAATCATAATTTGACTCATGCCTTTAAAAATTGATGAAGACTCAGAATATTGCTTACGTTAATTCCTGGAGAGGACTGCTGATTTCAGTGTTTGACATATTTATGTATTGTACATGAACTTAAAAAAAAAAAAAAAAAAAAAAAATTGCTGGAGTTTTTCTAAAGTAGTATGGGATTTTATGAAAAAATCCAACTCTCTATTTCTTCTTAATTTTGAGAAAAAACGCAATACTTAATTTATATATGCATTCTACATACACTAGTATAATTAATCTATGTGAAGAACTGCAGAAGTCGAAACTGAAAGAAATCAAGTGATCAAGTCAGGATGCTCAGTTCATAAGGAAATATCACAAGACAGTGTATGTGAGTTCCTGACAGTAGGTCCAACTCTGCTATTTATGAAGATACTATTTGAGTTTCCATTTGCAATTTTGCTTCTTAAATAAAACTGTCACTGGAAAAAAATTACTAGGGATTTTTTTTTTCCTTGAAATTGAAGAAAATACAGATGCTGTATGGAATACTGATACCCTCATTATAATTTGACCAAGTAATTCATATCAAAACTCATGATCTTCCAAAAAGTGTGACGGACTAGATTTTCAGAAGTGATTTTCCGGTTTCTCTGAGAAGCTCCAGTAAAATGACTCCTGGGTTTACCACGATGCTAAGGAAGGTGCTATGTAATATGCAAGGAGCAAAATGCCATCCACTGAAATGCCAGCAGTGCTTGCTGTAGCACCTGTAGGGACCTTGGAATTTTTCCAGCTAAGCTAAGCCCCAGACCTCAGTCAGTGAACTTGTGGAAACAAGGCTGCAAAGATTCAGGCTACCTGGATAAAAGTAAAATCACCAATTGTAAGGTGTTCTGGTTGTATGAGTTTATTTATAGACTAGCATAAACTTCAATAAAAAGCTCCAAGAATGCTGAAAGCATATTAAAAAAAAAAAAAAAAAGAAAAAGAAAAAAAAAGTGAAATTATGATTATAAGCTGCTTGCTGAATTTTGTATGTTCCTGCTTATTACAAAAACCTTTATATTAAAACAAAACAGGTATTTCAACCAATAAAACAGCACATTAAATAGTAGATTTATTAAATTATAGAAATTGGCAGAGCAGAACAAATAACTACTTGAAAAATTGAAAAGCAGAAATAAAGCAACCAAGCAAGACCCAAGCAGAATCCAAATTTAGGAAGAAAACCTCCTTTCAGGTAGATGGGTGCCCAACAAAGGCTTTCCTGAAACCTTCCACCAGGGTTAAAGAACTGCATAGAAGCAGAATTAATTAGTGTGGTTCAGCCTCCATCAGCTCCATTAATAATGTTCTTTAGTGATGTATCACCTTTTTGTGGTTTAAAGATGTATTCTTTTAAAAGTTGCATAGATTTATAAAGATAGTAATGTGTCCTGGAGATATTGAATGTGGAGCCATAATGCCAAGCTATTAAGGCAGGGAAATGTTTATGAAGGAGCTGGAATAGAAAACGCTCAAGATAAACAGTTGAATAAGTTATGAACATTATGAATAATTACCAGTAATAAATCATTGTGGCAATAGCATGTGATGTGTATTATCAAAGCATACAAGCTCAGAATGGGCTAAACTAATCCACACTAGTAATGCTTTTTATTAAACTCAATCAAACAGCTTGTTCAGCACACCTTCCTGCTCAACATTTGGAGTGATTGTCTCTATCATAGGTGAATTGCCTGGAAAAAAATAGCCAAGAAGTAAATGGAGGCCAAACTAGCTAGCAGCAAAATAATAATGAGAGGGAAAGAGTCCAATGTATGTAGAATTAATTTACTGTAAATATGCCAAGAGTTAAAACATGTTTATCTACAGAAGTATATGTCTGTCAAAAAATTCCATCATTATGCCTTGTGGTAGATAAGTTATGAGATAGAAGTAAGGCAACTTTTACCCCCACATAATAAATAAGTGTATATATATATATATGTATATATATACATACACATATATATATGCATATATATATATACACACTGCTTTTATCATACAGGTCTGCAAGCACAGAGCACTCACTTATGAAAGCATAGGCAGACTTGAACAGAGATGATCATGCGATACTCAGTTCAGATTCCATTGAGAAATATTTGTACCCAGTAGAGACAATCAAAACAAACAAACAAAAAACAGCAGTCTCAGATTATTTTAGAAACTTTCTTGAAGATTGAAGCCAATATAAAGGATTTTCTGAAATAACTGCTCCCTAAAAATATCAATGACTATGTAAAAATGTAATGTCTTTGACTTGGGTTCCCTTTTTTTTTTTTTTTTTTTAATTCAGAAAGAACAAATTTAAGGGCACAACATGGAATGTTCTTATAATTTATTTTTTGGGGAATATCATGGCACATCTTAGTTTCAAAAAAGCTAATTCTCCTGACAAAACAAGTGAATGAACAAACTTTGTTACTGATTGCTGCTTTTGTAAAGTTTTTGTTTGTTTGTTTGTTTGTTTATGTAATTGTATACAGTTAGTCAAATTCTCTAAAATACCCTTATCATGGCAGACTGTTTTTCAAAGGAATTCATCTCTTCACTAAAGGGAGAGTGTAGGTTTTCACCTTTGCTCAACACACTGGGTGCTCTCATCTGGGAAACACTCCTAGCTGATCTGGGTGGCTGCTGCAAAGTCTGATTTATAACTATTCTGGATTTCCTGTGAACCATTTCAAAGAAGAGAAAAACTAAAGGGGCAAAGTGGAAGAAGAGAGAGGTAAAACTATTGCTTTTGGATGCAGTGTTACTGGTCACGCAGTATGTTCTGTTCAGAAAGCTGTGGGAGATTACTCTGCTTCCCCTCAAGCATTTTGAATATATTCTAAATGTAAAAACAGATTTCTTTACTTCTGACATTTTCCCCTCCTTTGGTAAAATAAATGTTATTTGATTTGGCACATTGGTCTTCTTACTTGTAAATGTCTCTATCCTGTTTAGATATTAGAAGACAGCTTATGTTTGAGTAAAAGATTTAAAAGGAAAAGAGAGAGAGAGAGAGAAGGAAAGAAAGAAAAAGAAAGAAAGAAGGGAAAGAAAAAGAAGGAAAGAAATAAAGGAAGGAAGGAAAGAAATAGAAGAAAAATAAAGAGGGGGAGAGAGAAAGAAACAAAAAAAAGGAGGAAAGAAGGAAAAATGTGGTAAGAGAGTAAAGGAGTAAAAGAAAACAATAAAGGTCAAGTTTTATGCCTTTATTACTGATTGTTGGTATCTGACTGCTTCAAGAAACAACTTTATATGTTTGTATGCGTGTATTTGCATATTTTAAAATATTGAGTGCATAACAAATCAATGCATTTGTTTCTATACTTAAATATTTGGTTATATGTATGTAAACATTTGTTGATGTAACCATATGTATATGTAAGTACAGATACAAAACTTTTTTTTTTCTTTTTTTTTTTTTTTCCAAATGATTGATAAGCAATCTGCTTTCTCCCTACTCATGTTGTGTCATCTTGTCAGAGGCAGCCCATGCTTCAGCTTCAAGGGCTGTATCTGGAAATTGGTCATATTGTAGTGTTTCTACTTCCAACAATGAAGTTGTATAAGCCCATCATGTTTCATCTCACTAGGCAGCATACCAGTAGCAGGCTTGTGATTATTTATTTCTCCCCAGTTTTTGTACATTTGATTAATTCCTCTGAAATACCCATGGTCAGTATGAGCAGGACACTTTTGCTGCACAAATTTAAGCATGTAGATATAAGATTAAATACTTTTTTTTTTTTACTTTTTTTTTTCTTTTTTTTTTTTTTTTCCCTTTTTCTCTTTTTCCTTTCTTTGAATGTTTGTTATAGTTAGAAATGACTTCATGGTGTAATTGTTTTGTTGTTCTGAACTGTTGTGGAAACTATAATGGTAGTTGAAAGCATATTTTGGAGAGAAGCGTTGAAGAAAAAGAACACTTCACAACATATGCAATTCTAATGAGTTATTAAACCTGAAAGCCACAAATTAATGGAAATATATATATATATAAATCTTGGCCTGATTTTTATGGAAGGAATTATATGTTCCAGAACTGTGATAGTGGCACACTCAGGAAAGGCATTTTAATCCTGCAAACTATTATTTGGATATTTAACTTACCCTTTTTAATATTGCCTGAGTGTGCAGTCCTAATAAGGTGGACTATTCCAGCAGTATATTCAAACCCCTACTATTAAGAAAATAAAGTAAGACCAAAATTTAGGGAGAAAAAAAATATATATATATATATAAGCCCAAATGCCAGTTATCCCAAGAACACATATAATTTCCTTTTTGCGTCGTCTGAAGTCAGATGGGTGTGTGCCATAACAGCCACCTTCCAAGTTCTGGAAATCAGTCACTTTTTGAGTGCTTACAGAGATGGAGTTCCAGACAAAATCTTTAGGAGAAACTGATTTTACCACTCTTATATATCACATATTTTTTTGTTTTGTTTTATTTTGTTTTATTTTTAAGATGTAGAAGGAAAATAACAGACTAATTATTTGGTATATTCACCCCTGTGAGTCAGAAGTCAAGCAACCACCGAAGGTGCCATTGGGTGTGGAGTTCAATCAGGTTCAGCTGTAGAGAAGGTTTGAGGTATAAAAAAAAAAATAACAGTAAAGAAGGATTGTTCACTGTTGTCTAGGTCAGTCTCTTTTTATTTAACTTTAAACCATTATTTTTACAATTTCATGATTTATTTTTCCAGGTGTTTGCAAAATTCCTCCTTTAAATAAAGATGATATAGAAACCAATGGCAGCTTTTGAAAGAAGGCATTAACTTAAGGCTTTGACTTTAAGATATTATATTCTGTAGTCAGAAAAAAAAAATAAAAAAATGAACAAATATTAATTTCCCTGTGCTTTTTCACAGGATGGTTCCACAAAATTTGAATATTAACAGCATATGATACTCACACAGAGATTGTGCTTCTCTAATTCTTAAATTGGGCCCCTATAACCAGACAGTTTGGTCCATCTCTATGCTTCTGTCCTCTGTAATGGAGTACCCCATTACAGTCCACTACGTTTCATTGACCTGATCAAAAGTCATGGGCTACTCCCAGGAGTTAATTTATATGGGGCTTTTAAAATACTCTGAACATATTTTCTTGTTATTATTTTCCCACTTATAAGGACATAAATAACCCCTTTTGATTTGACGGGGCCCTCCCTCATCATTACTGGAAGCATTTGGAAAGACTGCTCCTTGCAACCTGCATTACATTGCTGGGCTTGACAGAAACCCACAGTTTTACTACATGAATTCTAATATTTCTGAAGTCTCGGTGGATTGAAATAATGCCTGCAAAGACAAAATAATTTCTCCATTTTCACAGAATCTTTGGAGGGGAGGATAATCAGCAACATCTGATCCCCTTGGATGGCATCAGATTTTTCCAAATATTTTTTTCTGGTGTTGGGACAGAAATTTCAACCCTATGCACCACTTTTCTGTAGAGTTTACATATGCATAATTATTATTGCTGTCATTATCTGCTCTTCTGCTCTTTCTCTTCTCTTTTATTTTTATTTTCTAAGAAGTATATTTTTATGGGATTAAATTTGCAATGACCAGGGGGCATTTAGTGGAGAACTGTATTAATTAAGTTTGAAAAAGAGATTTGAGATTTTTCAGTTTTCCTTTTCTCTCTC
>CM021697.1:8032609-8077428 GCA_011074415.1 Stictonetta naevosa | reverse complement strand
TATGCAATATAGGGACTTCTAGATCCCTTTGACATACATGGTTCAGTTTGAAGTCACTATAAATGAGATTCTGACATGCCAAAAATGTACAGGACAACATTACCCTGGGACATCCAGCCACATGCCTATCGGTCACAGATCAGTATAATGAAGAACATAAACATTTTCCTTATAGTTCTGCTAAACACATGGTGTTGGTAATTCAGAACTGGAGGTGCATAACATTTCAGTTTAGTGATCTCTGGTTAACTATTTGCTCCAAGTATTCCATATGGTGGTGGGTTTGTTGTTGTTGTTGTTTTTGTTGTTTTAAATATACAACAAGTTTCCAATTAGTGAGGGGAAAAAAAAAAAAAAGAAAAAAGAAAAAAGAAAAAAGTACTCAGGAACAATTCTATTTATGTTAAAATGCATGAGATGGAGCCTGTATTCATGCTTGGGATTGCCCTGACCAAAGCACAGGACCTTGCACTTAGTCTTGTTGAACTTTATGAGGTTTGCACAGGTCAATTTCTTAAGCCTATCAAGGTCCCTCTGGATGGCATCTCTTCCCTCCAGAGTGTCTACTGCAACACTCAGTTTGTGTGAATTGTAAACTTGCTGAGGACGTGTTTGATACCATTGTCCATGTTGTTGATAACGATGTTAAATAGTACTGATCCCAGTACAGAGCCCTACGGAATGCTACTTGTTGCCAGTTTCCACTCAGATATCAAGCCCTTGGCTAGATGAATATGACTGTTGGCTTGATGAGTTAGTTCTTTGTATATGACCATCCAGATAATTCCTTATCCATGGAGTGTTCTATCCATCAAATCCACATCTCTCCAATTTGGAGACAAGGATGTTGTATGTGACAGTATCAAATGCACACGTGCAGGTAGATAAGTGTCCTGGGGCCAAAGAGACTACATGCATCTTCTACTGCCTCAGTTGAAATAAGCAGACCTCATATAAATTCCTACTCCTGTTACTGGTTTTACATTTTACATCGAAGAGTATATTGTCACTGGTTGAGTAGAAAAAAAAAAAAAAAAGAAAGAAACAACAACAACAACAAAAACCCTCTCACAGTGCATTTTTATTTTGATGGAACAGTGCTTTTTGAAAGAAAGCTGTTCCACTGGAACACATTTTGTCCCTATCATCTGTTGTGAAGAGCAAGTTGCTATACCAGACCCCAGGGCAGTGATATTAATACATTGTTCTAACTTCTTTGTTTATGTAAGTATTTCTGAATTTGGAGTGCTTCAGGGAATGTCCAATTACAGAAATTCAGGGCTAAAATCCTCTCTTACAGATGTTACAGAACAGCTTCATAAAAACAATGTCAGAAAATTAAAAAAAAAAAAAAAAAAGGAAAATATTTAAACTGAAATCAGTGTAACCTCAGCTTTGTGCTTCTCTGTGTCTTGTTAAAGCTAAAAAATAAGAAAAAAAAAAATGCAGAGAACAGCCGACGGCCAATCAAATTTTAAAGCCTGATAAGCTCTGCAATCTGTTCCTAGAAATGCAATATTTGGATACATTGAAATCCTGAGTCTGCCTACAGACACTGGTAAAATGTATGTAGATGAAAGTAGGGAATTTAGGAAATAAGCAGGGAAGAACTCCTTTGCAAAGGAAGGTACATTTGGATTTATAGAATATTTTATTGTAAAGAAAGCCAAAAAAAATTACTATCTTAGCAACTGGAGGATGAAATAATCAAAAGAGCCTAAAGAATTAGATGCACAACTGCTACTGAGTTCTGAGAGAAGTTTGAATACAGCTTCACTTAGGTTCTTGGAAAAATTATTTTCCAAGGGATTTATTTCCAATTGCTTTATTGCAACACAGCTTAGTACATGGAGAGCAGGCTGGGACACACACACATATAAAAGAACAGTTTTTGTCATGTCTTGTAACAAGGAGCAATAAGGTAATTTGGGACACTTTTTTTCCAAAGATAGTCTGAAGCCCAAGCAAATGACAATAATTAACATATCCTAGTAAAAAGGGTAGAAATTCTATCTGATATAAATATAAAACTTTGAAATCCCTGAGCTGTGGAAAACAATGGCAACAATCCCACTGGTTTAAGTGAGCCTACAATTTCAGTGAAAGATTTTTAATCTAGGCGCTGAATTAATAAGAAAATCTAGCACTTATGATCACAGGCCTCTTTTTTTCTGAGTGGGTAATTATTTACTAAACCCAAACTTTTCCAATCTCTTCACCAAGCATGTAATATACAACATGCATTTCAAGAATATGTGTAGAGCAGGTGAGCAGATCACATTTTCAGTAGAAAGAAATTAATCAGAACGCACAATCAATTGAGCTAAAACTTTTTCATTGAGAATGAAGAAAATGAATATCAGCTATGTGTTTGTATTTCTATATTTACTACATTTGGCTAGGAGGGAGTATCTTTATAAGTTTCACAACTTATCCGAAACAGGTTTCTTTTAATGTCACATTTTCCACACTAATTCTGGAGAACAGTGTAAAGAGTAAATAATTCTGACCAGATCTTT
Organism: Stictonetta naevosa; assembly: GCA_011074415.1. Taxonomy (NCBI): domain Eukaryota; kingdom Metazoa; phylum Chordata; class Aves; order Anseriformes; family Anatidae; genus Stictonetta; species Stictonetta naevosa. The sequence goes on along the minus strand of CM021697.1, from coordinate 8,074,909 downwards.
TGCTATTCTAAATTAATTATTCGCATTGATTTTGCTGACATCCTACCTGTTTGCACCAGTACATTGCCAGACCTCTTTTCACTTTCTTAAATTTGCACAGGATTTGCCTTTTCCTCATAGACTCATGAGCTCAGGAACATGAAAACATACCAGGAAGACTGTATTTCTTGATTAAGAAGTACAAATCAGTTCATGATGCAACTGTTCTGTGAAATTTCTGATATAATTTTAAAAATAAAATTGTAACTAAATTTATCATCTGGTTGTTTACAATCTATTTATTCCTATGGTTATGACACTATGAAAGGATTTAGAAAGATGCTTCCTATTAAGAAAACTTTGTTCTCTGTAACTCTACCCATAAAAACTTCAGGGTCTTAATAATCTTTTATTTATTGGATGTCACATTTTTAGTAAAAGAGCATGAAATAAGCAACAAAAAATCACTCAGATTTCATTTGTGTTGACACTCACTGTACAGCTTTGCTATGGCAGGAAATAAAGTGAAATATGAAAAATAAGATTTAAAAATCTCATATAGTTGTGGTCTAAAATAAAAAAGCTTATATATAGCAGAGCAAAAACACCTGGATCCAAAGGAAATTCATATGGTAACACCTTTAATAGAGAACAGCATCGCAACCCTGACTTCTGTTTAGCACTAATTACATTAGTATTGGTTCCTCAATAAAAACTCCCAGTAGATAATTATATTATTTCAACCTGAAATTCAAACTTTTAATATATATTATTTTCAACAGGTTTGGAACTGCTATTGTGGGTGAGATTTAGTTCACAATGTTAGGGAATGACTTTTTGCTTATAATTACATTGTTATTTTACAAGTTTTTTTGTTATAGTTTATTTTCTGATTTTCCTGTTTCTTATCCCAATTAGTAATTAATGTTCTTTTATTGTTGTTTAGTTTTATTTTTCAGAAAGAAAACAAACCAGATATGCCATCTTCCTGGTGTGGTTACACTGAACCCCAACAATCATGAGTCTTGCATGATCCTAGGGACTTCTGAACTACAGACTGCTTTTGTCTGAATTCATAATCCAAGGAAAGAGGATAACTTAATTAGGTGCAAATTACAGCTGATGAAAGTTCCAGTTTGCTTCATTCTTGCACTAAATCTTGTATAAGCAGGTCTTATACTTCTAATTGTTTGCAATAGACTTTAAGTGCAAAATTAAAATTAGTTGTCAAATTTCTGTGGTAGAAATAACTGCATACAAAGACATAAAGTTACAAGATTGTGCCTCCATTATATGCTTCTTCAGTTCTGACTACTTGTTAACTACAGGTTGAAAGCCAGAAACTGTGGCTTCTCACTCACAACAAGCTGGAAACTCTTGTCTTTTGCATTAGAACAGAGAACAGAAATGCATCCAGAAATCAATTCTATGATTTAGGCATGTAGTTAGCAAGAATAACATTGGAACCCATCACCCTCCCTCACTTCTTTATTGATTAAGACACAATTTCCCCTGGGTTTTGGCCATTTCTTGTCAGAAATAAAATTCCCTTCTCAGCATAGCCTTGAGATGGTCCTGCGGCTGTAGTGTAACTACAGCGATAGCCACTGAATAGCTCTGCTGGGAGTGCCCATTTAGTACTTTCTCAAATAGTGGCAGTAGGAGGCAGGTTTGGGATTGATAGGCAGCTCCAAGAAGATGGAAGTATTTCCCCCTGCTCAGCAGGGACTTCTCATCTGCATCTCACTGATTATATAGCACTGGAACATGTCCTAGACACGGAATTCACAGGTTGAAAAAGTAGGCTGACTAGGACCTCATGAAGGTCAAAAAATACAAATGCCAAGTCTTGCATGTCAGGAGCACTAATCCACAGTAACAGGTCACAGGATGCCTGTCTAGAAAACAAATTTGCTGGAAAAGACCTGGGGTTGCTGGTGGACAACAGGCTGAACAGAACTCAGAAGTGTGCCTTTGTGGTTAAGAAGGCCAGCTCTGTGCTGGGCCTAGTGCATGCTGGGCAGCTGACAGATTGAAGGAAGTGATTATTCCCCACCATTCAGCTCTTGTGAGAACATTATATGAAGAACTGTGTGGAGCATTGAACTCCCCAGTACAAGACTGCTGTACTGCTTGTACTGCAGTACAAGACTCCCCAGTACTGACATGCTGGAGCAAGCTGGTGTAAGGTATTCTGGGGGTTGGAGCATGTGGCATCTAAGGAGGGAATTAGTTAATTCAACCTTAAGAAAAGAAGTCTATCTGTGAAATGATTTGATTCGTGTCAGTATGGATCAATGCTAGGGCCGCATGATGAAATAAAACCTTCTATTTAAGAAAAACAGAGTGATTAGTGTTCATAGTTCTTGTATCATGCAAAGGAAGGGTCCAGCAATTTGTGTAAATAGAGGGTTTGAAGGGCAAACATTGAGACTCTAGTCTGGGAGATAAGAGGACCAAGGAGTTTTTTTTTTAGGAAACTGCTGACTTTTGCATGGGACACTGCCCAAGCCTCTGATATCCGGCAAAGAGATCCACCAAATAAGGAGAAAGGGGGAGTTGAAGGACAACCGAAGGACAAAGCCTGGGAGGAAGACTACGAGCCTTCAGCACAAGAGACCCCCAGAAAGACAACCAGAGACTGATACGCATGCGTCCGGAGAGGGTTCGGATTCCGGGAACTAATTATAATAACCCTGCCTTTTCTAGGAATAGTGATGAATATGTATTAGTCTAGGAGCATAAAAATCAGCCACCTGATGTAATAGGTGTGCGTTTTGGTGGAGCAGAGACTCCCGGCACACCCAGCACTGTTTGTTTGCCTCTATTTGCTTAAGAAATTACAAACTTTAATTAGAATCCTATTTGGGATTCAATCATTTATCACAATCAATACATAATGGAAGGGTGTATAGGCTCCTAGAGGTGCACAGGGGAAGGATAAAAGACAATGACTACGCACTGCAAAACATAAAATCTTCAATGTTAAGATTTTTATTATTATTTTTATTTTTAACCAGGAAGATAGTCAAACATTGGAAAGATTACCCAGGATGCTGTGCAAGACTTTGTCCTTCAAGATAATGAACACTTAACAGGACAAGACCCTGAACACCTGCTTTGACTAGACCTGCTTTGAGCAACGATCTGGAAGAGATGACCTCTGGAGGTTCCTCCCAGACATGACTGTACGATTTAGACTCATCTATATATTCTAGAATTAAAATAATTACATTTCCTATAAAATGAATGTGAATTTATATATATATATATATATATTTTCCCTCTGAAAATCTATATTTTGAGTTGTTATACTTTTATCTTAATTGGTTATAAGGAAATTAATAGTCTACTTTTCTTCTGCTCAGAATATGTATACATATACTTATTAACTGCTAAATTTGAGGGTTAAAAATGGTGGCCAAAAGCTGGCTTCCAGCTTTGTATAAACAAATACAGAATCCAGGACATGTTCCTTTGCAATAGTAATTTAAAACAAGTGTCTGGGAAAAGGTGTTGTATAACCACTGGAAATTTACAGTAATACATTTCAGGTATGTGATCAGCATTGCTTGTTCATTAAAGAGAGTTGAGTTTAAATCTTTCAGGAAATGCTGTATATTTTTAAAATATCCCTTAATAAAACCACAGAAATATTCTATATTTCACAAAATATTTATTGCATGCCATTAACTGAAACCATTGCCATCAAAGCTATGGGAAAGAGGTATATGGGAATCCTATCAGTGATAAGAAATTATTCTGCCTGTAAATTTTTCATTTTCAAATCTACCATAACATAGCAAATTGTGGAGAGCAAATCTATCAACTGTGAATGGAGTTAAGCTAGCTAAAGAACAGGAGTAAAAGGATATGAATAACTCCAGTTGCTTAAAATCCTTGTTAAACATATCTATGCATTATCAGTTATATGATACAACCATTTGCTTTAGGTTTTTATTATTTTAGCTTGGAAAATATGTGAAATTGTTTCATGGGTTGAAGAATGAAAATCAAGCTAAATGTCTGGAACATGAATATTACCACAGAACTCTGGTAAGTAACATTAATTACTGAAAGGACTATTGAAAATTCCTAAATTTTTCAAGCTGAGCCATCTTGTCTATGCTTTAGAAAATCTTGTTTCTATATGTGTTTTAATTTCTCATAAAATTTTAGCCTCAGAATCATTTTACTTCACAAGAATGCTAGTATAAATGCATTTGTTTGTCACTCTTGCCTTTATAACACTGAAGAGAAAAAAAATAAGTTTTAAAAGACACATAACAGAAGGAACCCCCACACAAAGAAACAAACAAAAATGAAAAGAGAACCCGAAATGTTATCCATAATTTCCAATCTAATTGGTGACTAGAAACTTTTCACTGGTATAAAATTAAGATCTGGATGCATATACCAATGCTCTTAAAAATATTTGGTGGTTTTCATAAAGTCCAAATGACATAACTTCATTTAGAGAAACAAGCAATAATCTGACAATGCTTTTAATGTCAACAGAATCTAGTATTTTTTATAGGAAGGCATTACTATTTGATTTTGAAAAGAAAGATTATATCTTGATTCTGAAAATATTGGTCTTCCTGAATAATGACAAAAGTCTCATTATGCCAGATCTAAGATACTTAGCAATGAGGAACCTTTGCCTTGTGAGAAAGAGGAGAGGAAAATCCTTAGTGCATTGCTGATAGTCTCCTGAGACCTTTAAAATTAATCTTATTGTCCATCAGCCTGACAAAGAAGAACATGATGATAAAGTCAAGTCTCTGGTATTGTAGATATTGCCCATCTGGAAATGACCAGTGACAGAGAAAGTGCAACATTGCCATCTACATCCAAATGCAGTCACTCAAGAAATACTGTCTTTAACCAGCCTGTAGTTCAATGTCTTCATCTCTCCCACTGCATCAGAGTTCCCTTGGTTATTTTTCTATAACCGAGCCATCTTTACACATTGGAAAGACTTCAATGGGCGCAATATCATGCCCTTCAGGATTTACATTTGAAATAGTTTAACATTAAAGGAAACATATTTAATTAACTATGTAACTGAATACAAGGGATTTTAAGCTCAGCAGGCAGTGTGGGAGGGTAAAAGCTTGTTCAAAATAGTAAGTGATGTTGCGAACTTCTCTATGTTTTTCATATCTCCACTTAGCATAAGAATAACTGATGCAGAGGAAAAGGGAAACATGTGGTGCCTTGGATGCTTTCCAGACAAATGCAGAAAAAGTCTAAAATAGATTGACTGGAATTAGTGGAAACACATTAAGTCTAAAGTTCTAAAAGGATATGATCCTGATTGAGAAACACATGTGATTGAGAAACACATGAGTTTGTGTTGAGGTCAAGGAAGAAAAATATAGCTTGAAATTCACTGGTCCCAATTCTCCTTGGATATTTATTTATACCTGTGCATAGAAGGAGTAAAACACTGCTACCAACATTAGTAATCCACATGGATAAATAGTGTTGATCTGGCTTACTCTTGTTCTGCTAAAAGTACCCATGAACCCTAAATTCTCTTTAAATACCTCATGGTATTTTAATCCTTCTCCAGATATGTTAGTAAAGCTTGTTGAGCTTTGTCTTCATAGTTCATAAGCCTTAATAACCTTACATTGGCAGATGGTATAGATAGTAATTATATAGATTCAAGGTACTAAATTTTTAAATGAAGTTGGCCTAGGACCAGGTTGCTGGCAATATGCTTCTGTGAGAAAATAATTCTTCACTCAACCTAGAATTAACCCTTTCAGAATTCTTCACTCAACCCTATAAGAAGTTTTATTAAATCAAGAGCATTTGCATTTGTGCTTGCATCAGGTGAAAACTACATCTTTTTTGTTAGATACCATATTTATCATTCATTATATGGAATCTCTCTTGAAATCCTTATGCTTGTAGTCTGTAGAAGAAAGGAAAGAAAGGTAAACAAAGCTAGAATGACATTTAAAATCATCAGCTGAATTAGACAGTCTTGCAATAAAGTAGTATATCTGACCAAAAAAAAAAAAAAAAAAAAAAAGGTGGGGGGGAATCACCTCAGCCTCAAAAATGAACATATATGAGAAGGGAAAAAAAAGGCAAGAAAGCATTGCTTTTATTGCTTGTTTTGTTTTTTCCCCCAACATTAAAAACTTTTTTTTTTTTTTTTCCCAAAATGTCTTTTGATACTAAATGTAGTCTAAAATTTAAATACAAAATGCATGTTTATTTCAAGTCAGATTTTTTTCTTTTAAGACATAATTTTTGTACATTTTAAAATGAAAATTTGCTTTTGTCTCTTCAGAGTGTTACACCAATCTCCTTACCAGTTTAACAAAAATGCTAAAAATACAGCTGTTCTCACACTTTATCATGCTATTGACACAGTTCATTTTCATTACTTAGATGTTGATTCAATCCATCCTCTATTATGTATTCATTTACTAAGGACATTAAATTGGAGGGAGACATGGGTAGATATTGCTCTTTGTCACTTCAGGTTTATGAGAATTATACAGTATTCAACCCAAAATATTTTCATCATTGTATCATTAGAATTAACAATTATTTACATGAGTTGAAATTTAGCAGCTGACATAAAAATATTCAACCGCTACATTCTCTAAGTCAGACTCAGAAGATTTGTGCTAAATTTTATTTAGTGTTACCTGATACAGACCTGTTGGATTCAGCACAGTTACATGTATTTATACTGGATAAAAAGGTGTTATTCATATGACTAGTTCATTCAGGCTTGGAGCTGGTTAACGTAAAAGTTCAAAGGTAGGCATTAGTGTATATATATATATGTATATGTATATATATATGTATATATGTATGAGTGTGTGCGCCTTGGAGCATGAAGTATTATGTAGACCAAGGTTATTATTTAAGTTTGAAGACATAGCTGTCAACTATTTTTATATATGGTGGGGACCATCCTCATGATTTTTTTTTTTTTCATTATTGAAAAAGTTTTGAAACTGTGAGCTCAGAAACAGAAGTCAAAGAAACAATATTCTACATGTATTGCTGGAATTTCTGTAAGCCAGTGCTTTGAACTCTTGGGGTTTGAAAATATTGATTTAAAGCAACAGGCTGTGTAATGTCATGTCACATATCATTTGCACTTTGTGTAAAATGATAGAGAGTGTGGACATGTGTGTGACTATCCTCTGTAGTTTATAAATCAGATTAAACTCAGAAAAGCAAGCAGTAATTTCTGATGCCTGGGTTAAATAATAATAATAATAATAAAAAAAAAAAACTGGATATCCAACAGTGAACATATTTCTGGTGAAAATATCAGTGAGTTATTAAGCTATAAATTTAATCTTAAAATTCTATACTTCTAGTAATGAATACCAGCTTGTTGTACTGTTTTGTACTGTTCTTAGACTTCTGAACAGTAAAATGAACATTTGGAAGTACTGGGTCTTGCTGACAATGTAAAAAAAGGGTGTCAAGTATAAATCATGGTACAATGAAATCAAAAAGAGCAAACAAAGATTTTTTTTTGATAAAAACATTACAGAGCCATTTTAAAACAGCACCAGCTCACAATATGTAATCACATTTTAATAGCTATTGCCAAATTAAGTAAAAGCTATGATAAGGAAAAAAAAAAGAAAAAAAAAAAAAGAAAAAAAAAAAGTTAATTACACCACTTAGGCCTCAGAGGCAGCCTAAACAGTCAGAAATGGAGACAATGACTGGTTCAAGGCGATGATCCTATTATAAGTATTTTTATTACTATAGCAATTTTTTTTTTTTTTCCCAAGCCTTGGTTTTGTGGAATACCACAAGGTTGTCACTACGTAGCACAATGTAGGAAGAACCTAAAACTGGAAAAGACAAAGGTAAGACAAAGCATCATTCTTATTTTACAGAATACAGAGAGATTAAAGAGATAATTTTCTTGAACGCTTAACAGCATATCTTCCATTTCTCCATACTGAAATAAAAGACATGAATTAAATGAATCCTGTAAGCAATTATTTCTTCTGTAGTAGGTTTTCAAGGTAAACTCCTAAGGACACCCTGAATTTATGGAGTAAGATTTTTTTTTTTAAAAAAAAAAAAACAAGTAGCTACAGAACTCAACTGTAAACAAACAAACAAACAGAAACAACAACAACCAACCTGGCTTCTGTTTCTTTTTCTAATGAATAATTCCCTGATTTGTATTAAGTAGTCTGTAGAGCGAGGGCCAGAAATAAAACAGCTTACTGTTTTGGGTCTGATTAATATTTATGTACTATGTGTAAAGTGAAATGCATTCAAAAGAGAAGAAAAAAATAATGTGACAAATCAAGTTCAAATTCCTTATAGGTAAAAAGAAGGCTGGATTCAGACTTTCTACTTCCTGTGTAAGTGTCTAACCCCTTAATGCATTAAGTCCAACACTTTCATCAATATTTTGTTTTGAATTTCATATTTCTAGTATATCTGAAGAACACTAAGTATATTCAACCCTACTGGTTAGTAGGTCTTGTTTTGCCTACTTTGTCCATGGAAAAGATGAGAGGACAGATTAAGCTGAGACATACTTTTATAGACAACTGTAGACAGTTGCTAAAAAGAAGGAAATGGGCCTACAGTATGTCCAGATTTAAGAACAGTTGAAAAGATTGTCCATAAGGACTTCAATTTAGATTTTTTCAATCTAAAGATGTGGATCTATAAAGCCTTTTGTGAATTTAGCCAATAAATCTATTTCAAGTAATACTGATTAGAGAAAAAATATAAGCTACTTAACAAAATGGTCAGGAAGCTCCCAGATCACACATCTTCTTTTGGAAACATCATCCTCAATAGATTATTACTTCTTAGGGCTCAGGATTTAAAGTGCGATATCTGAGTTCGAGTCTAGTGTATTGACCATAATAGCAGTCCCCTTCTCAGAGCCTGAAGTTCAATGCAGGTATAAATCACCAGTAATTCATTGGAAGGATGCCAGTGTAAACCAAAGCTTAGTGTAAGACGGAAGAGATTCAGGCAGTAAAGACTTTCTTATTCCTCTCCTCTTTTCCATTTTTTAACTTTTCAATTTTAATCCTCTTTGACTGTATATTAAAATAATTATATTAAATATAATCTTTGTTTAAAAAAGACTTATTTTGGTATCTCTGTGCCTTATTATTTCCCAAATTTTTATATAAGTTTTCTTTTTTAAAACAAACAAACAAACAAAAATTTACATAAGAACTAATGGCAAAAATGTTTAAAACATATTTTCATCCAAGAAGAAATGTCAAAGCTTTTCAGTCATTCCCTGCCAGTCCTGCTTATATTATGTTACTTTATCTATTCGGGTGACATGATTTGGAGAAACCCATGTGTGTTATGACTACCTGACTTAAGAATATGTCCTGTTTGTTCTCCAGTTTATCATTCAGAAACTCCTACATTTTGCCTGCTACACTGGATTAACTGGATTAGTAACCTGACTAAAGATTGTATTTTGCATAAGCACAGACTTTAAACTTTTTTTTTTTTTTTTTTTTTTTAATAAATGGAAGAAAATAAATCTGGGAACTGATTATTATTCTCCATAGAAAAGAAAAAGCTGGGAGGTGGAGTAGTTGAAGATTTCAGTATTAAGAAAGAGAGATAAGTAAAAATATAAAGTAAACTCAAAGGGTGGGCTTTTGTTATTGTTTAAAGAGCAAAAGTAAAGGACTAAATTGAAATATTAGGTAACAATGAGCAAACAGGGACTTGCTTCATTCTCAAATAAAGAGACATATGGAATAAGTTACTAGTGAAGGTAACCAAAGTACGGTCTCCCATAGATAAAGAGATAGCAAAATCTGTTTCTGAAATGGAGGATTGAAGAATAGGGTGAAAAAAAAAAAAAAAAAAAACATGTATGGTGGATTATGTTAAACTATGACAGGAGAGGCAGGTCAGCACATATGAACCTTTTGTCTCTCTGCAATTCTTTTACAATTTCTTTTCTTTCTTGCATTATCAGTCCATAATATCAGATTCACATTAACTTTTTCATATCTAATCATTTCCCCTGTGCTATTGATTCCCCAGTGCATCAGTGAGTCCTGCTCACTGTGTCTGAATCACTGACACTCAGTATCAATATAGAGGTATGTTCTTGATATATAAATGTTGTGATAGACAACTAGAGTGAGATTCTTCTCACCTAAGTACAACAGAAGCATCTGCTGCTGAACTGATCCTCTTTTTACAGTAATTGGACATAAAAAGGAATATTTTAGTGAGCCATCAGAGCCATTTCAGTAGGATGATGACGATTCATGCCATCTATGTTTGTCTTCACTGAATAATAATTAATTAATTAATTAATTTAGAAAAAAAAAAAAAAGGAAGATAAGAAGATAGATAAACAAGAAATTCAAACCATAGAAGCTTATGGTTATCCACATGAATTAAATAATACCACCCTTGATGCTATGTCAGGAAGAAATATTCTCATCTGAACTATCTGAGGCCCTTTGTACAACCCTTATAGTATCCAGAGACATATGAGTAAGAAGACTAGGCTAGCACTTGCCTTGAAACCAGCTCTGGAAAGTCAGTGTAAAGCTATTCCAGTTTCGAAGCAGGGTTTGATGGCTTTCATATTGGTCTGTTACAGTGTCTCCACTTGTTTTTGAGAAAACCGTTTTTTCTGAAAAAAAAACACTCCATTGGGTTGTGTAGATGTAACCTACAATAGAAATGAAACCCTTTCACAAGGAATAGTGCCTGATGTTCAAGTCCTCTGGTGAGATTGTATTTCAGTTACTGAAACACTTCTAGAGACCACTTTCAGCACTTCTAGAGACCACTTTCTCATGTATGTTACTTTTATGTTCTGCATTATCTAATGTTCAGAATAAAGTCAACAACACATAGGTTCATAAAAGCTTTATGTCATATTAGTTATATTTTTCTGGCTCTTATGCTGAAAGATCTAGGATGTCACAGACATTGGAAATGATACCAGAATTTAATTGATCCCCCTTTTATTAAAAAATAAAACAAAACAAAATAAAATAAAATAAAATAAATTACACTCTGGAGAGTGCTATCATTTTCTGCCTTAAGGCATCAAGCTTTTTTTGACTCAGTGCAGCTTAGGCAATGTAGCTTATTACTTCCACCTTAAGAGGACAATTCAGAGCATGTGTCTCTCAAAATTTCTTCCTCTGAAGAAAATTTCTTCCTCTGTACATAAAAAGCACTTAAATACCCAAAAAACAGTGACTACAGTCAATTACTAAGGTCACTGAACTAGAATATAGGAAACGTATATAGCATTAGCAAGTGAGAAAGAGAATAAGAAATATTTATTCTCAAGTAATGTACACTATATTCATCTGTATCACTGCTGATGCCATACCAGAGATAGACACAACCAACTTCAAAAAGAAAATCGTGTCTTAGCTGTTCACTAGATCATTTTTTTTCTGTCTGAACTAGATAATATATGTAAAAGATGGTAAAAATTACGTATTATGAGCCCTTCAACAAATCTAGTTCATAATGATTAGAATCTTCTCCTGGGAATCACCTCTCCTTGGTGTCCCAAGTGCAAATCAGATAAATTAGGATACTGAGCCTTGGTCTTCTGGAATTCTAGCAGTGGTCCTATGCACCGGACTACTGAATTACAGGAAGATAATTAATTAATCCGTAGTGAATATGTGTTTTGTTCAAACATTTCCTCTAGGATAAGAGGTATTAATGGGAAGTGAGTGTTGTGGGTAATATTGTTAGCTGAGCAACATGAGAAAGTACATGATGTCAAATTCAGACCACTAAAGAAATTTAACACTCTCCTGTCTCTACTGCTATTCCCCCCCCCCCCTTTTTTTTTTTTTTCCCAGAAAATAATCAGTTTAAGGGTTTAAGCAAAATTATTTTCTATCAACAATAAGATGGAAAATTATAAATTTATGTTATAATGTAATTAAGTATATAACTTCATTTGTTTATTTAATATACTGCATGACTGCAGAACTTTAAATGATTTTTTTCAAATGTTGTAGAAGTCATTATAAATGGGATGGATGTAACTCAACTAGATGTGTGACAATTAAAGAAATGTTCAAACATCTTTCAATGTAAAATCCATCTGGATCATACATGTAGTTTCTCTACCTTCTTTAGAGGCTTCAGTGACATTTAATGTATGCCACTGTATTCTTTGCTTGGACAAATTAATAAAAGACATAAAATACTTTTATTCTGTCATTTCTCTTACTCCTATGTTCTGTGTTATTCAGTCAATGCTCTTACTAAGAACTTTGGCTGCATTCCACTCCCAGTTCTCATTTAATAACCTCATCTTTAAGACTACAAAGAATGATAATCAGTTTCTATCCAAGTGCTGAAATCAATTTTGTGGAAATCCATCTCTGTATGTTACAATGCTGGCTATTGAAGCAATCTTGAAAGCAGACACCATGTGGGGGGAAGGAAGTAGGGGAGCAGGGAGAGATGAAAAAAAGACAGAAAACTTTGGCCACAGCTCACAGAAAGCAAGCTGTGTTCTATGATGCTCTGAAAAAAAAAAAAAAAAAAAAAAAAAAAGAAAAAAAAAAAAGGGGAGAGGGGGTGGGTCTCCTCCCGACAAGAAGTCACACAAGGCAAGAACAGATACCCTCTCTGAGCTGCTGCCTGTTCAATTCCCTGTTTCCTTACCTCAGAGAAGCCATGAGGATGCATATGCTCAAGGATGCCTCTCTCGAGAGGATAAAAAGATGAAAGATTTTGTTCGCAATATCTCTGAAGGCTACTATAGATTTAGTTGTCTACCAGGATGTTTCAGTGATTTTCCTCTTAAATGTCAGTACTTTTTTCAGCCAGTGGAGAGTTCTGAGAAATCTTAAATTATTATTAAATTGAATTATGGTAGAATTGTTCTGGGAGTTATTGAAAAACACCTAAAGGACAATGCAGTCATTGGTCAGAGCCAACATGGGTTCACTAGGGGAAGGCACATCTAACAAACTTAATTTCCTTCAACAACAAGATCACTCAGATAGTTGAGCAAAGGAAGCCAGTCAAAGTAATCTTTCTGGGTTTCAGTAAAGTTTTCAATACTGTCTCTCACAGTATCTTCTGGACAAAATGACCAGAATACAGTTAGATAAAAGCATAAGATGGGTGAACAGTTGGCTGATGGGTTAGGCCCAGACAGTTCTTGTAAATGAGGTTACAACAGGCTGTCAGTAATGAGGCTCCCCAGAGCTCCATTTTAGGACCAGTCCTCTTCAACATTTTTGTAAACAATTTGTATAAAGGACTTGAAGGTTTTTGAAGCCAGTTCACAGATGATTCCAGATTGGGTGGAGCTGTTGATTCTGTTGAGGGTGGTGAGGCCTTGCAGAGAGTTCTGGACAAATTAGAGAGCTAAACAATCACCAACAATAAGAGGTTTAACAAGTGCAAGTGCCAGATTCAGCACCTGGGAAGGAACAACCCTCGTTATACATATAGACTGGGAGACAAAATACTGGAGAGCAGCCCTGCAGAAAGGGATCTGGGGGTTTTGATCAAGAGCAAGCTGAACATGAGCCAGCAGTATGCCCTGGCAGCAGAAGAGCCAACCACATCCTTGGGTGCATCAAGAATGGCATTGCTAGCTGTTTGAGGGAAGTGATGGTCCCACTCTTTTCTGTGTTGGTGCAGCTTCACCTTGAGTACTGTGTGCAGTTTTGGGCACCACAGTATAAGGAAGTTATAAAGCTGTTAGAGAGTCTCCAAAAGAGGGCTACAAAGATGGTGCAGGGTCTAGAGGGGAGGATGTATGAGGAGCAGTTGAAGTCCCTTGGTTTGTTCAGCCCAGAGCAGAGCAGGCTGAGGGGAGGCCTCATGGCAGCCTGCAGTTTCCTCACGAGGAGAGGGAGTGGAGGGGCAGTCGCTGAGCTCTGCTCTCTGGGGACAGCGACAGGATACAAGGGAATGGCATGGAGCTGGGACAGGGGACGGTCAGGCTGGGTGTTAGGAAAGGGTTCTTAACCAAGAGGTAACCACCACTCGGCACTGGAACAGGCTCCCCAGGGCTGTGGTCATGGCATCGAGCCTGCTGGAGTTCAATAAATATTTGGACAATTCCCTCAGACACATGGTCTGATTTATTTATTTATTTATTTATGGATGGTCCTTTCAGGATCCAGGAGTTAGACTTGATGATCCTTGCGGGTCCCTTCCAATTCAGATATTCTGTGATTCTATGAAGCACTTTTAAAAAAATTATTATTATTATTATTATTATTTATTATTATTTTATTGGTATTTGAAGGCTCAGGACAGGATACGTTTACCTTGTAAACTTGTGTGTGTCTTTTTAGGCACCTGTATCTCTCAGCATCCACAGTGGAGCATCTGAATGCCTGAAATATATAGTAGAGGTAGTTCATAAGACAGAAAGACAGAAGTATAGATTTAACCTGCTATCATTATTTCTTTGTATCCTTGTATTAGAAAGCCTTCTGGAAGTGTCTCTGTTCAAGATTTCCTGTTATTTCAAAGGCACAACCATTTGAGTAACATAACAATTTTGGTTAATCCGTGGCTTCTATATCTGCAGGAAGAGACAAGGAATATTTTAAAACTTAAGATGCTAGACAATATTCAATACCAAGCATGTAAATGTTTCCTCAGTCAACTGAGGGTTAATAGTAACGGATATACTCAGAAGTAATGTAGAAAAACAAAACAAAACGAAAAACAACAACTTCATTTCACATTATTGTTGGTTGAAAACACTGATGCTGTGCAGATGGTGCTGAAAATCAAAATGGCAGTGATAGTCATGGGAATTTGTTTTTTAATTTTTACCTGTATGATTGGCGCATCACACACAGTAGTATGCATGTGGTTCTCTTCACACTGCTCTGCTTATTGGTGTCAACTGGTGTTAACAGTACAAGTCTGTGTTTGGCAAAACTCATGGTCAAACATCAATCTTTTATGAACTGCGCACCAGCATACAAATGAACAAATAAAATTTGATGTATTATCTTATTGATCTGGAACAAAGAGGGTTCAGGATGGAGAGAAGAGCTTTGCTTTAGTTAGTGCTGCAAGGGACAGCATTCTCTAACTTTGTTTCTTTTCATAATTAAAATGGGCAATGGATGCAGATACAGGAAAAAAAAATAAAGTTATCATTCACATCAAAGGCTTCAGGTCAGCTGGAACACATTTACCGACAAGGGTGCTGTCGTTCACCTCAGAAAATAACACTATCAAACTTTAATACAAAACTGACCATTTATTTTCATATAATTAATTCCTCATGAAACTGTGCCAGATACTAACACTGACTGCTGGCGTCTGACTGACACACTCCAGTAGTAATAAATGGGACACTGTGTGTCTAAGCTCCCTAGCTGAGATATGACATTAACTCTTGACCTTCAAATGAAAAGAAAACTCAGTATCTCCTGTTACTATTACAAATGTTGACTTTACTATTCATTATTAAAAATACATTTTGGTCTCATTCCATACTGCATGCTATGTATGGATCTATAACTGTTTTCATTTGTACTGCTTCTTTTCACTTTGTCTGCATCTGATAAGCCATAAACCTTAGGGACTGAGCAAAAATACAAGCATTATTGAAGAAACAAGCTTGAGAGATTTTCTGCTTCATCTCATGACACCATGCTTGTCTAATGTTATAGAGTAATATGGCCTTTATTTTACAACATATTAAAATGTGAATATAATTGAATTACATTTTTATATTCCATACACACAATATGTACAAACCCCACATTCAAAGAAACCATTGACTGGTATGTCTTAGCATCTCTTTCAGGCCATTCCACAATTGAGATGAGCTGTAGTAGTTGTCAGTGATGAAGCTTTAGTTCAAACCACAGAAACTTAAGCTTTTCAGATCCAGAGGCCTTCATTCTCTAATGCATGAGTCAAAAGCATGGTTATTAGAAATAGCTGTCAGAGGCAAAAGATTGCACACATCTGTTGACACTGAAATTTGGAAAAGAAAACCACTTGCTGACATTACATCAAACCTTGTTACCTAATAGCAGTGCATTAATAATGTAATTCATAAATTGTGTGATGACAGGAATTACTTGCAGAAAATTACTTGTTATTTGCCTTTGTCTGACCAATAGGCAACAAAGTTATCTAATTTCTTTTCAGTGGTATGAATGTGAATTGGAATTGGAAGCATGTGTTTCAGTGGCCAAGTTCAAAGTGTTAACTTTTCAGTTTATTATTACTTATTTATATTACGTATAGGCTTTATAGGTGGCAGGGTCTGTCTGGCTGCTGAGTTATCATAGCTTCCCCTAATGGTGTTGCAGAGAAATAGTTTAGTGTAGCTACAAGATTAGTCATATATCTAAATTAAGCCCAAGTTATTATTGACTTTAACTGTTGTTGTCTAACCTCTGAGAACTGAAAATGTCATGGTTTCTACCAAAGAAAACTTCTAATGGCCATTGTTGTACTTCCTAACTGAGAACAAACTTTCAGTACTTTGTCTTCTTGTTGCAGCTATTATTCCAAAAGACTTTATGAAGCATGAAGATCAATTTTTATTTTGTCACCACATGGACGTCTTTAACTCCCAGGTTGAATTGTGTTAAATGGTTTACCTGGAGAATAGTATAGCCTATGATATGCATACTGCTATCACAAAACAAAAAAAAAGAAAAAAAAAAAAGAAAAAAAAAAGAAAAAAAAAAAAAAAGAAAAAGATAAAGAAAAAAAAGCCAATTCTTTTGCACTAGTCCTCATAGAATTCCAGACATATAAAATACAAAATATCACTACTCTATGTGCAAAGCACTGGCTCACCTGCAGAACGATTTCATTAATCTGTATTATATGCAGCTGTTTTGTAGTTGATGAAGTTGTAGAAAGACTGAGGAGAAGTTATATCTAGCTCTCAGGCACAATCATAATTCCTCTGCTCCTCTACAGCAATGGAATTGTCTCCTTCAGGAATATCCTGTGCACAGGCAACAATTGTCTCACATTTCCAATTGTCTCACTTCCACAAACCTGAGTGTGGAACTTGCTCTGCCATTTTAAACTAAGATGTGGAGGGACTGATGTGCTGCTTCTCACCCTGCAGAGTAAAATATTCCTGCCAGCGTCACAGCTTTGTCATATAAATCAGTTTACCAAGTACTCATAGATGGTGAGAGTCAGCTCCAGACCGAGACACCTATATTTTGGTGTCTATATATAAGCTAGCTTGCTGAAGAAGAGTTGCTGAAACACAAGTACTTGGTGTTATTTTAGGCACTATGTAATAATCCACACAGTCTTCAACTGTTGCTTTGGAGGCACTCAGTTCCTTTATAAACCAAATGTCGTAACTTCCAGCCCATGCAGATGTCTTGGATGCCTAAGGCTTTCTCAAATATCACTACAGGTCTATCTTTAGGAAGCTAAATTCCACCCCAAAGCCAGTGGAATCACTGACTCATCCCAACACATGTGAATGTGAGCCCCTAAACCAAGCACTCCGTGTCTCCTTCCACATTAACTGAATAACTCCTTATTCATTGACATAACTGAAGGTGATACATAAATTCCCAGGCCATCTAAATGTTGATGGGTGAGCAACAGAACCAATGCCCCATGGGAATTATCACTGCAGTCACCTGGAAAAGTTTATGTGGAGTTTATGTAGAGGTAGCTCAGGTTTTTGTACTAAAAAATAAGCAAAATATTTTGCACTTCATTTTATGCAAAGTGACGCCATTTTTACCTATGCTGTTATGATGTTAGTAGCTTAAGTAGGTATTTAGAAGGTGATTAATTAACACTATATAAAGTTAAGGAGAGAAAAAAAAAGAAAAAAAGAAAAAGAAAAAAAAAAAAAGGACCATTCAGTGCCCATGAATTTGTGAACCGTGCTCCTGCATTTACATTGCGTTGCCTTTTGCATTGCACCTAGCTTAAAACTCTATAAAAAAGACAGACTTGTCTGAAAGAGCTTGACAGATTTAATATGCAACATGCCTAAAGGTGACCTTTTCTATAAAATATTAGCTTATTTTTTCTTCTGTGTAAAAGGAAATAGACGCTTTCTCTTTTATGCTCATCTGTAAGACAGTGAAGTGTGGAAACCAGACCAGGTGACAATGACATTAGAGTCAGGACATATAAAATCTCATATATCAGCTAAAATAAAGTGACAATGAGGAAATGATCCCAGAGAGGTAAATCCTCAGAACTGTATTCAGCTCTTATACTTCCTTCCTTCAAACAGGAATTTGTCTATAATTAGCAGAGATATTCTAGGCAACTCAGAAATATGCAGTTTTATATCTTTTTTTTTTTTTTTTTTTTTTTTTTTTTTTTTTTTCCCTGCATGTGCTTGACATAAAGTGGCAATACACTAACAGAAATTAATCAGTGTCAGAGTCAGATTGCTGCCCTTCTATCCAGGAACTAGTCACACTAATGTCAAAGGGCTGATGGATGTCATCAACAGCAGTAAAGAGTTCACAGTCTTGCCCATGGAAAAAAGGCTCTTAAATCAGAGCAAGTTCTTATCTTTGAAGCTTTAGTAGCCGCTGACTCTTGGGCTGTTCCTTCCTAACAGCTGATATCTATCTGGGTCTGCAGTTAGCCCTTACAATTACAATTCTCAGGGGCATGTCATCAAATCTGTCACAGATTACCCGTCTGTCCTTTATAAGACTGTGGAGATGGTAATTGCTTTCATGCTGATTGCAGAGGCATGAGTGAAGATTGCTCCAATGTGAGGCAGAGCAGCTCAGCAGGACACTTCTCTGCCACAGTGGCTCACATACTCCTTGACAGGGTTTTGCTTTCTGGTGCACCAAGAAAGAAGCCTGCCTGCCATTGGTTCACCTGAACCTCCCCACCTGCTTGGTTTCATCCTGTCTATGCTTGAATCATAAACTCTTTAAGAAAGGGAATAATGTTCTTCCCGTGCTTATATAGCTAACAAGAATAGTGCTCTAAACAGTACACAAATTCAAATGATGAAGGCAGAGGAAAATTTCTGAATACATTATTCTCTGAGATAACCTTTGCAAGTAAAACTGTGTCAACTTGAACTTATCATGTTATAGACAAAAGGACATTAATTTTTAGATCATTATATCTTTGTATGAACTTTACCAATTTTAAAGGTCAGCCTTCAGTGTTAAGTTCTCTACAGAAATCCTTCAATCTGTAGTTTCATTTTTGCAAGTTACAGTTTGGGAGATTATGAACCAGGGACGCTTTATTCTGCTGAATACAGCTAAAAATCCTAACAAAGTATTGTAGTGTTACTGCAGCCTTGCTCAAGTACTTTGAATTTCTTGCAGCAAGTCTTAGTGAATCATATAAAAACACGTTGCTTTGTTTTGCTTTGGAAGAACACATATCTTACTGAATGATGTGTGCAAAAAATATGTTGGAAACCAATATTTTATTTTGTGATGGGACTCTGGTTTTGATGGGAGCATTTTGGAGCTGCACTAATACTGGTAATATATAACAGGAGAAAACCCAGTACACAAGCTTAGCTACACCACTGGTTTTGCTCACATTAGGGTTATAAAAATATCTTAAGGGAGATGAAGTACCTTCATGTTTATTCAATTCCTTGCTCTCTCTTATTGTGAGTTAATAACAAGGACTCTTTCAATTAGAAATTGGACCAAGTCTACCAATTCATGTCACAATACAATCTCACCATGATGGAGGAGAGCAAATGACCATCAGATATTGGCTGATTTGTAACTGCTAATACCAAAATGAAGAGGCAGCATGCCCTTCCAGTCAACATACCCTTCATTCCGACTTGAAAGGTCTCATATGTAAAACTGGAGATAAAAGGAGTAACCTACTGTGTTAATTTTTTTTTTTTTTCTGAAGGAATTCATTGTTCTAATAGCCAAAACAATAGACAGTTTCAATCAATTTCATGTCAAATGCATCTAAAAAATTAATAAATTTGTAATTATTTATTAATAAATTAATAAATTAACCAAATAAAATTGATATGATATGATTCCACAATGATTAATAATCATTCAGTATTTGTGTGGATTTTATTGCATATCACACTGCTAGCATGATTTCTTCTAATGAAACCTAGTTCCTCTGCCATTCTTCATTTTCTTTACACCAAACCCACTTAAATTCTGATTTTGCAAATCCTGCTCACATCAGTAATGCCTAGATCTGAATGGTTTCCATATGAGGAAAGAGCAAATGCAGTAGGATTCTTAAGCTTGGGAAAGAGATGACTGATAGGGGGAAATGACAGAGGGCTTTAAGTCATAAACTATATGAAGAACATGAATGGAGAAACACAAACAGAGAATGAATACCCATTCCATCTCACAGAACAAGAACTAACAGACATATAAGGAAAGCATTAAGGAGCAAGTTATAGACCAAAGGGGAGTACTTTTTCCATACAACATATAATTACATTGTAGAGCTCGTGGCCACAGGATTTCATGGAGGTCAAAAATGTACAGGGATGTAAAAAGGAACAAATTAACAGAGGGTAAATCAACTGGTGTTATTAAACATGATAAACCAGAAAGAAATTCTGGTTCAGGAAGCTCTGAAGCCATTGATTATGGGAAAATTTTCCAGACCAAGGCATTTCTGTACATGCCTTTTTTATTTTTTTTTTTTAATTTCTCTTTGGCTCTGTGTGTGCTACTGCCCATTCTCAGAAACAGTATGGGAGATGTGGAGGTCTGTTAGGTCTTTTTCTTTCTCTGCTGTAGGATGCAAGACAACCTGTCCATCAACATCAAAAAAGGAACAAAGTAATGACATTTGTAGTGAAAAAGGAAAAAAATAAAAAAATAAAAAAAATATCTATGTTTATTAAATGTTTATGTGGAAGCCAATTTCATGGCCAGATAACAGACTCTTCTGGAGTACAATTTGGATTGTTTCAGACATCTATACTGCTAGGAGTTAACTGAACTGTAAACATATACATTGCCATGCACCAATACTAAAGAATCTAAGTGCATCTATCTTAAATGAGAGCCTTTCTTCCATAAGTCAGGTCATATATGTCTGAATCTTATTACTATAGTCTTAGATGAGAATGACAAGTTGCACATTCAGCCCAGTGGAATAAGATACCACTGAAAATTAAAAAAAAAATAATAAAAATAAAAAAGTTTCTATCTCTATATATTTTTCTTTATCAAGAACATCATCAACAAGAATGCATGATCTAGACCAAATTTACAAATTTACATTTAAACAAAGGCTTCTGTCCCATTGTAGTTGTAGGATTCCAGAATGTGTTTAAGATCTTTACTGAACTGGGACCAGAGTGAAATATAGTAGAATGAAAGCCACCAAAGTACTTGAGACATTGAAATACAGTTCAGTTCCATTAATAGTAAGTCTCTGTTTCAAGCAGAGAAAGAAAAGCAAAATGACTGTAGTATATAAAGAGGTTTCCACTGTGTTGTTAAATTCTGATATAAATTATTAAATCCCACAGAGGTTTTTTTAGATCAAAGAAACTTTGTACTTCCATTATATAACCACTTCTATAGAGAATAGAATCTGCCAAATATCCTGCAAGGCAAATTAGAAAATATGATCTTTCAGATCAATTCCAACTTCCCTGCTTTCCCATTTATTTTTTTAGTGCCACTAAATAATCTTCTGATATGTCACATCCAGCTACAGAGCTAATATGTAACACAGAAATCTAAGGTGTGCTTCAGATGCTGTGTGTGAAATCACAGGTCACTATTTTTTAGTTAATGTGGGAAGTACTATAAGACACTAAGAATATGCCATGCACTTTTAAAACTTCATTGCTAATTTTTGGAATTATGAATTTTAATATTTCCACACATTCCTCTAAAAAGATATACTGTAGTTTTGAAGACACAGCTGCAGAAAAAAAAAAAAAAAAAAAAAAAAAACAGTATTGTAGTTTTCATGAAAAATATTGATCTGCATTTTTCTAACTGCTCAGCTGTCCAGGCACCACAATTTTTCCAATGGAAAAATCATTATTCCTTTGGGATATTTTAGTTGCATGGATTAGCAGAATTACAGCTGTAATTAACTTAAACTTTATTTATTTATTTATTTATTTATTAATACCTGCAGGATTAAAAACTAAGGAAAAACAAAATAAAACAGTCTCTGACATTGTGAATAGGAACATTCAATTGACAACAAAAAATTTTGGCTTCTGGTCTAATTTTGTCCAATTACCATTTAATGGAAAACACGAAATAGGTCTTTGTAGAGGAAACAAAGCCTGTCAGTCCCTTATTCTTAAAAGCAAAATATCACTAAATTGCACAGTTGCAACTTATTTCTTTGAGAAAGAGACATTAAATCTTGTATCCATTTCCCCATTGGAAAAGCAGAATGTGTCCGTGCCCTCCCTCCTCCATTATCCCTCCTGACATAAATTTTGGTTGCCATTCACTCTCCTGGGAATGAGGAAATATGAGTCTGATCTCTTTTGTCTAAGGAAGGAAGGAAATCAGTTTCCTCACTTCCTGTACAAGTAGTCTAAGTGCTAAATTATTATATTAAAAGCAGCCTCTGCAATCACTTACTCATCTTATGTCTGCAGATTAGGGCTTGTCCCAGCTGGATTTAAAAGAGTCATCATCTTTCTATGCATTAGATGCACTCTCATAATGTCATATGCAGTTCGTTGAAGCCTCAGATGAGGAAGTACCTTTTCTGCCTCAATCTCCATTAGGCAGAAAGTAAACAAAAATGCAACAGTTCAGTTGCCTAGCCAATTCAAACTGTTCTGATTTGAGATGCCCTAAGTTTCTGGGCATACACATATACCTCCCAGAAAATCTGTGCCCTTTCTGATTAAAAGAAAAAGACCATGCAGGATACCCAAGTCTTCCAAAAAGTCTCTGTACACATATGTTTAGAAAGCTGAAATGATCTCTGACTTTCTCAGATTAGTGCAGTTTCCAGCTGAACCTGAAGCAGAAACACAGGTGAGAATTCAAGTACAGATTCAGCATGGAAGTGTGGGATTGGGTGGCATCTACGTGAAATATTATTTGCATTGCAGTTTTCAACTTTTGTACCTCAGCTTCATTTAAATCCTAACTTAAGTACTTTAAAAGAGATATGAGATAAATCCCTTTTGGAGCATTACTTACCAAGCCAAGGACTGCATTCACCTTACATTGCTCAGCTGTGGTACTTGAAGAATACATTGAGGAAGGAATTGCTTAGCAGGAACAAAAGGGCCAGGTTATATGTCTGTGCAGGGCTGAAAATGGATGGAGCCAAGACTCTGCCACAATTTTATTCTTGTTGCTCTAGTTACCCTTCTTGCTCTAGTTACCCCAAGCTTAGATCTAGAAGGTCATAAAGAGCCAAGGTACAATCTTAACCATAAGCTTCATTATATTCTTCTATAGCTCCATAAATGCTAAACTTGCCTGATGACATCTGGCACATCTTACTCTTTTTTATACAGAGGGTCTGTTCTCTTAATGTTGTATAAGATTACTACTCTGGTTAAGGATGTGGATCTGTAATGCCTGAGAATCTTTCTTTCTTATCTAAAATGTTACTTAGAAGCTTTTGTCTTCACCTAAATAATACTTCGAAAAGTCAAGTTTTACATTTATTGAAGATATTGAACTTGCAAAACATAGCATATCTAAATGGGGAATATTGGCATTTCTGATATCAGCAGCAAAGATTGGTTTGTAAACTTAACTGGGGTTTTGATTTGCTTCAGTGCCATACGACAGTTTGGCTTTTAAAGTATCAAATTGTTTTTTTAGTACATTTAATTAAACATCTAAGACTGCTTGGCAAGCTTAAATTCCACTTGTTGCAATGAGCAGTATGGTGATTATTTATAATTTCATGAAGATTGCTTCCCTCTGTACTTCAGAGCAATTAGGGAGTTTATTCATAATTCATAATTATTCATAATTCATAATATCTATTACAATATAATATAATATAATATAATATAATAATATTTATTATTAATATAATATAATATATAATAATATATAATAATAATATATAATATATAATATATAATATAATAATATTTATTCATAATATCTGTAATAACTGAAGTATTCTTTGAAATATCTCATATTTATTATGCTTACTCTGTACTCATCTTCAGGAAAATAAATTAGACAGTGTAAAAAATTTAAAGACTGAGCACTTCAGTCAACATTCTAGTCAGTTGCAAGAGAACTTAATGTCAGATGTTACTAGACATATGGAGATGTAAATTCTTCACTAGGTGCTCTCATATCTGTTTATAAAGAACAACATTTAAATAGGTGGAAAATATATTGAAGCACTTGAAGAAACCAACGGCAAATGTTAGAAGTCATCAACTTAGACTTTGTTAGATTTTGCTTGCAGTGTCCTCTGTCATGCTGATGAATCAGTGACATCAGCTGAATCCTTCTCTCCCCTCATCTTGCAGGGCTACTACTTGCTTGGTTTAGGGCAGTATGGGCCAATTTACTAAGAGACATAAGCATTAAGTTTCTTTAAAGGTAATTGCAATCAAAGAGAAAGATAGACACTTTGCTGAATCAGTGTCAGAACGGAAAGTAAGATCCATATTAATGGAATGGAACGGAACAGAACAGAACGGAACAGAATGGAAGTGGAAGAAATTTCTCTTTTGACTGACTGGCTATGCCATGTTTAATGCATCCTAAAATGCCATTTGCCCTCTTGGTTTCCAGGACACACAGCTGGCTCATGCACAGCTTGCTGTCATCAGCACCTCCAGATCCCTTTAGGCTGAGCTTCTCTCCAGAATCTCATCTCCCAGTCTGTGCCAGTGTCTGGCATTTCTCCATCCAAGCTGCAGCATCTGGCATTTACCTTTTCTGAACGTCATGTCAATGGTGATTGGGCAGTTCTCCAAGGTATCTAGATCTCTCTGCAAGGTCTCCAGGGACACCAGGGAGTCAACAGCCCCTCCAATTTTATCACCAGCAAATTTGCAAAGGATGCAATCCTGCATCCAAATCATTAATAAAACCGTTGAACAGGACTGGCCCTGGAATTGAGCCCTTGGAACATTGCTAGTGACCAGCTTCCAACCACATGTACCCCCATTCAGTACTACCCTTTGAGTTCATCCATTCAGCCAGTTCATCACCCAGCAGCATAGTGTGAACCTGATTAACTCACTGTTGGACAACTTGTCCAGAAGGATGCTGTGAGGGACAGTATCAAAGACCTTACTAAAATCAGAAAGATTCTGTCCTCTGCATTCTCTTCACCCACCAAGTGGGTGATCTTATCGTAGAAGGAGATCAGCTTATTAGGGCAGGACTTCTCTTCATGAGCTCATGTTGACTATGCCTGATAATAGTTGTTTTTCTGCAACTACTCTTCAATAACCTCCAAGATGATCTTCTCCATAACTCTTCCAGTTTAAACTAACGTCAGTTAAGGCAGATATGATAAGCAAGCATCTAGATGCAGTCACAGCTGGAGACACTGAACAAGTTCAGAGACTTCAGAGAATTCCAGTTCAGAATGGGAGTCAAAACACTGTCCAACGTCAAATTTGTGAGCTGGAGAGAAGCTGTCTCACCTTTATTACCACTCCTTTCAAATTCATTTAAAATAAAACTCTCTACCATAGTAATACATTACCACTGTTTGCTCACATCAGCCTAGAAAGCTGAAAACTTGTCTTAGCAATTAACTTGGAAGCTTGGGTTAATAAAACTTCTCTCTCATGTAATTAGTACCTATCCTGAGACACATCTGAAAATTCTTAATTTTATTAACTTTAAAAATGTCTGGATCCTGAACTATCACAGTGAGCATGTAGATGTCCAGAATTTTCTGTGTATGTGTTATATATTAATGTGATTCGTGTTGTGAACTATTCATCATGAATTTCTTCAATATGGGTGAAACATGTCATTTGTTTCCATTGTGCAGACTAACAGCACAAATGAGGTTCTTATGATCTATCCATCTTATATAATAGAATACCATGCACATCAAAATATTTACACATAATTAGATATAGGCCCTTACCCAAAACCAGATCATTGCTAAAGTCTGGGAAAGTATTAATACTTTATCTCTCCCTAGTTCCAAAACGAGTACAAATCTTCATCTGAACTCAGTCCATCATGTGCATCTTTTCATTTAATGGAACACAGAAAGTGTTCCCAAATCATTTAGTGGTATAAATCAGAATACCGGTACAGATTGAACAAGGACTCAGAGAATAATACTTCATGAAAACTCAACAAAATGATTATGTGTCCAAGTACAGTCGTTTTACACTGACTGAATAACTGATACCTTGTATGAAAAGGTATTTGGTTACAGATTTTCACTAAAAATATATGTGGTAGTGATTCCCATAGATTAAAAATATAAAATAAAGATACATACAAATTATTAAATATGCATTCTTTTGGCACTTCAGTATTACAAGTTGATTAATTTGGAGAAAATCAAATAAGATGTATAAATTAACTAAGGAGCTAAAATAATTGATTACAGAGACGGGCTAAAATACTTAAATATGTACAGCTTGTACAGATCACTGTAAAGTAAATTAAGCTTATTTTCCAGCAGTTGGAAATCATTAAGATTGCACAAAAGAAATTATTTTACATTGTATTTAGAAGATAATCCTTAGGAAAGCCTGTATCAACTTGCAGAGATTTTACATGAACAACATTAACTATATTATCAGTCTATAATATATCACCTAAGAAATTCTACCTGAGTCTTTAAAACTGATCTTGATTCAATAGTGAATGATATCCTGCTGAGAACAACTCCTTACTTGTAGAAACCAAAACAGATGACATATCCCAGTACAGTATCTTTGTTCTGATTTCTTAAATCCTCCTCTTCAAATAAAGTAAACTCTCTGCCTGCCTCCTATTCCAGTAGTGCCCTGAGTGTTGCAGGTCAAGAATGTCTTTCTCCTTGTTTCCTTACAAGCATGGTTGCATATTAACTATAGCACATGGTTATACAACCCAAATGATACAACATAAAATACCAGTCGCTGCTTGGCATGGAATAAAGTCTGTGGGTCAAGGCATAACTTTTTTTTTTTTTTTTTTTTTTTTTTCCATGTACTTTCTTGGCTGCCACAATTGTATATTTTTTCTGGCTGCTACATAACCTGAACATACTGATTTAATGACATTTCCTAAGAGCAAAACCCACTGTTATATTCAGAAAAATGGCTATATATTTAAAGTTTCCTTACATCAATATTATCACAGTACCCACACTGCTTTATAGCCCCATGCTGACAAGCCATTAACTTTGTTTACATTAGAGCATGGCTCAAGATGGAATTTGGACTTGGATTTCAAATACCCCAATATCCACAGATGTTAGGAGAGGGGTCCCCTTGGCTTAGCTCATTGAAGAACAGTACAACACTTCGATATGGATCTAAGTGTAGATATTGGATTTATGCCAATTCTGAGGTGTTTTCTTTCAGAAGTTTAAAATGTGGTGGTCGTCTTCCAGAAAAAAATAAAAATAAAAAAAAATAAAGAAAGAAAGAAAAAAAAAAAAATAAAGAAAAAAAAAAAAAGATGCCTTATTTAAAGGATGCTATGTTTTTGAGTCAAATTGACATTGCAGAGTGGACAATGCAATTTTTAACCAGTTCTTTTGAGGAAAAATACTTTGACCTCAGTGAGATTTTGAATCTCATATTGAGATAAAGGTTAAGGTTTTTATGGGAGTTTTGTCTTCAGTTTCTGGTCCATGCACAAATGTTCCTCTGAGATCCTATCAAGCTACACCAAGATGTCTAGCTTCAAGGGTGGAAAATATTCTATTATTGCTCTTTAAAGCTGGTGAGTATAATAGACATTTCCAAAGTAAAGTGGAGAGACAAGTGTCTGCAGAGACAAGTACTGCAGAATAGGACTCTCTCATAAGAATATCTATACTCAGTGAAGTTAGTATGCAAATCTTTATGTTCATGGCTTTCTAGATCAGGCTAGTACCACAAGCATGTGGTTAGACTGTTTTCAGTAACAAACTGGATTGCAATCTGTCTGTTCTGTCCTGGGCTTAAGATAGACAGAGCTAACTTGGTTTATTTGCAACTACTGGCATACATATGGCATTAAATGAGCACTAACTGTGACATAAATACAGTATCATTTCTCTTTACAGCATATCAGCCAAGAAGCATAATTTAAAAATAAATAAATAAATAGATAGATAGATAAGAATAGGATTTCACAATTTTGTTTTTGGTTATTGAAGAAATGTCACTCAGTAATGACGGTCAAGCATGTGTTCACATCAGTATAGGCTCTAAACAATGCACTTCATTTCTTTCAGAGAGAAAATAAATTGACATGTTTTGTATTTCTCACTTTGAAAAGCAGGTCCATCTGATGTCTAATGGCTACACTTGAAAGACATCCCTCATGAACCTTTTTCATATGGCCACATGTGTGGTATTATAGAGATGAATAGGCCAGCTGCTAAGAAGTGGGACATGGTGCATTAAAATGTACTCTGTGAGACAGGATTTATGGAAGATCAGAAGACTTTATAAAGTAAATAATGTACATTTCACAAATATATACAATGTACAGACTCTGTTTATTAAGAAACTTGAAACGGCTGTCTTGGAAATGTGCCAGTTTGTCAAATAATCTGGTTATCAGGTTTTAAACAAGACCCAATGACAAAAAGAACTAAATATATATTTTCCAGAGGAGCAAGATTGTAACAGTAAATACATTTTATAAAACAATTTGCAAACACTCCTTTAACTGGCATGTTGTTCCAAGTAACTTGAAGGGTGGGTGGGATGGGGAAAAGAAATAATCATCTCCTTTAGAAATGTTCTTGCAATGCACACATACATAAATCCCTTAAAACAGGCTTATATGATGGACAGCAATGCAGTAGAGACCCCAAAACAAACTCTATATCATCTAGTTCCCTTTTTGTAACCATGCCAGAGTTCTCTCAGGCAAAATAGAGCTCATCTATCAGTTACTCTGATTTTTCTGTACTGCTCTCCAGGGTTATAAATAAACATGTTTTTTTGTTTGCTTGTTTGTTTTGTTTTGTTTTGTTTTTTAATCCAATAGCAAAATAACCTTAAATGTGAATCTTCTGGGGAGTTCAAAATTATAGATTTGTTGCAAAAGCGGTGGGTGGGGTTGGGGAAAAATGGAAAAGGAAATAGGAATTGGGGAAAATATGAGCAGATTGTAAAATATCAGAATACTTCTTAACAAAGTTTTCTTAGAATAATGACACTCCAGGGTAATTAAATATTTGCTTCAAAATATAAGAAAAATAGGAAACTCCTTTAAAAATAGCTTAATTATAGAAAATTTTAAATGAAAATAAAAATACACCTTCCACTTCAACCAACAATAGCAAAAGATCAATATAAAATTTCTATTGTTCCTTACCTGCAATGAAATATCTTGGGGACCATGAATGCATTGAAAAGACCTTAATTAGCTTTCTTCCTTTTCTCCCTTCTCTTGACTTCGAGTTACTAACAAAACCTTCCAAATCTCTTATTCAAAACCAAGTCCAGTTACAACCAATTGAGTAGGAAACAGATCAAAAACAAAATCAGAAGAAAAGTCTCTCAAACCTTAGGAATTGTACTTTTCAACATACTTACAGTGACTGCTTTCCTAGTAAAAAAAGAAAAAAAGAAAAAAAGAAAAAAAAGAAAAAGAAAAAGAAAAGAGGAGGCTAGGGGCTACTTTTGATGGTGACCACTTGTGCAATTTTTTTTTTTTTTTTTTTTTTTTTTTTTTAATTTTAATTTTGACATCTTTTCATAGACATTGAATTTAGGTCATCAGTCTATTTTATAAATCACTGATAGATGTAAGAGAGTTTATATCACTGTGTTAAAATGGTTTAAAAGATAAATGTATAAATTCTGTTAGGTGCACAGACACTTTGGATAATCAAAGCAGTGAGACAGGCACTGAAAAGCAGTTGTTTATCTTAAGAGAGCTACTTCTCAACTAATGTGCTCAGATATATGGACATCTACATCAAATTTATGTGAGATGAAAACAGATCTTAATGGTAAAACTCTCTGTTTCTTAATCACATACGATTAAGAGCCTCTTGAGTATAATACCACTTGTCGTTAATTGGCTAATCTAGTCAACACTGTGCAATAGAACTGATTCACAGTAGCTAAGGATCTGACTCATTCTCCTTCACTTATACTGAATACCTTCAAGCCTTAGGTTTTTTGAACAACTGCAAGTATGACATAATTTTATTTCTCTGGAACAGCTAAAGTTTCTTTTCTGCTCAGAACACCAACTGTTTAAATACTTTGTTGTTCATTTTGGGTTTATGGAAAACACAGAGGGATCATTTATCACTTTAATAATTTGTCCTAATTCTTGCCCAAGGAAAGCTGATAGTTCCAGTGCTAATTCACTGAATTTTCATTTGCATGTCATCTACTCTTTAGTTAACCGTTGGCAGGAAACTCCTTAACAAGTGAAGAAAGAGTATGTACAACACGACCATCTTTATAAATCACTTAGATTGTATTTCTCTGTCTCCAGCAGATAGAAAGAGTAGACACATCAAGAAAACTTGTGTTCCTATTTTCATGCTACCAAACCAACAAACATATCACTTCAGTGTCAGATGATAATTTTTTAATTGTTGCAACCTAAAAAAATGAGTAAACAAACAGCTTTATTTAAGTTGCAGAGTCACTGTGGTTGGTTCCAAAATTAGATCTCAAAATTAGATTCTACAAGCCTTTGTTATGTCATTGTGTATATACAGTCTGGGGTTTCTTTTGAGATGGTAACTTTAATTTAAGAGTCAGTAGACATACAGGATTCATTGTGCAAAGAAGAGTTAAAAAAGAAGGATAATCTTAAGACAGAAAAGGTCATATTTTCATAATGCTATAATAGTTCAAATCATAATAAATTCCATCTGGGCTTTTGGAAAAATATATCACCACTAAAACTCAAAACAGTCAGATAGAAAGTGTGGACAATGAGGTGTTAGTGAAAACACAGCTTAACAGTTGGGGACAAGGTTTGATCTCTGATACAATATGAGACATTTATTGACCTACACAGTAGCACTTATTCAACACTACATAGTAAAACACACCTGGATGCCTGATAATAGGTTATGTCCTGAGGCATGCAGAGCAATACACCCATTTTCCCTAAATGTTTGCATTTCTCCCTGACAGTACATTTTTTAGAAAAGTATTACAACAAGTACACAGTCACTTTCAGAGCAAATTCAATTTTTCCCCTCCAGTAAGTGCACATTCCTTAAAGGAGAAATTCACATAGGTGAAGTATGAGATAATTTGCAAATGTTCATCTATTATGAAACAGACTACAGAATACAGTATTTTTAAAGTAACATTTGTTTGATCAGTCTCATATGCACATACGTAAATACATAAATACATTGTCAATAAAAAATATTTTTTACACTATTGATTCACAAAGTATTAGCCTTGTGTGCTATTAAATACATAGCAGATCTAAATTCTTAGCAAGGCTTTTATATATGTTAAAGGTATATGAGATGAAGTGAAAAAAATCCACTGTTTCAAAGTGAAAAACACATTTCATTTCCAGTTGTTAAAAGTGGGAAACTGTTGCTAATTTAAATCTTTCAACCCAGTGTTAGTCTTTTTTACATTTCTTCCTCTGGCTTAACTTGCAATGCCGTTTGGTGACTTTATTGCTTAATTTATGCTAGCATTAATTACACAGTGATGTAGTTATCATGGGCCAGATTCAACAGACATGTAAACCAGTGTAATCAGTAGCATTATAGCAGCTTGTGTTCGGCTGCTTCTGATCATACTGAAGGTTGCCCTCAAAGCAGGTTTAAGCAAAGCCTGCTAGCCAAAATACATATTTTTCTAGGACTGATGTTAAAAAACTAAGGAAGCTCCAGATTAGAAATATTTTTATTTCTGCATATATTTGGCATGTCTTTCCTTCTACCTTCTCTCCTCATACAAACTTTCACTGTATATCATCTCAGATCAAAACATTACAACAGTTCAAGCATATTTCAATGTATAATATGTAGCCATTGGAAGAAAAGTGGATGTGCAAGCATTTTCTTTTTCTGTATCCTTGGAGTCACGTTCTTCTTTAAATGCATGATTTCAGAAAACAATTGTGGAGATAAATTCATAGCTACATTCTGTTAATAATTAGCCAGTGCAAACACAACTGACTTCAAGGGGGCATACTGAATGGCAAGCAAGATTTAGTTATTGAAAAATCAGAATACTATATGCAAACTGATACGTAAGCGTAGAGGACTTTTTCCTCTTTCTATTGCAATTCCTTTTCAAAAAGGTGGTACATTCTTTAGGTGAAAAAAGTTTGTGTCGATCAAAAATAGTGTCATAAGTTTCACACAAGATAAACCTTCCTGTATAGAAGCTTAAATACTCTTCTTCACTTTGTC
Organism: Stictonetta naevosa; assembly: GCA_011074415.1. Taxonomy (NCBI): domain Eukaryota; kingdom Metazoa; phylum Chordata; class Aves; order Anseriformes; family Anatidae; genus Stictonetta; species Stictonetta naevosa. Next base: position 8,042,473 of record CM021697.1, on the reverse strand, counting down.
AGTAACTTTGGAATAGCTTAAAAGAGTTAAAATACAAAGTCTGGAGATATTTGATTTAATTTTCATCTTCTGTCTCTTGTCTCTTTTCTCCAGAACAATCAGAAGCATTAAAAAATTGTAATGGTTTTGAAGCAAAGTATCCTGTTTGTAGCAGCCTGAAGACCAAATTTTCAGCCAAGACTTCATGGATATCCTCTGTCAATACAGCTGTGTTCTTTCACAAGGAGTGAAGAGTTGGCCATTCTTAAAGGCGACCTGGTGGGAGATCATGTGATTGTGTTCTGCCATAGTTGCTGCAATGAATTGTGCATATGTCAAACACACTGCATCAATACATGTCCTCATTCTTGTCTCCACTGAAATAGCTCCCACCAATTTTACCGTGAATGTGTGTTAGAGCTGAATATTGCACTGCTGCCAGTAAACGTAATAGAAAAGGGTCAGACTGCAGTAGTTCTTGTTACAAATCCTGCAGTTCTTTTCCATCTCTCAGCATTGTTCCTGTCTATCTGTTGAAGATAATACCATTACTATTAAGTACTTCTGGATAACAGATAGATGAAAAAATTTGGTCAATTAAAACCACCACAAAGAAGAATGTTTCTGATGATAAAATGACAGAATTAAAGATAAAGATAATAATTAGTATAAAATTTGACAGAATAACCACAAACCCCCCAAGAATATGAAAAAAAAAATGTCATGAAATTGCATATAGGAGCAATTGAAGAGTCCCTCTCAAGTTAAATTGTATTCAACTTTTTGAAATAAAACTCAAGAAAAATAGTGTACGTATTGTGATCACAAATAATAATAATAATAATAGTAATAATAATAAATCCCGCAAATACAGACATCAGCCGCCATTGAAAGAAGAAAGGGCTTGTTTAGTTTAGTTTTGTTTTGTTTTACCCAAGATTAAAAATAATAATAATTTTTTTTATAAAAGCGCTAGTGCTTGGAAATCCAAAAAGCCACTGCAATAAATAGCAGAGTTGTTCTCATGCTTTTACAGAGGCAGTGAACTGGGAGAATGAATGGATGACTTTAAAAGTAATCCCTGTAGTGACTCAGATGGAAAGGCAAACACTGAGACTTGGAAAAATGTGGGTTATTAATTTGAAGCCAATAATCTTTGTTCGCTGTTTACAGGAAACCTTGTGGCAAAACTCACAATAGCGTTCAGCTTTCATTCTGTAACTACCTGGCTGTTCTTCCCTTCACCTCTTCCACCTCCTCATGCTGCTTCTTTCCTGTGAGGCTCTTCCTGTGTTGCTGACTTCGAAGCTGCAGCACTGCAGCAGCCAGAGGAGGTACCCCAGAAGGGTAAATTAGGCAAGGAGCTGCTTTGGCACTAAGATAGTCTGTGATAAAGGGTTTAGAGTGGCTTTTTAGAAACATCTTCTCCATCTCATGCCTTAGCTGCAATGAGTCCAAGCTGGGCTTGTATGAAATGCTAACATACAAGACCCAATTCTTAGCTTGTGTAAGTTGGCAAAAGTCTGCTGACATCAGTGGGTCTATACAGATTTAAACCAGCTGAGTATATGACTGGATCTTTGCTTTACCTCCATTAACTTTTGCTCAGTTTAGTCACTATACATGATTCATAAATACGCCTTGGATGAACTATTTTTAACCAAACGAGCATATAACCATCTGGTGACCATAAGAATCCAAAGCTGTGGTCTTTGGGAGGTATAAGTTTAAAGCATCCTCACTTATGCTGCACACTGATTTCCTTTTAACTCCTTTTCTACTTCACACACAAAGAGAAACAAACAAAAAGGCTTAAAAAGCCTGTCTCTATTAGATTCCAGTGCCATTTGGGATATATTCTGACTGCATCCAAAGAGTTTTCCAAACTACCCTGGCCAATTTCTGCAACAGAAGAATCATATTCTTCTAATGCAGAAATTCGTTACTGCATGTTTACTGTTGAACTAATTTACTGTCATTCTGGAAATATTTTTCCCCTCTTGAGATGCCTGCCTCAACCTGGAAAAAGAACCAGTGATTTCCTAATGGCAAAGTACATAAAATTCTTTTTTTTTTTTTTTTTTGATCTTTGTAAGATGTATTACAGCTGAAGCTCTTGCTGTAGCTCTATTATTTAATGCAAAATGAATTATACCTGTATCAATGAATATTATTCATTTTAATGAAGACTAAAATATTTGTATTGGGATTAAAAATGTTTTTGTTGTAAATCAACATTAAGAATTCTTCAAAGATCTGTGCAAATATATTCAAAATATACAGATAAGTATATGATTAGTCATCCTCCAGGAGAGAAAACAGATGCAGAATATGGAGCCTGGACTGGTGAAAGGATCAGAAACCTCCAATTTAGGCACCACATTGCCTGACTTTTAAGCATCTGTCCCCAGGAGCTAGATCACAAAGCCTCAAATTAAGGAACTTCGTGTATTCAGAGCATGGGAGAATGAGGTGTCTTGTTAGAACAATCGAATGCCTACGCAATAAGAGAAATGTTGCCCAGGACTAGCCTGTCATAACCATCAGTCGCAAGTGTGAACCCAAGCACTGCTCCCCCACCATCCAGTCTATGGTCTGAGTCAGAGCTAGGACAGATGTGCTTATATTCACTTGCAATCCCAGCTCCATGAAAATGTTATTTGGAAGAAGGGAAAAAAGGTCAAGCCCACACTTCTTTTATATTGTGCCATACCAGCATTATGCCAGCTTTCTCATAGCAGCTCTGCAGTCAGATGCCTTTCAAACAAAAGGGAGGACCTTATGGTTTCACATTTGCTTTCACCACGGAGTATTCCAACTTACATCTGAATTCAATTTCCTGCTGTTAGCTTTTTATGCAGTTTACATTAAACAGTCATTGAAACAGGAAAAAAAAAAAAAAAAAAAAAAAAAAAAGAAGAAGAGAAGCAGCAGCAGAGAACAGTTTAGAAACTAGGTCTTCACCACACCCTAAATTGCTGTAAAACAAATATGCTTCATTTTCCTGGTGCTTGTCTTTGGCCTGCAAATTGTGCACTGGGCCAACTGGAAAGCAATGGTTAACCTCTTCCAAAATAGCTAATCTGTGTTTGTGGGTAAGATTCTCTTTTGGGAAATAATTTGGAATCCCTAACACTAAAGCAGATCTGGAACCAAGGTTTCTTACTTGCTAAGGAAGCAACCTAACTCTTGTGAAGGTGTCATCACAAGGATCCATCCCTGCTGAATGCATGATGTCACAGTGCTTTGGGCTCTGATTTCTGTATTCCATTTAACAACTGCTTAATGTAAAATACTTAAGCAGGGACAAAAGCAGGAAACAAAACAAAATTCTTCATTTTCAGCTGAAAGACTAAACTTCTTGGGTAGCTCTCAGTGTTTTCTTTGCTTATCTCATAAATCTTTCATTCCTTTGCTTAATAGCATAGTTCTAAAAAGAAGGATACAGGAGTGCCTGTCTGTTCCCAGCTCAGCCCCAGAGTTAAGGAATTCCGTAAGATGGAGAATTTTTGAATATGGACCCTTTCAGACTGAACAGGAAATGAAACACAGCTTTGCAAATTCTGCAGACAGTTCTCTAACCCTTAAGTTATGGCATAAACACTGACTGATATCTTTTCGATAGTCACAACTTAAAAGAGAGTGGTGACAAGAATGGAATTTGGCTTAGATCCTAACATTGATGGCTCATCTCCTCAAAAAAACTAAAATGAAGAAATGTCCATTTTTATACACCACAATTAGTGAACAGCTCCAACAGACAAACAAAAATCAGAGAATGCATTTAAAAGATATATCAATAAAAAGAAGACACCTTGCAAGTAATACATGGTTTCATTTATATCACCTTGCCCTAGTTATCAAGCATGTTTTCAGAGTCCAAATTCCACTTTGAAGTGCTAACTCCTTCTCCAGAAGAATTCACTCTTTTTTTTTTTCTCCCTTCTGCCTTCAAATTCTGATTAATTTATATGCCTTTTCCTTTTACCTGAATAATGGAAAAAAAAAAAAAAAATCACTTCAGTGATGCAAATGATTGCATGAGGCTTAGGCTAACAGTGAAAGAGGACAAAAGAAGAGAGATGTAATGTAAGTAAAAATGCACAAGAATTAAAAAGGAACCACCTGAAAGACTTGGGATTCCTGGATATGAAAGTAATACTAGTCTGATTTTTGTAGCACTTCAGGGACTCAAAACCAACATTTTTTAAAGGGTACCTGGTACTTGGCTGCCTAACTATGTCTGCAGGCATATATATATATATTTTAATCTGTCATTCCTGTAGAAGCTGATGAATCATATTTCTCACTGGAAAAACATTTTGCTGTCATATTGGAATCATAAAGAAGGTTTTTCCCTTCCAGCCTTTAAAGGATCACATGTATCTGCTGTTAGGGAAACAAAAAAAAATAAAAAAAAAAATAAAAAAATCACCGAATCAATGAATAGTTGAGGTGGGAAGGACCCCTTGAGATCATCTTGCTAAAGCCCTTGCTCAAAGCAGGTTGTTCAGGGCTGTGGGTCTGTGTCCAGCTGAGGTCTGAATATCATAGAATCATAGAATCGTAGAATATCCCGAGTTGGAAGGGATCTCCATAAGGATCATCAAGTCCAGCTCCTGGCACTGCACAGGTCTACCCAAAAGTTTAGACCATGTGACTAAGTGCACAGTCCAATCTCCTCTTGAATTCAGACAGGCTCAGTGAAGTGACTACTTCACTGGGGAGTCTGTTCCAGTGCACAGCCACCCTCTCAGTGAAGAACCTCCTCCTGACATTGAGCCTAAACTTCCCCTGCCTCAGCTTAACCTCGTTCCCGCAGATCCTATCACTGGTGTTTATGAAGAAAAAGTCTCCTCCAAGGATGGAGCCTCCACAGTCTCTCTGGGCAAAGAATACCAGTGTTGGACCTGAAACAGGACAGAAAAACTTTTTTTTTCTTATTTTTAAATGCATTTTCCTGCATTGTAGTTTGTGTTCATCACCTTTTATCTGTTATTTGGACACCACTGGGAAGCCTGTATGTCTCTTTTTTTCACATCCTCTCTCCCCCAGAAGATACTTATATGCACTGAAAAGATTCCTCTGAACTTCCTCTTCTCCAGGCTGAGCAGTGTCATGTCTCCCAGCCTCTCCTAGTATAACAGTTTCTCCAGTCCCTTAATCATCTTTGTGTCCCTTCACTGGACTGGCTCCAGTATGTCCATGTCTTTGCACTGGGGAGCCCAGGACTGGACCCGGCACTCCAGCTTCATTTCACCCATGGTAAGTGGAGGAGAAGGATCACCACCCTTGACTTGCAATGTTGATTTTTGCCTAATGCATCCCACAATACTGTTATCCTTCTTTGCCATAAGAGGACATTGCTGGCTCATGGTTAACTTGGTGTCTACCAGGACCTCCAAGTCCTTTTTCTGCAAAGCTGCTTTCCAGTTAGTTGGGGTTATTCCTCCCCAGGGACAGATGAGAGGCAGTCTTTTGGAAGTTGCTGGTCAAATATCACAGGGCTTCAGTGGCTGAAGACTATAATGCAGCAAAGTCTTAATGTTCTGTCTCACAGAGGAGGTTACATAGTGAACAACTCTTTGGTGGGTGAATACCAAAATAGTTTTATTATAGAAAAAAATGAACAACTTATTATAACTAGGCAACTAATCATCCAATTTTAGCCAGCCTAATTTTAAGATCCCATTGAGTAAAAACCTGGCATATTAGACTAATAGGTTGTCTGATCCTTCAATCAAATGCCTTTTTGAAATATATATATATATATATATTCATTTCTTTTAAATGAATTACCTACAATCTTAAACTTTATTTAATACATTACTGACATTTGGCAGATTTGATTGCACATGCAAGTGTTAGCATAAGTTTATTTTAAGACTGGTAAATTAACAGATGTTCTAGATGGCTTGTCCTTTTAATCCATCTCATTTAAATTCCCTATTCTCCAATAAATCATTAACATTCAAAATTCTATCTGCCCTTTTTATGTTGGGTTAATGAGATCCATATAAATGGATGCTATGTATGTCTCTGGAGGTTTAAATTGTTTTATTGTTATTTTTGATACTTTTAAAGATTGATAATGGCATACAGTCAATTCATTACACATTCTGGAGTCTATAAGAATTAACAATTTTCTTTACCACAAAACCAGACTGTGTGGCATGCTTTAGAATTAATCCGGTTAACATTGAGATTTTAGTAGCCAGATCCAGATGTCAATCATTTCAAATGATTTCTCCCCACCCATTTATTATTAATACAAACCATTTGGAAAGCTCAACACTAAAATGCTTTCTTAAGAATTTTTCCATTAATCCATCTCCCCTCTACACACACATATAATAGTGAGACTTGACAGCTGGCTTGTTGGCACCAACAGCTTAGACTCCTTGAGGGGAAAATAAACATTTTAAAGAACCCTTGGATTTTGCAAACAGGCTTTAAAAACAAAAGATCTGTCAAATTCTGAATCTAAGAGTTTTGCCAGTACGGTTTTCAACATTCAACTTTAGTACCCTCTGTTTCACATCTATACAGCTAAGATAAAGTATGGAGGAGCTGTTGATAATTATGGGTTACATTACTCTTATTTTCAAGATAGTGTCTGTTCTTGAATCAGGGTGTTATTGTCCAAATAGCTAGAATCTGAATTTAATACAGTCAAGGTGTAATATTTGTATTTCCTCCTGATCCTACATGCTAATGAGACTTATGCCACATTACTTGTATAGACTGGAGGCTCTGTTCAGTAGTTCGTACATAGGCACCTCATAAAATATGAGACTCCATGGGGTAGCCAAAACATGACACATGTTTTTGTACTCCTGGAAGGGCATCTGGAAATCAGGAAGGACATCTTAGAGCTTCTCAGGGACATTATGTTTTTGGGTGCACAACCAAACCAGGCGCAAATTCAAAGCCAGCTCAGTGCATTTCTTCACAAGTGGCTGTTCTCTCTGAAACCAGGCCTTGCTTCAGTATACAGCTCTGTGAGCTTCAGGATTTTCATAATAAGTTGTTGACATCTTGCATCCCACCTCCTCCCACTAAAATGTTCAGAATAGGGACAATTTGTTATTCAGTGCAAATCACACTTTGGGTACAGTCAAAGCAAAATTTGTTCTTTAATCTGAAGTGAAGATTGTGTGTCTCCAGTTTACCAAACTGAATTCTAATACCTTCTTCCATCTTATCATAAAACATTATGGCACAAAATCTCTTACTGATATCACTATCAGATTATTTTTAATAATGTAATGGCAAGTGGTGTTTTAGCTGTACTGCTTCTTTCAGCAGTAAAGATTTGATTGTCATGTGTATACAACAGTACTCGTTTAATTCACAATTAATGGTGTAGAATTCATTACTGAGACTGGCTTCTTAGCTGGTGTAACCTGACCCATGACAAGTTTAAAACACGTGAAGAGTGTTTGCAAAGGAGGACACCACTCAGCAAAAAGGTGTGGTGAATTCTAACCCCAAGATGATTGCCTGAAAAGGTCATCCAAAAACTTACATCAGTGTACATGTAGCTAAGGAGATCCTTTTAAACAAACCACAAAACAGGCACAAAGGCACTCTAAGTTAAATATATATATATATATATATATATATATAAAAATCTCAAACAATAAATGGGATTACTAACCAGAAAGGGGTACATGGATATAATAAAACTGATAAAGGGTTGTTCATGTGGCAGTACCATAATAATCAACATTAATGAACAGTCTGGAAGGAGACTGTCTTTAATCACAAATGCATAAAATCATAAGAAGGATGCTCATATATATGAAGTAGAAAGTAAGCCATAAATTGAGCAAATTTTTCTTTTTCTGATAATGCATTATTTAAATGTCAGTCTAAATGACTTTGTAACTTGTCATGGTTTTGGCTGGTAGAGAGTTAACTTTCTTCATAAAGGCTCATGTGATGCTACGTTCTGGACTTTTGATAAAGGTAGTAGTGATAACACACCAGTGTTTTAGCTGTTACATAGCAATGCTCACACAGAGCCAAGCACTTTTCTGGTTCTTGTGCTGTCCTGACAGTGAGGAGGCTGGGGATGCACAAGGAGCTGGGAGGGGACACAGCCAGGACAGCTGGCCCAGACTGGCCAAAGAGAGATTGCACACTATGTAGCGGTAAGCTTAGCAGTAAAGTTGGGGAAGGGAGGAACATTAGGAGTGATGTTGTTTGTATTCCCAAGAAACTGTTATGCGTGATGAGCCCTGCTTTCCTGGAAGTGGCTGAATACCTGCCTGCTGATGTGAAGTAACAAATGGATTTGTTGTTTTACTTTGCTTGTGTGTGTAGCTTTTGCTTTACCAAATAAACTATTCTTATCTCAAACCATGTGTGCTTACACTTTTACATTTCCAATTATCTCACCTATCCCACCTGGAGAGTGAGTGAGTGAGGGGCCATGTTAAACCCTGTATACCTGCTGGGTTAAACCACAACATAACTCCACTAGCTTATGTCTGCTTTATGTCCTTCTCAAGCAAAATCAATGAGAAAACTTCTCAATCAGTATAAAGTTTGCTTGGTGAAAACAAATACAATGGGGGCAGGACAATTTATGATTCAGAGGATACTGCCTCATGGTAGATTGTTGTTATGATTTTACAGTGTGAGCAATCAGGAGCACCACATGACTTTCTGCTTAGTAATGTTAAGAAACTAATACAGCCAAAAATTATCAGTGTAAGCCACAGCTCATACTGTTACAAAGTTCACAAACAGGCTAGATTAACCTAAACTCATATAATTGTTATGAGTATAAACCACATATAATTGTTGTTCACAGAGTGATAAGAAGCCCATCCTTACTATCGGCCTTGAGCTTAAAAAAGCAGAGAATGCCTTTTCCCTGAACTTTCACACTGTATGCACATATACAAAACCTGCTGTGATTTGGCTGCTGCTGGGAGCAGAAGGCTACAGCTCTGGAGTGGCCACGTCAGTATGCACCAGTAGCTCTGCTTCTTAGCAAATGTTGCAGGGACAGTAAATCTACTCCAATCTGCCTGATGGTGTTCTGTTGCTGATGGCTTCTGCAGATAGACTTACTGAAATTATTTGCTGGTGGAAAAGCTGGAGTTCCACAGTGCTCTCGGAATGTTACGTCTTTTTTTATACCAGTAGAGAACTTGGACTTACAGGACCTCTAGAAATTCTAGTTTTCCTTTTCCACTTTGTGGTTAGAGCATAATAGATCTCTAATTGCTTAATTGTTATTTATTCCTTTAGATTTTTTTTTTAATTATTATTATTTTAACTGTAGTCTACAATTATTTTTCTTCCATTTGGTTTTACAACCTAAAAAAAAAAATAATTTCAAAAAAAAAATAATCACTACTATAAATGTCCTCATAACTTTTAAACAGGTACAAAAAAACACTCACCTATTATGTATATCATACACAAACCTGTAAAATAAATAATGCCCTCAAGATTTTTGCAGTTAATCAATTACAAATGTTGACCTCAAAAGTTTGTCTGCCAGTAAGAATGATTTAAATTACAGTCTATTTTATGAATTTTACTCCAACTCAGCTCTGTAGCCTCACAAGAAATTTAAATGTTGTAATCCCAGTAGACTATGTAGAAATTTTGTTCATATTACTCATCAGACAAGTATTCTTAAATTATCATCTTCTATCTATGCTCTTGAACTAATAGAACAACTGTATATGTAATGAAAAGAGGAATGATGAGGGAGGGAGGGAAGGAGGGAGGGAGGGAGGGAGGGAGGGAGGGAGGGAGGAAGGAAGGAAGGAAGGAAGGAAGGAAGGAAGGAAGGAAGGAAGGAAGGAAGGAAGGAAGGAAGGAAGGAAGGAAGGAAGGAAGGAAGGAAGGAAGGAAGGAAGA
>CM021697.1:7973459-8014905 GCA_011074415.1 Stictonetta naevosa | reverse complement strand
GAAGGAGAAAGGGAGAGTTTATGACCTTTGGAAGAAGGAGAAGGTAACTCAGCAACACTATGAAGATGTTGTGAGGTTATACGGGAAGGAAATTAGAAGTGCCAAAGCCCATCTGGAGTTTAACTTGGCCACTACAGTAAAAGACAATTAAAAATGCATTTATAAGTACATATACAAGAAAAGAAGGAATAAGGAGACTCCATCCTTGACTAGATGCAGGGGGAAATGTAGTGACAAGAAATGAGGAAAAGGTTGAAGTACCTACATACTTTCTTTGCATCTTTATTAGTCTTTATTAGTAAGACTAATTATTCGCAGGGTACACAGCCTGCTGGGCTAGAAGCAGGGAGCAGAAATAATCCCTTATTATCCAAGGGTAAATTGTTAGTGACCTATTACACCACTTGGACACCCAAAAATCTATGGGGCCAGACAGGACCCACTTAAGGGTGTTGAAGAAGCTGACAGAAATGCTTGCCAAGCCACTTTCAATAATTTACCATCAGTCCTGGCTAACTTGGGAGATACCAGTTGACTGGCGGTTGGCAAATGTGACCTCAATTTACAAGAAAGGCAGGAAGGAGGATCTGGGGAATTACAGGCCTGTCACTCTGACCTTGGTGCCAGGGTAGGTCATGAAGCAGATCAGCTTGAGTGATATTACACAGCATGTACAGGGCAATCAGGTAACCAGACCCCGTCAGCATAGGTTTATGAAAGGCAAGTCCTACCTGATCTCCTTCTATGACAAGACGACCCACTTAGTGGACAAGGGCAAAGCTGTGTATGTTGTTTACTTGTACTTAAGCAAGACATTTGATACTGTTTCCCACAGTCCTCGCTTGGAGAAACTGACTGTTCATTGCTTGGATGGAGGTACTGCTCACTGGGTAAGAAAGGGACTGGGAGCCCAGGTCCGAAGGGTCATTGTGAATGGAGTTAAATCTGGTTGGTGGCTGATCACAAACTGTGTTTCCCAGGGCTCAACACTGGGGTCAGTTTTGTTTAATATCTTAACAATGAATTGAATGACAGACCACATGCACTCTCAGTAAGTTTGCAGATTGCACCAAGTTGGGTGGGAGACTAAAAACACCATGCAGCAGTATAGGCTTGGGGAAGAGAGACTGGAAAGCTGCCCAGCAGAAAAGAAACAGGTACCCAGCTGAACATTCATTAACAATGTGTTCAGGTGGCCAAGAATGCCAATGGCATCCTGGCTTGCATCAGAAATATTGCAGACTGTGGGACTAGGGAGATGGTTGTTCCTCTGCACTGATGAGACTGCATATTGAGTACTGTGTTCAGTTTTGGGCCCCTGCTACAAGAAGGATACTAACTCAAGCATGTGCAGAGAAGAGCAGCAAAGCTGGTGAAGGGGCTAGAAAACACTTTTTATAAGGAGCAACTGAGGGAACTGTGTCTGTTTCATCTAGAGAAGAGGAGCCTGAGGGGAGATCTTACACTCTCTAGCTATCTGAAAGTAGGTTTCAGTGAGGTGGGTGTCAATCTTTTTTCTCAGGTGACAAGTGATGCAATATGATGCAATGGCATTGCTCCAGGGGAGGTTTGGATTGGATATCAGAAAGAATTTTTTCATGGTAATGGTGGTTAGGTTTTGGAACATGCTGCCCAAGGATGTGGTGGAGTCCCCATCCCTGGAAGTATTTAAGTGATGTGTGGATGTAGCACTTAAAGACATGGTTTAGCCGTGGACTTGTAGTGCTAGGTGGATGGCTGGACTTGATGATCTGAAAGGTCCTTTCCAACCTAAATTATTCTATGATTCTATTAAATGGTTTTATACCTTCTGAGCTGGGGTGAGAATTTTCAGAGTTAATTGTAAATTTCATTAAAAAAAAAAAATCTTAATTACAGCATAACAACAGCATAAACTAGACTTTCCATTCCAAGATTACCTACAGATGGTAGGCATTTTAGGGAATTCATTCAGTATGTAGGTAAGAATAAAGATCCAGACTTTTAGATAGGCACAGAAATCTCCAATTTATTTATTTAGTTAGTTAGTTGTCTAGTTATTTATCTAGCTATTTAGCTATTTACCTAGTTATTTGTTTGTATGTTTGTTTGTTTTGTCTTTACATTAACTTATTTGTATGGGTCTTGGCATATTGAAGTATTCCAGGTAACTGGAAAAACATAAATACTCTGCCAATATTTTAACAGGGTAAATGGAGCAATCTGGTAATTATATGCTTGACAGTTTGACAATGACAGAGGACAAAGTAGTAGAATGACTGATATAGGGCTTTACTATTCAAAATCTAAGGTAAAGTAATTTAATTAAAGTCAGTCAACATGGGTATATAAAAACAACTCATGTCAAATTGTCTTTCAATGAGATTATGCATTCCCATTGATAAAGGTAAATGATGCAATGTAGTTAAACAATGTGAAGTATTTGCCTGTTCTCGCACAGCATTCTAAGAAAATTGAACATTTTAAAAGCAACATATGACATATGGAGATTAGAACCTTGCTAGCTGTTAAGTCTCCAGATACACTCTGTTAACAGGGAATTATCAAATAGATGTGTTTCTGGAGGTGTTTTGTTGTTGTTGTTGTTGTTGTTGTTTCCTGGTTCAGACTATATTAGCATTCAATGTTTTGATCAACTGTAATGAAAACACACGATTGCTAAATATCTTCACATGTCAAATAATGAGTGAACTGTAAGTAATGAAGACAACTAGTTAATATGGACTTTATTATTGACTATATATATATATAATAAAAATGCAGGCAATACATTTAGATTAAGTGAATGCTTCCTTGGATGCTGTGACTTGTGTAAATGGAGGGTTGTCACTGTGGATATGTAGCTAATCATGATCCCTGTTTGACTAATACCTATCAAAAAATGAATATAATGAAAATCAAGAGAAGCTAGTGGGAGGCTTGCATTACCTTTGTTTTCCATGTTTACCATTCTGGGGATATTAGGTCTTAACTCTGCTCTAAGAAGCAGGTTCAAACAACTAGAAAGGGTTCAGAAAAAAAGTCAGAAGTATAATTGAAGGTTTAAGAAATATACCTGAGAGCGACAAGATGAGACAACTAAAGGGGCTTAGCTTGTCTGTGGAAATAAATAAATAAATAAAAATAAAGAGAGAAAAGAGAGAGAGAAATTGTCTGTAGTCTGAAACAATGACAAAGAGTGCAAAAAACAGATAATGATTTTATGTGTTTTGTTTGTTTGTCTATGTATATGGTTTTTGTTTGAATTTTTCAGTGTAGTAGTCAAAATTATATGTGTATGATCTGGATACTGAGGGAACAGAGACTCCATGTAGAAATCTGCTAAGTGTGAGAGAAATTAACTACTGATACAATCTGTCTAGATTATAATCTATCTAGTAATAGTAATTTTCTTCAATAGAAAATATTCTTAATTAAGGGCATGTGTTTTTCTAATTATATGGTTTGATGAGATAAAGTGTTTAACATATCTCTAATGTATATCTCTAGTATCTCTAATACTAGGCAACTTCATGCTACTGCTTGTTGCAGGACTTACACTGGAGACCAATGGTTTCTACACCGGGTTTCCAGATATCTGTGGAAAACAAAAACATTCATGTCAAAGGCCAAATTGTATTCACTAATTGTATGGTTAAAGTGAATTCTGGTGAAGTATCTGAAGCACTATCCCAAAGACTCATGAAACTTCATTGCATGAAAAGTATGTTCACAAAACCTCATGTTACAATTGATAGAGGTGTGGGGGTTATACTGAAAGCAAGGCTGGGCTTGTAGCAAATGCATTTAATTCTTTCATGAAAGAAGCAATAAATTACAAGAAGTTGAAAGAGAGCCTTGTAATTCTCCTCCTGTGAAAGTTAGGAATGTTTCAAACTGAAAACATTTACAAATTCAAAAGCTGTTAGTTCTGACCAGTAGAGCATATTCTCAATCCCTTACCACTGGCATGGAAAGGAAAATAAATGGGCAAGTACAGACAGGTAACAGGGCTTTGGAAAAATACAGAATAGCTGAACAATCATTAACCTTAAAGTTCACTAATGTCTGGGGATTTTTTTGTTTGTTTTCTGTTGTTGCTATTGCTATTTCCTTTATCTCTTTCATCCATGGAGTTACATATGCAATCACAGAAATGAACAGTAAAAAAAAAGCTTGGAGAAAGTCTAAATGTGGAGAACTGGTGTGAAGAGATATACATTGATCCATATGGTTTTTTTTTGTTTGCTTGTTCATTTTTTTCTGGGAAACAGAGACATACAACCAGACAGAAGGCAGAGAAATCCTCCAAGCAGCACAGGAAAAAAAAAATAAAATACTTGTGCCAGCTAGGGAAGAGGTGAGGTTAGGCTACCCGAACACAGTAACTCACTGGCATCATTTTTCAGGCGACTCATCTAGGTTTTAAATCTGTCTTCAGCAGGTAAATATCCAGGGAGGTGACGGTACCAATTCTGGTACCTGCTTTACTCCAGAAAGGAGTGGATTTGCTAGGTTTTTTTCCTCCCAGAAGGTGTAAACTGTAAAGCTTATTCCCAGTAGGCAAATAGGAGCTGTCACCTGCCGTACAAACATCAGTGGAAAGATCCCCTGACATGCAGCAGTCAACACAAAACAGATACTGTCAAGATCATCTCTGTATAGACAGGCAGGAAGGAAAAGCAAATACATTCTGCTTATACTCATTTACACGTTGTGTTGCTTTAAGCTTTCCCCAAATATTATGTAGATGGAAAAGTAGAACTCATGCTGCTGTAAATCAGTAGTTGTGCTGTGGTGGCAGGAGAAAACAGTTAAGGGATTCAGTTTTCTTCCAAGAAAAATCATACTTTTCAAATCCATCTGAATCAGAGCCAAAGGAATATTCCTTATCTGGCTGTAATAAGCGTTCTTTCAAGCAGGGATATGTGACCGACACACTATGCTCAGGAGAGGTCTGTGCTGCCAGGAGGTGGAGGGGAATAAATTATTAGAATATGGGTGCCTAAGTTATTTGGATTTAGAGACCCTGAGAGATGTAGGCACCCACCTTCTATTGCTTTTTAATAGGATTTGGGCTCCTGTAGCTTTGCAACCTAGGAGTTCCCTGAAATTTCTTTTCATAAATAGCAGTTCATATTTTTATTAAGGAAACCACAGATGAACTTCGCACCTGGGAATGCTACCACACACATCCTGAGCTGGAAATTACTGAGGAGCAATTAGGGTATTTAAATTCAAGAATTACTGTAAAATTGCTGCTACACAACAAAATCACTGTTGTAACTTCAACAATTATTGTACTTGCATTTGGAAATATATACATAAATATGTAAAACAACAGAAAAAAAGACTTTTTTGTTTGCCCCAGACAAAACCTTTGCACGCAATGAATGACAGCACAAATCAATGAAATCAATGGTCAGAGCTGTGCTAATAGTTCTTAGAACTCCTTTTCTTGTTTCACATTGGCTCCCACAGTAAGTTAGTAACTAGCACAATTCCTTTGTCTCTACTGCTTTCTCTCCTGAAATGAGGTATGCACATTTTTTTAATTATTATTTATTTATTTATTTATTTATTTTCTGTTTCAAGACATCTAGATTTTGAACAGGATGAATTCTACCTTTAATAAGCAGTCTTAAAAATTATATATATAATTTTATGCAGTATCTTCACCAGACCCAAGACTATGAAAGGTGAAAGCCAATATCCCCTTCACTATCCTTCATATGTAACCATTTCTGTACCATTGCATCTGTTTACCCTACTTGTTAATTCCCATTCTGCCCATTTGCTGGATTAACCATGTCCTGGATGTAGAGACTGAAGTAGTCTCAATATAAAGACAGCTTAGGTCAAATAAGCTTTATTATTTCATGGACTGCTTTACCATGGCAGCTACTGTGCTCCAGAACCTGCTCGCCCTAGAGTCAGTACAAAAGTGAATGTTTACACTAAGCCTGAGTTAAGAAACCCAATAAGGCATGAGCTGTTTGTGTGTGGAGGAATCTCAGCTTTCACAAAAAACAATGAACAACAGTTCTGTTGGTTTGTGACTGGGAACTGAGCCATTCCTCTGGCATGGCCAGCTCTCAGATGAGTATAAATAAGTTCAGCTGAACTCCAGTGACAATTTTGAAGCCATGTGGATGCCTGTACTCAATTTCCCACAGTCCAGTTATGTCTTGCTCTGTTTTTATGCCTGATGTCTTCCTTAAAAGGATGCTATCCAGGTTTTTTATTATCATTATAGCCCCTCAGAGTTCACTGCATTAGAGAGATTTTTTGTTGTTTGTTTTAACACAGAAACAACTGATTCCCCCCATGTCTGTTCAAAGTTATCCTTTCTTTGTGGGGACTTGAGTCCACAATGTTTAACAGGATACTAGCTAGGAGATATAATGTATCTTGGTATTTAAGTTTTACAGTTTCTCCTCTGAAAGATCATGTATTTTGAATAGCCTAATTTTGTACAAAGGAAAATAGAGAACAAGAGCAAGAGCAAAAGACAGAGACCAAGCCCAAGAAAGAGACAGTGACAGAGACAGAGGAGACAGAGACAGAGGCAGAGGCAGAGGCAGAGGCAGAGGCAGAGGCAGAGGCAGAGGCAGAGGCAGAGGCAGAGACAGAGACAGAGAAGAACATACCCAGGACTCTGCAGCACCCAGGTAAGACAAGACCAGACACCTGCCTCTAGGCCCTGCTCCAGTGAATAATTAATCACTTTATGCAAAGTGAGAAAGGTGGCACAGGAATGATTTACAGGGCTTCCAGCCCAGAAAATTCTGGCACCTTCCTGGAATGTGGTAAATATGGGGCAGTGAAGGACTTTGAAGTCAGGAGTCCTGTCTCCCAGGGGAGATCTTCAATTACAAGGCTCCTGAGTAAAACCAGAGCTCCTCTTCCTTACCCTGGTCATCCTGCAGGGAGGGGAGGGAGAGAAAAAAAAAAAAAGGGGGGGGGGGGGGCCGGGGCCCCCCCGGGCGCCAAGTGTGCTTTGTGGCTATGCTTCACTAGAGCCAGAGAACAAGAGAAGTGTTCTCCTGCCTGTCTTGTAAATCCTGATGGTGTTTTGGCTAGGAGTAAAAATCCTGATAGTTCAGGCTCTGAGAATATGTGCTGAGCAAAATATGTGTGGGGAGACTAAAGTCTTTACCTGTGGAAACTGAAGTACTTAGATACAACATTTGATGTTTGAGATTTGGGTTCTAACCACTATAGCAATTCTGTCATTTGAGGAAATAGCCTTCTGTACGCTCCCTCTGGATTGGAAACATTAACAAACCACGATCCTTCTTCATCCCTCTGCTTGGGGCACATTCAAGTAATCCAACTTCTGGCAGCTCATGGCTTGGACAGATAACATGCTTTGCTTGGTTAAAAACTGTCTGGATAGCCGGGCCCAGAGAGTGGTGGTGAATGGAGTGAAATCCAGCTGGCAACCAGTCACAAGTGCTGTTCCCGAGGGTTTGGTGTTAGAGCCCATCCTCTCTAATATCTTTATTTATGACTTGGATGAGGGAACTGAGTGCATCCTCAGTAAGTTTGCAAATTACTCCAAGTTGAGGGGAAGTGTCGATCTGCCGGAGGGTAGGAAGGCCCTGCAGAGGGACCTGGACAGGACAGGCTGATAGGCAGCAAGTCAGGAATAGTGTGGCCAGCAGGACCAGGGAGGTGATCGTCCCCCTGTACTCAGATCAGGTGAGGCTGCACCTCAAGTACTGCATTCAGTTTTGGGCCCCTCAGTACCAGAAGGACATCAAGGCCCTGGAGCATGTCCACAGAAGGGCTACAAAGCCAGTGAAGGGCCTGGAGCACAAGTCCTGTGAGGAGCGGCTGAGGGAACTGGGGTGGTTTAGTCTGGAGAAGAGGAGGCTCAGGGAAGACCTTATTGCTCTCTACAACTACCTGAAAGGAAGTGTGGGGAGCTGGGGGTTGGCCTCTTCTCACAGGTAACTAGTGATAGGACTAGTGGGAATGGCCTCAAGTTGTGCCAGGGGAGGTTTATGTTAGAAATTAGGAGACATTTCTCAGAAAGCGTAGTCAGACAATGGAACAGGTTGCCCAGGGAAGTGGTGGCATCACCCTCCCTGGAGGTATTCAAGGAAAGGTGTTTACGGACATGGTTTAGTATTGGTATTAGGTGGATGGTTGAACTAGAGGATCTTGAAAGTCTTTTCCAACCTTAATGATTCTATGATTCTATGATTAATTTTCTATTTATTCTCCCAAAAGGATCTGTTGAAATTTTTCATGCTGACTAATTACTAGACTGAAGAAGGTCTGTTTACAAAAATTGAAAGCTTCCTAAAAACATTGTCATCACTGTCATTAGCTTTGATGCATGTTTGCATTTTTAAACACATAATTTTAAATTTTGGATGACATATTCTGCTTTTTGTTGACCCATTTTGTACTACAGCTTTGCTTAATTATTTTCTAAAATGGTATTTTTCAAAAGTAATTAAATTTTTGGAGAATCATAGTAAACGTGTGGAAAATAGATTGAATTTTTTTTTTTTTTTTTTTTCCTTAAACACAACAGGTGACTTTGAGAATGTAAGTGGAGTTAATAGGAAGGTATATTCATTTTTTAGCTTTTGAAAAATAAGATATACTTGTTATACTCTGAAATTCAATAGCTTTGGAAATTAAATGTAATTTAAAAGCAAATATCTTTCTTTCCATCATTCATAAATAAAAAGATTGGATTTTCCTTTTTTTTTTTTTTCCCCAATAGAAAAAATATACAATTATGTCATGTCTAGAATCTACTCAAATAAGTTAGGTACAAATATAATGAACTGAAGACATACAGAAAAAAATACATCCCTGGCATTCGCATGTGGAGGATTATCTACAAAAATTTACTGATTGCATTAGTCTTCTTCAGATCTTTAACTGAAAATGCATAAGCTTTTTATTAAACAGATCTGCTAAGTTACTTCTAGACTTTTTCTCATGATAATTTGAACCTATTCTGTATGGCTGAAGGGGAAAACAGCTAAGAACTGAGAAGTAGAAAATGATATGTCATACACCTTTTCTGTCTCTCTAAGCACTTATAGATCTGGCTAAAGTGGATTTCTTGGAGGGAAAAACAAACAAATCAAAAAACAAACGAAAAACAACAACAACAAAAAACTAAATTTATCTTATTAAATGTTTAAAAGGGATAGATCCTAATGTGTAATTTTGAAGTTCCCTGTGGTATATTCAAGGCACTTGCGTCTTGTAATCCTAAGAACACACACTGTATTATAGTTGGGAAACCAGGACAGGCTGGAAGCAAAAGTTCTCACTTCCACACTGTGAGATGGCTACCTAACATAGTCTAACATATTAAGACGTGATTCAACTTATCTTGAAATAAACAGCATAAAACAACCAAGGACTTATCTTTTCTTTTAACTGTTGTCATGTAAACTACATCTAATTTACAGAATGTGAAGGCAAAAAATATGTTTGAAAGTGTGTACAAAACCCTTCATTTTTTACCAAGTCCAATAGTGCAATGAAGGAGAAAGAGTGAAGTTTTTCCTACATAAAACCAATATAAACACATCCTTAGATCTACATTTTCATATTGCAAACACATGCATTGATAATAAGAATGATGAAAAAGAAAATAGAGAGCACTGCTGTTTTGGGAATACACATCGTTTAGATAAAATCTTCTCTCTTGCTGTCAAATACTGAGACATCATCAAATATTTTTTCACCACCAAGCATAACTTCATATTTTGCCCATATCAATTGGAATCCCAAACACGTGCTTGTGTTTTTAATTGGCTTGTTAACATCACTAAGGATATCTCATCTTTTGCACCAAATGAAGATGTAACCCTGCCAAAGGACAGGTGGGAAGCACACCTGAACACTGAACAATTTGGCTTTCTATCTGAACATTGTAGGAGGCCAAGCCATAGCTCTGAGAAATGGAAAGATGCCAGAAGGAGGAAAAGCTTTCAAGTCTGTTATAGGACCTTGACAAATGAGCTTATAACAACACTGTGTACACAATATATATAGGTCTGGAATAATATTTTCCTCACCTGTTCATGTGTGTTAAGCTCTATGCAAAAGTTAGAGCAAGGGTGAGAAATTAATGATTGCTCCTCAGCTGCTGTTCACAATGTAACTGCTCAGATTAAATGATTAATAGCATAATGACTCCTAAATTAAAGAATCATAACTGGAGTCCTTTATTGTTCAATAAAAAGTGCAGAAAATAGTCTATTTTACCTAATCCTGATTCCCCTGCATGTGTTACCTACATTTCACAAAACTGTTCTTCCATCTTTCTGCTTGGGTTTGTAAGGTGGAGCTAACTCAGACTCTGCTTTCTTTCTGCAGTATATGAGTGCACTTCTGCTGGCTGGAACAATGGAGAAACCAGCTCCTCTGCTTAGATGCATTTCCTTTCTACTATAGAAAGTGGGGAGCAAAGTACTTGCAACACTGGACCTTCATCTTTGGGGCTGTGGGCAGATGTTATGGAAAAAATGTAAAATTTCATCACGGTCATTGCAGAACCTATTCAGACGGCATTTTTTTTTTTTTTTTTTTTCTGGCAGGTATCCTTGTGGCCTAAGTTAATTGTTCTGCATTTCACCTACTTAGCTAAACTGTAATATACAAGCATAAAAAAATAAACCCTTATGGTTTGCTAAATATGGCAAAAGTCCCATCTATGGTTTAATTAGTTACAGGAATATATAACTTCAATATAAGCCTTTCAGATAACATCAGGTACATCTCAGAAAAATGTAGTCTAAAATTTTCAAACTTTTTTCCATTTATAATTCCTTATGAACAATTCACCTTGGCCACAGGTTGCTGAAAGTTGTCAAACCATTCTAACACCACGGATATTGTCCTTAGGATGCTCTACCTAAACCCAAAAAGTTGATCCTCTGCACCCATTTCAACTGAAGAAAACAAATACTAACATACAGTAACTGTAACCTCTGTATCAAAGAGAATGAGTATAGCAAAAGAAAACATTTCTAACAAACAGGTATTTTCACATCTTGAAAAAGCAAAAAGAGATCCAACTCTAAAACATCATCCCAAGGGATGTGTTGTATGAGAAATGACTTGAACTATTTAAAACTGCACTGAAAAACTTTGAAGAACTGACTTGAAAGCAATAGTAGAAAAGTATCAGGTTCATTCTACTTAGTTTTCAGGCAATCATCTTAAGAGTGTAGTCATCTTGGGATCTTTATCCAATGGTTATCTGCAGTTTCAACAGAAAATAAAATAAAATAGAATAAAATAAAATGAAATGTATATTTATCTCCTAAAAGATGGAAAAGATAGTTTAGAAATTTGACTTTTTCAAGCTTCAGTCCCATGTAATCTTGGACTCACTATTTGGGAACTCATTATATTTCAAAAGATTTGTGTAACACAATGAGATTTCAAAGGCACTTTGTTTAGAAAACCTATTGATTTCTGGAAAAAAATGATAATATTTTTGATGATTCATAGAACCACAGAATCAGAGAATGGTTTGGGTTGGAAGGTACATTAAATATCCTCTAATTACAACCTCCCTGCCATGGGCAGGGATGTCACCTGCTAGATCAGGTTTCCCAAAACCCCATCCAAACTGGCCCTAAAAATTTTGTATTTCAAGATTTAGAGTGATAGACAAAGTTTTCAGAAAAGAAATAAAACCAATTTTTACAAATCTTAATTAGGGACAAAAACAATTCACATGTTTCAGTTTTGTTGCCAGGATTTTTATTTCTTTTTCCATTTGTTTTTGAATACGTGTATTTAAGGCTATATCTTTGAATAAAGAGATTGGGTAATGCTGAGAAAATAACATAATGCCAAAGCTTCTCTTTGATGTTGAGTGGTTCACTCAACAAGCAGTTCAGTTTGTTCTGAATCCAACTTTATCAGCAGCCTGAACAAATTTGCATGTAATCAACTTGTCCCTTGGGTCTATTACTGAGTGTCGAGGGTTTGGTCAGGAAAGCAAACTTCTTACCTATTTTGTCACCAACATACACTTGGGTATCTGTTCGGTTGTTTCTTACCAGCATTATGATTATTTCATAAGAACATCAGAAAGAATGCAGTATTCTTTACAATTTTTTTTAGGCTTCTGCTTTTCAAAACACATTGAAACTTTGCCAATCAGATGCAAAGCAAACTTTGAGAAATCGAATACCTATCACTCTAGTAGCATGGTTTAAATATGTTCTAAAGTTCACGGTCTACATCTTTTGGCAAATAGTGAATATCACAAATAAATATCCTTTTATAAGAGATATATTTTTATTTAAAACTTGACTCTCATATATAGAATATTTCAGGAAAGTAAAGTCAATTTAAGTCAATTTGTTAATAGTGATAAGAAGCAGCCTCCATATGTCATTTATTCCTACTTCCATTAAAAGAAAATAAAAATAAAAATAAAAAAATTTGAAAGACCTGAAACATTTTTGGCTTCTAAAGAAGAAACCATGTTGGATATTTCAGCTAATTCCCTTGGGAGAACATTAAAGTCAACCCTGAAACATCAACAGGACATCTAAGGAAAAGGAATGGTAAGAGAGAAATCATTAAAAGAAATTATGATAGTTGTGGGGATCTTGAAAGTTAGATAAACATTTCATAATATAGCTGGCTTAAAGGCATTAGCTTTACTGTTGCCTGTAGCAGTATTAAACTGCAGCCATCCTTTGTACAAATGATATCAGGCTACCTGGTTTACTCTCTCCCAGTTAAAAAGTTCGTTTCCTCTCCACTGAGACTTGGCGTTAATAAGAAAAGGGACATATTGGAAACAGCTTTTGCAGGTAACTTTCAAGTTTTCTTTTGGCTGATAAATTCTTTCTCCCAGTGGACCATTCAACCCCACCCTTCTTTTCAGCTCTTAAATATATATTTCAAATATTCCTCAACTCATATGTTGTTAGGTTTTCTCCTTATGTTGCTAGGTTATCTCCTTTTAAGATACAATCTTAAAGGTAGAGAAACTACTGTATTTGTCATGACATATTTCAATTGTGAAAGAATATCAGGCTTTTTCATGTTTGGCTCAACAATAGAAAAAGTATTAGTATTGGAATTAAAACAAACAAAAAACAGGCACACACACACGCACAATAATAATCCACCTATTAAACCGGGTTGATATAGTTTTAAAAGGTTAAAAATAAATAAATAATTTATTATCAGGCCTCAATTGGTGTAGCTCCAGATCAATAGAAATTTGGGAGTGTTTGATTTTACTGTTCAACACAGGAAGCATTAAGTTAGATTGCTTTTTCTGTCAGAAAAGCAAAGGTCATGCAGAAGTGGATGGAGTTGAATAGGAAAGCTGGATAGGAGGAGAAGCAAACTTTCCAGCAGAGGGAAAGGCAGGTCATAGCAGACTTGGGAGGGAATAATGATCAGAAACAGCTGGCACAAATAGGCTCCTCAATCCAGTGACTTTTTGGGATATTTATATACTCAAAATATGTGAATATATATATGTGTGTGTGTAACAACAACTGTTCTCTAAAAATCTTACTCTGTCTAGCTAGGTCCTGAACGAGAGGACAAGCCTTAGGTTCAGTCAGAGTAACTCTGGGGCAAGTGCGACAGGTAAGAAAGATCCCAGATCTCTCTCATGTCAGATTTCTCTGGAGGAACAGATCTTTGTTTCCTAAAACGTCTTAAAAGACACATTCTCTAATGCTTGTGGTAAGAATCACAATGATAAAGGAGCATCAGTTCATGCTGGCCCCAAAATGCTACCTCAGACATTTTTTTATATTTTTGTAATCTAGTTGAAATCCAATAGCTTTCAGACATCCAAACCAACAATCTCCCCAAAACCATCATCAGCAATTTATTCCACGCCAGCTGGCAAAGCACAGGCTATGCACCTCAGTCTATCTGTACTTTTCCTTTCTCTTAAGCAACATTTGTCATGTAATATGGGGAAAACAGACTAGTTTTTATGGTTGGATCCAACTTCATCAAAGTAAATGCAAGAGCTTCCAATGACCTCAATGGAATTTGGGCATGGCCCTTTACCTTCCTGTGTCTTTGAAATATGGATGATGGGCTTTGCATATCTCTTCTGCCTCTAAGTCTAGTACCTTATAAGGTATTTACAGCCTGGTGACTTGCTGCTTCTCTTTCCACCATTTTGTTGATGTTGTTTTACTAATATATTAAATCCTTTATATGGTGGCTTAGCAACCAGAATGAAAAATAGATGTCAGTCTTGAACTATACCTGTGTGGAATTTGCACTTTATCTCGACAGCATAGCATTGCTCCTGGTTGTGGAGAAAATAGCTGAGTGACCAGGTCTGTACCAGCTACAGACAGACTTCACTGAAATATATATATATATACTACTACTACTACTACTACTACTACTACTATTACTACTAAGAAGAAACACTTATTTTTCATGCTTTTTTTGAAATTATACTGAAAAACTCCTTAAGTATCTGAGGTTGGCATCCATGGAAACATAATATTTGCAGGCTTGAAACATAAGAAAACTGTAAATGGCTACGTGAATTTAAAACAAATGTTTAATTCCTTCAAGTAGGGAAGTCACAAGAGTTATGATTTAATAGATATGAAACCAATAAAGATGCATGACTATGCATATCCCTAACTTGATATTTCTGGTATTACTCTGAAAAAGACAGTGATGCCTGCCCCATTCCCCTTGCCTCCCCCTACCAAAACAATATAGATATAATATTTCAAATTATATTAATTCATTTTTAATGTCTGTTAAGTGCAACAGGAATAATATCAGAAATTTTGTTCATTCTTCTGATCCTGTTTCAGGTTTGCATTCCTCTTCTCTCTGCTGAGGTAAATGTATCTGACCCTTATTGTCATTCTGAACTGTTACAATATCTGAGCACTGTTCTGTTACCAAAGATGTTTAAGCAAGTCTTAGTCCTAATAGAAAATATCTTCAGATTATTTAGTGGATCAGGAACCTCCATCATGTACCCATTTCTCAGATGTCTATTACCCACTCTTCTGCACTTGATCAGTTGCTTCTTAGCTTTTGTTAGCACTTCTTTAGGGAATCTCCAACACTTGCTGAGTGGTGACCTGACACTTTCTTCAGCAGCTGGACTGCCTTTTTTGCAGTTTGGTTTTTCACTGTATTTTTATTCTATTCACCTAGTTTGGGGGAATATGAGAAAAAATAGAGTTTTCTAAACTGTAGTAGGTAGTGTGGGTTTCACAATTCCTCACAACACAATTACATCCTTTGGTTTTATTTGGGTTCACAGGCATGATGAAAAACAGATAAGTCCCTAACTAAAGTCACAAACAAGAGATCCATTATATGGAGGCTTAAAGCATTACTGAGGGGCAGTGCCTAACCACTAGTGTTTCCTTAGTATCCAGTAAATGCAAGATGATTGTGCATGTTTCATTCTCGTGCCTGAACGCTGAACTACGCAGTCTTCACTATTGCACCAAAATATTTCTTTCAATTCCTATTTTAAACTTTTCGGGGCAAGAGTTCTATCTATTTAAATTGATTCATTGTAATAAACATAATAGGCTTCTGTTCTTATTACTAGATATTTTTGTAAGACTAACTCCATAGCGGTGGTATAACTAGAGTCCCTATGTATGGTTAAAAGTAAAAATAATAATGTTTTAATTTAATAGATTGGAAAAAGACCAAGACATGTTTTAAAATAGTAGTTCTCCAAATTTTAAATGGATGAGTTGTCAAGTAAAAACAATTTCTATGCATCATCATTTTATTATCTGCCCTCTTAACTGCAAATATTATGAAAAACAAACAGACTAACAAAAAATAAACAAACAAACAAGCAAGCAAAGAAAACCTTTAAATACTCTTCTGCTCATGAGCTTCAGACCACAGAACAGTGGACTTTGGGCAGAAAGTGCTACCCATCAGTGTTAGAACTTTTTCAGGAACTGGCTCTGCAAAATTTTTAAGATCTTTATTTTTATTTTCTTCTCATACATTTTTTAAACAGTCTTCTTAAACTAATCCTCTTGAAGAAGATTAGTTTATGAATGAAAGGGGAAAATACTACTGTGATTTTTAGTTAATATCACTGTTAATTATTTAGACACTGTTAATAAGTTATATTATCTAAAATGTTTTATGGTTCTAAACTCTGTTACTAAGGTAGTTCATAATCCTCTATCACCACACAAAGAATGAATCTTATCTTTTCTATTATGTCAAGACATTCCTCATGGAAGTATTTAGATATAAAATTGGCAGAGAGATTAAAAAATACATATCTAATACTCCTCTGATTTTACTATGGAATGATCCAAATTTTTATGTAAAAGTCCCTTTTGTGTGCAAAATTAGACACTGTGTTGTATCAAATACGTGTTCATTGCTCTCCAAAAGCAATAAAAGTCCAGAATTGTTTAAAAAACAGAAATAAAGCAGAGGCCTTGAAGTGAAATAATTGACATTTTCAGGTAGGAGGTATAGCACTGAGGTACTCTAACCTTTGTAAACTCTGGTAGTGCTTAACACCTTGATTTATTAATCACTTAACCCCTAAAAATCATGATTCCTAAGAAAGAAATTTCATGTAGTTTTGCAGGAGCAAATTCAGACTTTGACCATGTGGAAATAATTCCAAGATTTTCTATATATTACATAACAAAACAACCTAAGTGATCTGAGCCAGTTCTGAAAATGTGACATGCATACATGTATTTCACAGACATTAAATATTACCTCGAGTCTAAATGCATAAAGGTCTTTTAGAAGTTGTGTAAACATGCAATAAATTCTTTTATTCTTTTTCATAGGTTCCAATTCTTTCTGAATTTGTGGGTATGGGAATTTACAATAACATATCCCTGTTAAGTAAATTCAGTTAAAAATAAAGCAAATTGACTTTCTGTAAACAAATATCAGATTTATTCAGTAAGGTAGATCTAGAGAAAGTATTATCTTCTCTGAATGACTCTGATTACTTTTGTCTCAAATGTGCCAGGTGGTTTCAAAGAAGATTTACATTTTCGTATAGACTTGGTTAAAGTACTGGGGACAGCAACTGTGAAGAGAAATGACTATGACTTCATATGCATAAAATATATTTTCTATAAAATATTTCATAGTTTACTGTAACATCAAAATTATTAATCCGTGCAAAAAGGATACAATACTGATACCATATGTAAGATGTTCTGTGTAGCACTAACAAGGTAAAACTGTTTGAGAGATGAGTATACTATTAGAAAATGCAGAAATTACAGTATATCTGTGTTATAGATATGGAGGAGAAAATGAATAGAAAGAAAGATTTTAATAACTGAACTGAGCTGGACTTCTTTATTCTGGACATTTAAGTGTATATGCCTTAATAAACATATTTCTTGACTAAATTGCTCCTGTAACCAGACAATATGAATTCATCTTGCAGTTTGGCCTTAGCATTTGAATTTAGCAACAAGCCATGTAAAATTCATACCAACAAATCAATGCAAGATCAAAATCTCATTTCTCACTTCTCTCAATACTATTATTAGAATCTTAACAAGCTACTGTTTGATATTGTTGTTTTGTTTTGTTTTTACAGATATCTATACTATTTTACTATTTTATATTATGTAGTAAAAGAAATTCCCTTCTAGAATTCCAGGTTTTAGGTGTGTCCAGCACTTACTTTATCTTCTTTGAAGGTCTTCTCTAGGGTTGTTTCTGATTGATAGGTTGCCGCCCTTAATGAACTGAACATGAGGTACATCTTTGTCCGTGTGCACATTCTCTTCTTTCAACATATGCTTGCTCTGGGGTAGTTATTTGGCAAGAGTAAAACAGCTGAAATGAAAGAATAACTTGTAAAAATTTTGAAGCCACAGCTTAACACTTTTTGTTAGCAATAACAGTTGAAAATGATAAAAACTATTTGAACTAAGTGGAACATCAAGTATTTTAGAAAAATAAAAATAAAAAAGAATCACATGGATGTCGATCAATATTATCTTTTATATATTGACCAGGTAAATCCAGAGTAAACTAATGAAACTAGTGTGACAGGAATATTTGGGAAAATGTTCTTAAATAAACAAATTTCATGAAAACAGTATAACAGCAGTGTTATTTTTAAACAGTTAGTCATATTTGCACAAAAGGATAAGCACCACATGCTGTCCAAGAAAATGTCTTGTATGGTAATCAGAGAAAAATAGAATTTAAAAGTTATAATTATCTATCTATTAAAATACATATCTGCAGACCCCAAAATGTAAGTAGAGACTAGCTAAAGCTGAAGAAAAGCAAAACTGAAGTTTTATAGGAATTAAACACTCAATACATCTATCTGTCTCTTTAACTCAATCAATATCACAGTCATTTTTCATATATGTCATAACTTTCAAACCTTTTTTAGAGACCCCAAATCTTTGGATCACTTTCACTTTGGTAACTTCTATCAGATGTGGAGTCTTGAGGGAAAGATAAGGCATAGAACTTATGAGCATATCACATTTATTAGCTAGTGCACGTAGACATGAGCTAGGACAAGTATGTTATTGGGAAAAGCTACAGCTTGCCCTTGGATAGATGAAGATATGAGTAAGATATAGACTAAGATACATTCACAGTACTGCGGTACAGTCACCTGATGAGTGTATGTAGGCCAGATGTCCATCAGTGAAGTGCAGAAGTATTACGTTCTGCTGTTCCTTTAAAAGAACTGATCCTCAATATTGCTGATTTACCATCCTCTGAATCAACCCTTTTTCTTTCAGATTTTCTTGCTGGTGTTTTTCTTCTGAAATATAAACTATCATTATTAACACAGCAATCTCACTTCTTTGTTTCCACCTTTTTGTTATGCGCTATTTATTATCCTATATGCTCTCTCACATATTAAGAGAAAAAGCTGCTGCTCAGTGCTAGCTGCACTTACTTCACACAGACAAGCCTCCCAAAAGGTGATCTGAGCCTTCTCTAGGTGATCCTGATCGGCAGGGTGGTTGGACCAGATGATCTTCTGTGGTCCCTTCCAACCTCGGCCATTCTATGAAAAGTGGTGTTAGGTCACATTGCTGGTTATGTAAGTCTAATGACACATGGAAGTGGAGAATGTCCATCTGCAGTTGACCAAGATGTTATATTCCTTCTAACACATGTTTGTTACCTGTGGGCTTGATGTCTGAAATTTATATTTAGAGATGAAACCTTATTCCATCTATGTACATTGACCCCATACTGATCTCCATGAGCAGAGGGTCTGTTCTGGTTTTCAGACATTATTGATAATCATGATATTGATAATTGATCATTTTCAGACTGTATTTATAGTCTACGACAGCAATCACTGCCTGTGGGCATGACCAAGGTGCTCATCAATAGTAAAATATTCCTACATTCAGCCCTTTTTTGCAGATGTGCTACACAGCTGTTTAGAGCAATAACTCAGTATCTGTCAACTATCAGGACATTATTATTTTACCCACCAAACTCTAAAGAGAGGCAAAAGTTTTAGGTGCTTCAGCTTGAACAGGTGAATCTGTGGTAGAAATTGCACTCATATAGTAAACCAAAATTGTCTTTCCAAGGGGCACTTTGTCAATAGCATGATGACACTAATCTTCTACTTAGTTCAATGTTTTAAAGTTTAAATTCTATTCTAAATACAATGATTTAAAGACGTAAAGCTAGATTTCATCCTAGATGTTAACTCCTTAATGTCAATGAGGGTTTGTGCATTTTATGAAGTTTCAATAAAGTCAGAAAAAGGAAGAGTCTATGTAGTCACGTGACCATTCTGTTGTTGACTTTTTTGTTCCCCCCTGTTTTTTCCATTAGCACTGGAATGCTAAAAAATGGGAAGGAAAGATCTGCTAACTGTCAACAACTATTTAAAGACTCCTTCTGCATGGATCATTTGTAGAGCTATTAGAGCAGGTTTTTCATTTAACTCCATATTGAGGTGACTGCCTAACATTACTCTTAGCTCAGGGTTTGCTCCCTTAAGTGTTCATTTGGATTGCTTAAAAACAATTTACAAAAACTATGACTGTATTTGATAGAAAAAGCAAAAACATACAAACAAAAAAAATGCTGTGAAGCATTTGCCCTGTTCTGTCTCCTAAAACTGACAGAAAACTTGCTGTTTTTTTCTTCTTTTTGGCAGGCTCATTTTCTTTAAAAACCCAACAGGTCACCTAAGGAATTTTAGTTATCCCCTGATAAAATACCGTATTTTTTTTTTTTTTCAGACTGCTCTTGTTATTTGGTTCAGAACAGTGACTTACCTATGTTGCTATTGATAGATGTATTTATTAGTTTTGTTTTCTTGTCTGTAAGTCAATTTTGACAGTTACAGTCGGAAACTTATCAGATATTGATATGATAATACTTTTTTTTTTTTTTTTTTTTTTTTTTTGAGCACAGGAGATGAAAAGTTTTTAGAGATGTCTTGACACTTCACTTTTTTCCAATATAAACCTGTAGACGTAGTTTGCCACCTTGTGGCAAATATGCTTTTGTAAACTGTAATATTGCCATAAATTGCCATAAAAACTGCAACTATTGCCATAAATCATATCTGACTGCAATTATTGTCTCTAATCTAAGTCTGTAGTTGAAGACAATAGTCTTGAAAACATTGACTGTCTTGTTTAGAAACCAAAATACATGAAAAAAATATTTTTCTAAGTAATGTCTCAATTTAACTGCTATTTGCAGCCTAGAAAAAAACATTTAAACATTGTTCATGCTAGCCTTGGAAGTAATATAATTTATGAAGGCTGTTGACAGCTAACTAACTAAAAGCAAAATCTTTCTTGTGTAAAGGTGTAGTCTCATTAAGGGTTTTTTTTTTTTTTTTTCTTCCCTGGAGACCAGTGTTTATGGTTAAACTACCACAAAAAACAAGGTATTACAAGTATCTGATGTTTCAGTTTGTCAGTGAAACCACAAGTAAACATTGGAAAATTGGACTGGGTCAACCAGAAATAAAAATATTGCAGAATTATTTTCTGTACTTTATCATACATTTTAAATAAAAGCAAGAACTTGAATAGGCTTACATATATTCATGTAAAAAGGTAGAAACAGAGGTCCCAACACCTTTCTACCTAATTTGGAGATATAGCTACAACTAAAATGTGTGTCTAACACATTAGACATGTAGAATCCATCTCCTTTGTCTGGGACATTCATTAGTCACATATTTTATAAGAAGGTCTACAAACAACTGTTTTGGACAAAAAACTGAAACATGAGTGTCAAAAGATTCATTACTTATTGTGAACCGGGAAAAAAAGGGATCTAAACCCCAGTTCACCATATGCCAGAGACATCCTCTAGAAACTGAATCTACATTGTCCTGCTGAATTATTCCACAGAATATCTCTCCTTCCTCCAAATTTTTGATCTTCCTATTATATATTCCTGTATTTTCCTCAATCAGGCAGTCATTTGAAGAGTTGTAAGTTATGTGAAATTCTTTTCTACTGATTAGCTAGTAGAAAGAAGAAAAAAACTATTCTTAATTGGGACAGACTTGTTTGTTTGTTTTCTGAAAGTTAACAAACTAAGTTATAGTGTTTGTGGAAATATTAGGATATGCTCAGATTTAGTAACTTATTATTCAGGCTGTCTTTGTCAAATGTAAATTCAATTTTGCCTTTTTTTCTTCTGAAGATATGGCCTAAGAGTTACATGCAGAGTATCTTTTCATTTTGTATGTGTTTCACTGCTTTGCTACAGGCTCTGATATATAAGGTGGATGTGGAACAAAAATTCCCATGATTTAGGTGATTAATAAGTGTCCATAGGTTTACTACCTTAGCAGATTAATTGCCTACCACTTGCTGCAGGAGAGAGTAACCAACAGTTTTTCACATACAGCTATTCACACGGAAAGAAATGAAATACTTCACTGGAAAGGGTTTTTCTCAGCTGCAAATGTATTCTCGTTCAAGTTTTTAATATAATTACTCCAAACTGGTAGAGATTTCCACAACAAATCAGGTGCTTCTGTAGTGTATAATGTACTAGCCCATTTGCAGATGTCATACATACCCATACATGGTTCTCTGGATGACTTTATCTCCATGTAGTAAGAAAAAATTCCCTGTATGTTCTGAATTGAAAGATAAAAAAAGAACCCAGAGTTATTTCTCCAAGATATAGGTCTCTACAGTCTTACTCTTCTTATGAACAGAACTTTCTTGCCTCCTCATCCTTATTGTTTGAATGTATATACCATTTACAAGGCCTATTTTTTGCTTATAGATTGATAAAATATTAATATATTATTCTGTTTCATCTTGCTGGTATTGCTAAGCCAAGACTCCTCTTCTATTTCCTCCTCCTATTCTAGTAGGTTTTAGTCCTTTAGAATGCAGGTACAAGCCCCCATTTTGGCTCCATCTGAGGAGCAATTAATGCAATTGCAAAATGAGGGGAAACTTGATGGCTTTAGCCAGCTTAACCTTTCAGTATCAATATGCCAGACCAGATTACTAGGTAAGAATACATAAACCTTAAGATTATTTTCACTTTCTGCAGCTATTTTGAAAAACAGAAATAAGAAAAGCAAATGATTAACCCAGAATTGGTCATTTTCTATGTTCAAGATAAGCACTCTGCCATTTAACAGTAATAATACTGAAAATCAGTGCAGAGTGGATCAATTCCTTTCCTCCCTCTGCCTACCAGTAATCTCTTTGTTCCTTTGTGTCCTTAATGCATAGCTCTCATGCAGAAGACAGAAAACTTGAGCTTTCTTGTAAAAACACAAGGGCTTAAGAGCTTTTTGATGTCTGAATTAAACGAATATAGACCATCAGCAGATCAATCATACACTGCTGATCTACTCTGTTCTTCTTTTCTGTAAACATTTAACAGTATTGGTGCACCCAGAAGCATTAAATCATGGTTTATTTTTGAGCCTCTAGCATATAAACATTCAGCATAGCATAAAGATGATGAATATTCTAACACATGGTAGGCTATAATGACTACCAATCTGAACTTTGAATAAAATCAGTAGCACATCAAACCCAATGATGAAAAGATGAAAACTGGAATCTCATGTAAATCTGAGTTCCAGTGCTTTGAATAAAAGGGGAGAAACACCACTAAACACCATAAATCTTCATTAAAATTGAGAGCCATGTAAGATAAGAATGCAGTAACCAACCCTACATTTTTTCTCCCTAAGTTAGTAGCCTTTGGGCTAACATGAAAGATACTCAGCTCTTACTGTGGATAGATTAGTCAATCACTAGAGGTAACTGCACAATTAGGAAGAAAGTGTTTTTAACAGTAGCTGAAGAATGAACAGCTGCAGATAGTGTTACTGTATACCTCACATGGTATAGCAGATTTGCTCTTCCCTTCATTCTCTAACATAACATGTAAACTACCTTAATAGATAATGTAATTAAGTGTTGTATGAATTTGTATCATTGAGAAGTTTTGCCTCTAAGCAAAAAATTTTGGAAATCTCTGAACAGCAATGTGTTAATGAATTTAAATTACATTCTTTACCAATTATCTGAAAACCAAATGAAATTAACAATGAGTATCCTAGAACTTGTTCAAAGTTCTGACAAAAATATGCTATTTATCAACTGTAAGGATTTGTGTACATAAGCCTCGAAATCTTCTCAAAATCTTCTCAAAATCTTTTTCATGAAAATACATTCTTGCTTTTCCAAGGTGCAGTAGAGACGACAGATGCTGGCAGGAAGAGGTAGATGTTAAGCTGATTTATGAGGCAGCCTCACAGTTTTTTAAGGAGTATTTTTAATTCAGATAAAAAAAAAAAAAAAAGAAAAGAAAAAAGAGAAAGAGAAAAAAATAAAACATATTATTGACTGAGACTTTCTCCTAAAGGGCTAGACTCAACTCTTCAATTCATTTTGTTAAACAATCCTTGTCTGCATTCCAGAAATTCCTCTGATTTTTTTCCTTAAGCTAAATGACGAGTATTTGATAACTTTAACTTGAGATTTTTTTTTTCCCTAGTAACCTTAACCCAAAACTCTCCCTGCTTTTACACATAAAATTTAGCATGGAACTAGATAAATGCATGTAGGTGGTCATTCTATCTCTAAAACAAATCAGACCTAATACGTCAGGCACGAGCACCTTTAGGGACTTCAGATTCATGTTTGAATCCAAATACTGTGGTTTACACTCTCTTCAACAGATAAGGAAACAGCAATTGGAAATCAGAGGTTTCTTCTCATGCTGCTTAGAGGGAAACTTTGAAAGATGTATCATCTCTTACTGTGTCAGGGAGTAATGGATGTTAAAAACCACACAACAAGTATACTAAGGCATTCACATTGTCTTCTGTATGCTGAGTCCAATTAAGTTTTCATGGGTTCCTGCAGGATTTTGTGGGTTTGCTATTACGCAATGCCACATTTTTTGTTTGGAACCCTTGGAGTTAAATCCACAGTCTCGTGTGTGTAAAGAAAATTGTTTTATCTGATATCTGCATGTGGGGCTTTTAACTTGACTTACTATAGCAACAAGGCTTATGAGGCTTTTTCTGTCAGTGTGCCCATTCATGTGCATTCCTAATTCTGCCCTTCCGTTCTCTTCCCAGTGAAACTGATAGTTTATTAAAGGAATCCAACAGGGGAGTAGAAGTATTAAAAATAATTAAGCTCCTACCTGTTTTGTGAAAATGGATGACCAGCTACAGGAAGAGAAACTGCACGCTATGCCTAATGGAGGAAAAATGGAGATGTTCATGTTCATGCTTCTGCCTCATGGGAAGAGGCTTCAACCAGTTCCCAGACAGGAAAACTTTCAAATGAAGCCTGTGCTTTCTTAGACTCTGAAGTCAGTCAAGCATAAAGCAGAAATATATAGAGCACAAGGTTTCCTTATTTCCTGTGCTTATGGAACTGTTCATTTAAGTAATTAGTCTTCATGACTGTATACAAATAGCTTATATAAAGGGAATGCTTCTACTTTTTTTTTTTTTTTTTTTTGAGGCAGAGATTGAGAGAGAGAGAGTAGATGAAACAACAGTTGTAGTTGTGCAAGAGATTTCCCTTTATGAATTAACCTAACAACTGCAGGGTCAATTACCTCTTATCCTCCCATCCTCCCATACAGCAACTTGGAACAGCAGCTGTCTGTTGTGTTCTTGCTGCCTGGAAGGCATAAGAATATGTGATAGGTACATTGTTTTAATTAGCATTCTTGCATGGACTTACACATAATGTTAGATTTAGTGCATGATGAAGGAGTTTGAGAGCTGTCAGAAGGAAGGCAGGAAGGCAGCTGGATGAGGTTGTTATTTTGATCTCTTTTTTACCTTGAATTTTCCAGGAAATGACCTGACTTCTTTCTAAAGAACATTGCCAGTATGTCTTGTGTCTTAAGTATGGCTCATTGCTTTTCAGTCTCATTTCCTAAAAGTCCTGGCTGAGCAATACACCTCGTTTGCCCTGACATGCAAAAATAACCATGACTATTTCTTAAATTTCTGGAACAAGTTCTATGGGAGACATACTTTCTCAGAAATGCCTGGGCAATACTTCGGCTCTTCAGCCCTGCTATGATACCAATTCTCATACTTTGCTCTAGAGGTACATGCAGCAAAATACCATTGCTGAAGGATTTTTTTTTTTTTTGTGGTACATTTTTTGCTTTGCAATATTGTCTTTTCACCATGAAGACCAGAAATCTGTGTAAGCTAATTTGAAAAAAAGACATCTTTATTTTATTTTATTTTATTTTTTTTTTTTTCTCAATATATTCACAAGAAATAAGGTCATCTCTGAGATGTGGGTTGCAGTTAACTGACTACAAAGAGGTTTTCATACGAATAAACTGGGCGACATCTTTAAAAGAAAGCAATCAAAATACTATCATGCAACTAGTTTACGTCAGTGATTAGAAAGTTATTTTGCCTCAGAGATGTTTCTTCTCTAACAGTCTTTCCAACTTTTCTCTCTCATAATCTGACTTCTCTTTTCTCTAATATTTTGTAATTTATTAGAGGTTTGTTTAAAAATAAAAGTGCTTCTATAGGAGAACAACATATAGCTGAGAATCCATTACTGTTGCAGACACTTCCACCAAAACAATTTGCCTTGTCCTTGAAAGTGGCAGCCTTCTCCTCCTCTTCTCTTTCACAGTTCTAACTGATTTACCAGCTCTCTCTTTCTCCTCCCTTGGCACCTACAATTTTGGATTTTAAAGATTCCTAGATTCCTAAAGATTTCTGGGAAAGTGAGTCTGTCTGTGAGTATAAAGTCTAAAAAGTTATTCTGGAGGAAAAAGCAAGAACAGAATAATCTAGGGGGAGAGGGAGAGGGAGAAAACGCTCTGTCCTCTTATCTGTAATGTCCCTCTGTTTTTAATAATAACTTTAAGGGTTTCATCCTGGGTTATCTACATTAGTAATCCCCAATGAATAAAACATTAGCACCTTTCACCGTGACAGCACTTTTCTGAAAGTGTTCCTCCACATTCCTTCACCCACACCTATTAACCAATAAATCTGTCTTTTAAAAAAAATATATTGAGGATTTTCTCCTTTAATATTTCTTCCCTCCAGTCTAACAACAACAATGAAAAAAAGGACAAAGCTTTCCCTTGTGTGAACAATGGGAGCTATTTTAGAGACCATTAACAAGATTTTTCTGAAAGCATATATTATTATCCTGCTACTGATGCTTTTATTCTCATTACCAACAAGACAAATCATTTTGATTCAACTCTATTTATACATGTGGTTGACCAAGAGAAAATGTTTTTAAAAAGGCTCAATGAGGTGTTACTTAAATGTGGTTTTCAGCTTTAAGTGATTTATTATCTATAATTTGAAAGATTTAATTCCAGAAGGCTCTAGGACTCTACACTCTTCCTCCTCAGTGCAAGCCGTGTTTGAGATAAGATTACAGCAGGTGAACATTTTAATGTCTGTTCACCAGACCCTATAAAATAATTACATCCAGGAACCATTTGGTTCTCTTTAGATCCAAGACTGAAGTAATAAAAACTTTTGAAGGAAGGAAACCTCCCTTCCCCAAGCAACAACCTACACCCTCATACAAATGCCTTATACACAAGTTCTTTCTCTCCTCAAAATATGCTTAGTAGGCACAGAAACACAGCTTCAGGGACCTACCACTGCTTTTTAAATCCCTTGATGTTTTCATGTCATAGGGCATTACTAATTAATGATGTGTCTTCGTCTTCTCCCTCACAGTGTTTTTCCTTCTGCTGTATTTTATAACTCTGAATTTTTGTGTGGTTTCAGTTGCCTATTCTTGCTCCCTGTTGTCTCCAATTATTCCTTTGAGCAGTGCTGTGGTTCTCTTGTATGATAGACTAGGGAATCATTGTCACTAGTTTGGGAAGTCATTTCAGTGGAGGCAGAAAGCAAATGCTCTCTGTCATATTTATTATCCTTGCTTTAATCTGTTTGCTACATTTTATGTAGATGAAGATATTCAGAAATTCTTTCTGTCTCAGAAAATCCCTTATAAACCAGACCCAGGAGATTCTGTCTCAATCTTGTCAATAGACCAGGCATTAGATAGTTGGGTTAGAGCTTCACTTTTTTTTTTTTTTTTTCCCTCTCAAAATATGTCTTCTTCCAATTTAGGGTATTCTAAGATTCTGTGATTCTGTACAAGACCTGACGGAATGGCATGAACCTGCAACAGCGGAGGTCCTGGTTGGATGTTAAGAAAAGGTTCTTCACTGAGAGGGTGGTTGGACACTGGAACAGGCTCTCCAGGGAAGTGTTCACAGCCCCAAGCCTGCCAGAGTTCAAGAAGAGTTTGAATACTCTCAGACATGTGATCTGATTTTTGGGTGGTCCTCTGTGGATCCAGGAGTTGGGCTCAATGTTCTTAGTGGGTCCCTTCCAACTCAGGGTATTCTATGATTCTATATTTTTCTGTTTCTTTCCTGAGGCCTTTGCTTCATTTTCTGTGACCAGAAAAGTCACCTAAGTGTGATAGGAAAAGAAAATTATCAACAACTCCAATTGGGTATACAATTGACAGCAGAACATTGCATTTCTCAAGTCCAAAAACTCTTTTTTTCCACGGTACATGCCAACTGTAGATCTTTTGTCATAATGTCTTATGTCTAGAATGGCTGATTTGCAAGTCCTTAAAGGTGAACAAGTACTGTGATTTTCTCTGTTTTTCAGATAATTAATTCATGAGAAGTTGTGGGAGTAGGATACATATTTACTTATGGAAATTATACTGAGTATCTATTTGCATCTTCAGGTGCCAAACCAGTTCCCTGCATGCTGCTGGTTCCTAACAGACCTTGAAGCTTCCTCCAAAATTTCTTTAAGACTGATGTGGTAAAGTTATGCTGTTGTGGGATATATTCATCAGATTAAAATCAAGTACAGAACGTAGGAAGATCTTTCTTTCATTGATTATTAACTCATTAGACATTCACTGAAAAATTACTAAGTAAAAAGGAGAAGCAGCTGAATTTTTAAGGTGTAAGTTTATTTGCCAGAATTTCAAATTCATCATTATGACTCATCCTATATAACCCCCATTTTAATTTCCTGTGTTTCTAAGATGTCTCTAGTTTGTAACTGTCTCAGATGGTTTTAATTACAAATACCCAAGAATAATTATAGTGAAAGTAGTGCAAAAAACACAGTTCACAGTGGCCCTTGAGATGTAGGTCTACCCGGTACAAAAATAAGTTATAAACAGCATATTTATATCCTACCATCAAGAAGATGGGTAGCAGATGCTGAAAAATATTAATATATAGTGCAGGGGTACCAAGGGTGGTGTCCTTCCATCAAAAAAGCACATGAGCGTTTCTGTGGTTGTTTGTCTCATCATCTGCTATGAATATTTTCATCTTTGTAACCACCTAATATGGTCTTCTGTTTCTTATGGAAGCTTGACTCTAGGGTTTTAAGAGATGAGGCAATCTCCTATGCTGTAGAGACAGCTGCAGCTATGCTATTAAGGTATTTTTAGTCTTACTGAATTACAGAAGTTTGTCTACCTAACTTATTTGATCACTATATTCTTCCATCATCAGGCTGGATTCTTTCAAGTTAAAGAGAGAAGTTCTCCAGTTCTTCTTAGGTCATCCTCCCTCGTTTTATGTTTCATTCTTTGATCAGGGACAAATGTAATTAATTAGGACAGGAAGTGCAGAGAGCAAAAGCCTGGGTTAGCTTTCCTTTTCTGCTGTGATTTCTCTTTCTTTCTTGGTCATATCTTTGTATGTCTTCTTTCCTTCTCTAGTTAGCAAGGTGCTCTCAGGATAAATACCTGAAAAAATCTTGAGTTGTGAAGATACTATAATAATAGAAGGAGATTTCTGACTCATTGTTCTGTGGCCATTTTCTAGAAGACCATTTTTTTGTTAGTTTGAGACTGTTCCCCCTCACTTGACCCCTGCCTGTTTCTCTCTCTCTCTCTCTCTCTCCACCCCATCTCTTCCCACCTCCCCCCCAGCAACTTTAAAGCATCTGAGTTTTCAGACTTATTACAATATTTGACAGGAAAGGATCTTCCTCTTCAGTGTCCTGAAACATTTCCTTCCTCTTCCAAGGCTCAGGTTACATGACCTGCATATTTTAGGAGTTTAATTGTCCATTATAGCATTGTTGTGGTTGAACCTGACAGGCAGCTCATAACCACACAGCCATTTGCTCACTCTACCCAAGTGGGATGGGGAGAGAATCCAAAAAAAGGTAAAACTCATGGGATGTGATAAAGACAGTTTAATAGGACAGGAAAGAAAGGACAAATAATAATAATAATAATGATAAAAGAATATACAAAACAAGTGGTGCACAATGCAATTGTTCACCACCCGCTGACCAATGCCCAGCCAGCCCCCAAGCAGCAGCAGCCCCCCAACCCCCTAGCCAACTCTTCCATATTTATTGTTCAGCATGGGATATGTATGGGATATCACTTTGGCCAGTTTGGGTCAGTGTCCTGGCTGTGTCCCCTTCCAGCTTCTTGTGCACCCCCAGCCTCCTCACTGGCTGGGTGGTACAAGAAACTGAGAAGTCCTAGACTCTGTGTAAGAACTACTGCAACAACTAAACATCAGTGTGTTATTAGCATTATTCTCATCCTAAACCTAAGACACAGCACCATACCAGTTACTAGGAGGAAAATTAACTCTATCCTGGCTAAAACCAGGACCTACATGTCCATGAGAAGACACTGACAGGAAAATCGGTCATTTAAAATGTACCTGTTAATTTTGGAAATACAAATCTTTCCCCTGCAAATAAAGTTTATTTAGTATTCAGGAAAGCACACTTTCCTGATTAATTTTCCATTAAAAAAAAAAAATAACCCATAAATTGTGCTTCCCAGCCTCTTTATCCCTCCTCAGGTAAAGATTATTGTGTGCTACAAGACAGATCTTTGTTCAAGTCCCTTAGAAGTACATCTGTGGTGTATGATGGTTACTTTATCATGAGTAACAGAGAATGAGAAATACAAAATAAAGAAACAAAGATTTTTTCTCTGGTAGTGCAATAAAACTGGCCAGAAATACTCACAGTTTTAACGTGATTAAACATTGGCTAGGGACTATTGTAGTAGAGGTTTCTCACTGCTTAGTATTAAGTATACATTGCCCTTTTCTCAGATAATCATAGAGGGTCCTGAGATTTTCAGGAAATTTCAATTTCAAATAATTCCTGTAATTGCTGCTGTGGTTAATAAGACTTGGGAACACTGAAAATTATTTCAGCTAGACACTAAAACAAGGACATTATTAACATAAGTGATCCTACTTGTGTGTTTAGAATTGAAAAAGTGACATAATGGTCACTGGAAGAAGAAAAACAGTAAAAGCTAAAGGAAAGAGAAATAAAAAAGGATGTAATAGCTGACTAGACTACAGACAAAACTGATTACAAGTTTATTTTTCTTTCTTCTTGTGAAGTGGCATTATTTGCTTGAAATGGAAACTAATGCCACATAATCATCCAAATATTAAGTCTCTCTTCTGCTACATATGAGTTTACCTGTATCCTAAAAGATCTTAAAGCCACATCACTGTGATAGGAAAATAGGACAGATTCATCCACTTCTTTCACGTTGAATATTCCACAATTAGATTAATCTTGGGTGATTACAAAGTCAGAGCATGAAATTTAAAGATACTTTCTCTTCATTCTTGGAGTATTGCATTCAGCTCTGAGGCCCCAGCACAAGTAGGACAGGGACAGAACCAATCCAGGGGGAGTTTAATGAAACAAGAGAAGGAATTGCTCACAGAGTCTAACATGAGATTAACTCTGCTAAAGCCTGTTTTAACTTCATAGTGTGAGGAATCAGAAAAAAGCTTCCTTGCCTTGAGTGCCAAAACCAATATGTGAAGCCTATCTAGTCTTAGTTCATTTAGAAGCATCAGATCTACTCTTTTAATGACTGTTTTACTGGTTTCTAATTCCGTTATTCAAAAACTGACACTTTCAAATTAGTGCACTGGATGTGAGGCAGATCTTAGCCTGATGGTCCAGACACAATTACATCTGTGAGCCCAACATCTTACGTGTGCCCTACCTTTCCTACATGTAGCTCTCCCAGACACGGGTTGTCTATGTCCAAAACTGAGCACCATCAGTCAGAGACTATGCACTTATAATTACATTGTATAAATAGCATTTCTAAATGGACAAATTGCCTGGAAAAAGCATATCTTCACAATGAGATGCGTACCCATGCAGGAGGAATTTTAGGTCTAAAATAGAGAATAGTTTATCTACATGAACATCTTTGATTCTCTCCTAAATGTCATCAGCAGGAACTTGTGTCTCCTGACTGCTGTTACTGCTGTTACTGCTGTTACTGCTGTTACTGCTGTTACTGCTGTTACTGCTGTTACTGCTGTTACTCCTTTTCAGGTATCTTTCTACAAGCTGTTAAGATTTGACCTTTTAAAACAAGGACACCTGCAATAAATTTATGTCATGATTCACTAAAACTTTATGGTTTCAACCTCTTTCACTTAACCAGGGTAATTAGGAGCTTAATCAGGAGCTAAGTGGTTGAAGCTTAAGTGAAAATGTATCTATGTAAAAGGAATGTTTCTTGCTTATGTGACAGCAGAAGAACTAACAGGGCTATAAATGAAGTGGTACAAGCAATCACAGCACATATATTAACCACAG
The DNA here is from genome assembly GCA_011074415.1 of Stictonetta naevosa. Taxonomy (NCBI): domain Eukaryota; kingdom Metazoa; phylum Chordata; class Aves; order Anseriformes; family Anatidae; genus Stictonetta; species Stictonetta naevosa. Next base: position 7,982,780 of record CM021697.1, on the reverse strand, counting down.
TAGGATGGTGAGGAGAGATTATTGTTGTTGTTGTTGTTGTTTTCTCCCTGTGAAAGCCCTAAACCCAAGAAAAAGCTAATTACTTAGAAGTTCAAGCGAAGGATAACACTGACATCCAGAATGCAAGAGGGCAGAACACTGATGTAGTCCCCAGCTAGCTTGTAAACACAGACGGGTTCCACATGTTCTCTTCTGATCTGGCTTCTGTCTCTGAATGGAAGGGTAGGCAAAGATGTTGTTAGTCCTGGGGACCCTGATCAGGCTTGTGATGTTTGTTCAAGAGATCCAGCTGACTGGCCCTTCAGTAAATGTGACCCTCCAAATGCTTCTGTAAAGCTCCCACATGGCTACCTTTCCAAAACTGCCCTATGGATGGAAAAAACCTTTAAAAACTGGAAGATTCATTTACTTTTTAATTAGGTTCTTGTATATCTGTAGCTTCAAACTATGTAAACACAAGATCTCGTTTTTACAGACCACGGGTATAGCAAATAAAAATATTTAATAATTTGCTTAAAAAAACAAATCAATAGATAATTTCAAAACTGGCTACAGACATGAGTACAAGGGGCATTGTTGTTGTCCAGGAGACCAGAGAGTAGACTGAAAGCTAGCAAAAGTGCAAGGAGATCCAGTGCTGTGGCTAGGTCATTTTTTCCTGAGCATGATAAGGCAAAATCCTGAAAGAGATTCATGTTGAAGTGCATAGGTTAATTTTTTCCTGGGAGAATGAGAGATTCTGAAAATATTTTTTTCATTTTTTGAATGGGAACAAAATCAATCCCCAGATTTTCATAATGCAAATAAATAAAATAAAATAAAATAAAATAAAATAAAATAAAATAAAATAAAATAGACCCACGTGGAATATGTTTTGCTGAAGTGTTTTTCTTGGTTCTGATCTTTAAGACAATAGAATATTAGAAAGCAGGGTTTTGAATGGAATGATTATTTAGAAGGGACAAAATGGATTTATTATTTTACAGTCTTAAAATACCTTTCTGTTTTCATTCTATTTTTATTTTTTCACAAGCTATTCGGTTTTGGGCTTACCAAATAACAGCTTTCACACGTGTTACCAAAGGACTCCTGAGAGAGTCAGGAGTCTCTGACTTCTATTCAGAGATATAGAAAAAAAGGCAAGGAACTTTAGCAGTACTGATAAATCCTTCATTTGACCCCAAAGCATGGTTCTTATTGTAACATGCAGGCACGTACAAAATCTTGCATTACTTTATACTGCAAATAGATTTTTTTTAAAGTGATCCTGAAGACAGAAGATTGGAAGAGGGATAAATTCATAACATTTTTTTTTTTTTAACACATCATTTTGGGACGTTGAAGCAATGCCTTCTGGGAGTTCAGATATGGTACAATTGATTTCAGAAACAGCCAAGAGCTTCACACCAGAGATACTGTTGCAATCACTTAAAGCTCTGCTCTGGCTTTTCAAGCCAAAGTATTTGTGTATACTTTTTTCCTCAGCCTTCCGACTTAGAACATCATGTTTGTCTCCACTAGCCAATTCCTAAAACCTGACAGATGTTTCAGTACTTTATAAATAGACCTAAAAATTAAGAAAGCCAATTCTTCATATACTTTAGATCTGTCTCTGGAGAGTGCAGAGATGCTTCTACATAGAACGTGATACCTCTGGCTCCTCCTTTGGTCGTTCTATCTGAGGATGGTCTATCTATGAATGATGCACAAGGCAAATGCTCACCACCCACCAACCAATGCCTAACCAGTTCCCAAGCAATAGCAGTCCTCATCCTCCAGCCAACTCCTCACAGTTTTATTGTTCAACATGATGCCATGTGGTATGGAATATTTTTTTGGCTAGTCTCGGTCAGCTGTCCTGGCTGTGTCCCCTCCCAGATTCTTGTGCACCCCCAACCTGCTTGCTGGCAGGGTGGTATAAGAAGCCGAAAGGCTTTGAGTCGGTATATACTCTTCTCAGTAACAACTAAAACATCAGTGCATTATCAGTATTATTTTCATCCTACAGCCAAAACACAGCACCATGCCTGCTACTAGGAAGGAAATTAGTTCTACCAACTGAAACCAAGACACCATGAGCAGCTAATACAATGTACTTTAAATCAGGAATAGTCACTTTCAAGAGACATATATTCAAGAGACCTTTCAAGAGACGTTCCCAATCAATTGTATGGGAAGCTGTATGGGAAAAATGTATGGATATTTGCTTTTACCGATGTAATATTATGTTTCTGAAAAGTTATATAGGAATTCTAAACTTCAAAATTAGTATTATCTATTTATTTATTTATTTACCACTATTTTTCTGAACACTATGAATGTAAAGGAGGCAGCCAGTGTGACAAACAATAGTGGGCAACATTTTGAAGGTCCTAATTTTTGCGTTCATTATGATCCTTTCAGGGATCATTTTAATGTTTAGTGGTTGATCTCCCTTCTTTCTTTTTCATTTATTTTCAAATAACAAAATAAATAATAAATAAAAATGTCTGAATTAGAAGCCTGAATTTCAAAGTCTGCTGACAGATTTGGAACACATAAACTGCTTTTATGTAGAGGTGAAATAGTAAAGCTAGAAAAATTCATTTCAATGTCGAATTTCATATTGACAGTCACTTATCAACCTATTAGTTCTGTTTGGTTTTGGCAAATAGAACTGTGCAGTCTGCTTTTCTGCAGGTGTGAGGTCTTGCTACCATCTAGTGGCTAAAATGAATCTTTGCATTATTCTTTCTATGCTGACTGTTCAGGGTTGGAGGCTATGACGTGTCCATATCTCAGTAGGAAAGTATGACTTTTAAAATATGATGCAGAGCATAACAGGAAAACCGTACCTTAAACCCCCACCGATTTCAAAAGAGAAATCTGTGCATAATTTTATGTTGAATTTTTCTAACATTCTAGTTAGTGAGACCTTCTAGGTCTCACTCTTGGTCTTCAGGGACAGGCATTGTGACTAACTCTGATATGAATAATGAGAACTTATACCTAAAGGCAAAAAAATCTGTTATAGTGGATGCTGGACATGAAGAGAGATAGTGTCTAGACAATCTTTACGACATCTGGAGTTTAACAGATAGACATAATTGTTGGACTAAAAACCGAGTGAACCACCCAGGACATGATGATATCATACTGGACAAGCAATAAAACATAATAAATAAGCTGCTTTATCACTGTTCATAACTGTCTTCACTCTTGCTGTTTCTGCACAGTCCCCTTGCAAATTAATTGTCCTTTGCAGGGAAAATAGATCTATTTCTTATTCCCAGGTGGAGAATATCTTGTGGATTTTTACTAACATCTACAATACTGGCTCAACCATCTAGTGACAGACCTACAAATAAAGCATAAAAGTTGAATTCAAGAATGCTGAATGGAATTGGTACACAAGAAGTCTGATTCAATCCAGCACAGAGAACAATACTGGTAGTTTCCACAGACCTGTCTTCACCACAGGCTCATAAGGTATTCTATAATTGGTTTCCAAAGTGCTTTCTTGTATTGGTAAAGCATTTTTAGAGTAAATCCTTATTTTTCAATAAGATCTGGATGCCAAAATATTTATTTCAAAGCTGTTTTTACTTTTTCACTGTATTCCTGAAAATTACAACAGTTAGAGTTTATTTTCTTATGCATTCCAGACATGAAGCCTTTGCTTCTTCCCCTAGCCTCAAGGAAATGTCTAGCCTAAAGCTAATAGCTAAGTGGAAGTAAGCACTGTACACAAAAGAAATCCTACATTGAGAAATACCACTGGAACAGATGGAGAGATGGAGGAGAAGCAACTGCAAACCAGTAAAAACAAGGATGAAAACTGCTCTTGAAAAGTGTGGGAATTAAAGTCTTTTCTTTTGCAACTTTTAAATGTTTGACATTATTCAAATGTTGCTTTCAGCTCCTAATAACAGAACAGGCTAGAAAATACAATTTAAATGTGAACATGAAAGATCCATCACATCTGTACATCTTGGCAGGCCAAGATGCACAACCTGAACATGCTCAGTCTCCCTGCAGCCTCTTCTGTTGCTGAACCAGTATCTGAGATGATTGCAAGTGTATGAAGTCACACACACACACAAAAAAAAAAAAAAAAAAAAAGGAAAAGAAAAAGAAAAAAAGATTCCTTGTGGAGCTGTACTTGCACAGGGAATGTATTACTCAGTGCAATTCAGGTCTTAATGGTTTTGAACTAGAAAGCCCACACCACATCTGCAGTCTCAGATCTTCTCCTGCCTTGTAACACCAACATGTAAAGTGTGCCTCCATGAACTGATGGATAAATAAGTTGGGCACAGATGGGTAAATATTGAGCAACTCATATCTAGCTATTCAATAAACAGAAACTTTAGCTTCATCTAGAAGCTGATAGGGTTGCAAGACTACTTCAAAACTGAAGAGTTTAGGGCCTACTATAGTTTCAAGCATGTAGTATAGATGAATATGCTTTACCAGAAGCAATTCTCCAAAATAAAAACACAAAGGCAAATTGGCAGTCTCTTGTGTGGAAGCTGCTTTGTGGTTAAACAGATTACTAATGCAGATCCAGCAGCCTCAGCAAGGACTTGATTTTTCAGTGAAAGTCTTCATGTCCCTGTAGCCAAGAGTCAGGCTACAGTAGAAGGGCACAGATATCTCATAGTTGTCACATGTCAATAAAAAAAAAAAAAAAACAAAAAAAAAACCACTGAATTTGAAAGCTGTGCTGAAAGAGATCTCCATATTAATCTACACTATTGCCTAATGACAGGATCAAGTTCAATTTCATCATCTGCAACAGATGCTTGTGTTGAATTTCATAGAAGCTTCCATGACAGAATTGCAGCCTCCTCAGGAAACCTCTTCCAGAGCTTTGCATTCCATTTTTCTGTAATCTAATCTCAGCCAGTATGTCAGTATTAACACAGAAAGGAAGTCTTTTCTCTCTCTCTCTCTTTTTTTTTTATTTTTTCCTGCACATTTTTTTAATGTTTGAGCATCTGTAAGTCACCCTGTAATTTCTTCTTTGTTCACTAAGCAATGCTAATTGAATATGTAACTTCTGTAGAAAAAAAAAAAAAAAAAAAAAAAGTCAATTTTATTTTTTTTCTAACCAAACTATAAAGATACATTGGGATAGACAAACAGATCTGAATGTTCTCATTTCTGGATAGGGACACTAGTAGATTGTTAAAAATACCACACTGGATCTCTGGCTGCCATACTTCCAGAGAAGCCAGATTCACCCATTTTGTGTTCCTTGATGATAGAAATCTGCAAATCTCAGTGGAATTCCTTTTTCCCAAAACTACCACAATAACCCAAAACATGACAAATGAATTAAAGTGTGTGTGTATATTTCTGTATATTTATGTATGCATATATTAATTAAGAGAAATGGAAACATTCAGAGATAAACTTAAGTGAACATGAATGGATATAATTGTACCTTCCCATCCCCAAGCCCTCTATTATTAGGAGTTTATACTTCATCTAGTATAAACTGATTAACTCACCTGAAAATTTCACTGAGTTTATTTTGCAGTTTTCCATTTCCTATGCTTAATTTGGACTTCCAAGAGAATGACTGTTTTGTGCCCAGGTTGGGGGATTTTGGAGGAACTCTAAAACACATACAATCTTGTTCTGCCTCTGCAGTGAGGTCTAGGTGTCATTTTCATCTACAGATGGAAAAACATATCTCACAATACCTTGAAGACAAATCCATCCTTCCATTATATCAAGGCAGTGTTTATTGAAAAAAAGCTATGCTACAAAAATCATGGACTGCTATAAAAAATTGAAAGTATGTAAGTACATATTCATTTCACTTCTCAGTACAATTGATGGCAAGACCCTGGCCCACCAAATGAAATTCCATATCAGATGCCTTCATTCCCCTAAGCCTGCATCATGCAGCACTGGCTTCTCTGTTTGGTGCATGAGAAGCAGAGACTTCAGAACAGACTGAATGACCCTTCTGTGCCTCCCCAGATACACTATCTCTCTGTAAAACTGAGGTGTTCTGTCTGAGTCTCAACAGAAAATACTGCAGTGTCTGATTCTCTGGCACTCCCTTCCCAGGCCAGGTTTAAACTGTAGCTCTCTGCAACCTCATGGATGTGGTGCTATTGTACCACTGCACTATTTTTCTTCCTTCAGTTTGTTCTGGCTGCTCCCAATGCATTATTATGAGCTCTTTAAATAAAAGCAATGACAGATGGCATTTCTTTTATTAATCCTCCATTGTAGTTCTCTTTTATTAATAGCAGCATATCATGGTTCCAGGCCTGCACAGAATTTTACTAAAGTGATAAAGATGTATCTTTCATTGACAGCTTGTCTTTTGCATTGCCAGAGATTTTTTTTTTTTTTTTTAGAGTCTTACCTAAATTATGAGGATGGAGAAGAAAACAAAGCAGGCTTTCTCCCTCTGAATTATATGATACAGGTGTCACAGAAATAATATGATGATTATAGGCTGAAGAGAAAATCAAGTTTCTTCAGTTCTTGCTAATACTTTTCACAGGTATAAAATACCCAGAGAACTTCAAGGCATCCTTCAAACTTTTGTCAAGCACAACTCATGCCATATTTTTCAGTTACTATCCTATACCTGTGAATTCAAAGATGCATAGATTTACTGTTGCCAAACACAGTCAGTCACTAGATCAAAATTCTTGAGTGTCTGTGTTAAAACAGGATTCTTAAGCATCTATTTGTCTTTACTGCATTTAACTCAAAATATTCTGAAGGGTCAGATGATGTTTTTTCTACTCTACAGGGCATAAAGCAGCAAGATTAAGGGAAAAATGTCAAAGGTATTTACACATCAAACTGAAACTGAAATCACTGATGGATGAGCCTTAGATGCTTTTTATAGACATCTCTTCAGCTGAACTTGCACAGATGCACAGACAAGCCAGGAACATAGCTACTTTTTAAATTTCCAAGCTAGGTATGTGATCCTGGTTTTAATATCTAGGTATTTCTTATGTGAAAAAGGCAATGACATAAAGGATAAAAACACCAGTGCTGGACAGGAAAATTACAGAGAGGAGAAATATTTCTCTTAAAACTTACAAAGATCCAGAATCATTTATAGTGGGCAAATATTTTAGTTTTCTTTTCTATGCAAATTGTTATGATAAATTTTCTTCAGAAAAACAACCAATGGAATCAAGTTGGCAAAAGCAACTGGGTTAAAATTTCATTGTTTGCAGTTAATATTTTTTTTTCAATGAGAGCACAACAATCTTCAGCAAAGTTTTCTCATTTTATAATATATTATCCTATCATACATCTCTGTAATTTAAAGCAATATCATTTTGAAAGACAACACAACCTAAGGGATCTGTGGGAAGCGACTAGACCTTTTGTCTGTCTTTAATTAGCAGGTGGGAGAGAGGTGAAGGATGATTAACAGGTGGGAGAGAGATGATGGTTAAATTTAGATTAAGCCAAAATTATATATGATATTTGGCTTTAACACTTTTCCAATAATTAGAATAAGACAGTATTTCTCTGTTCAAAGACCTCCTTCTATTCATGAAAGATACATTATATAAAGACTGGTAGATTTAAAGAAGCAAGTAAATATAGAATATCTGATACAGAAAGAGAAAGTAATTTGTATTCCAGGCTCTGGCATTTTACAACTTGCATCTTTTCCAGATTCATTCTTTGATTCTTCATTGAATGAACTAGTCCACAATTGTTAAAAATAAATAAAAAATAATAATAATAATAAATGAGAGAAAGAGAGAGAGAGAAAGAAAGAAAATCACCCTTAACTTTTCAAGCTAAGACTGGGTTTCTATCAGCTTTAATTTTCATTTTATTCATTAATAGAGACTATCTGTTTCGGTAATGAAGATAATAAATTTATGCAAAGATGAGCAAATTTAGTATATTAGTAAAGTAAGTAATTAGGACAATAGTTTGGTAAAAGTTCAAATTGCACAGTCTGAGAAGCCTAGTGTGGAATTTGTCTAACATTATATACAACAACAGTTCATAGCCACCTCCCCAAAACAAAACAAAATAACAACAACGAAATACCACCACCACCACCACAAACAGATTCATGGAGGAAACATGGAGCAATTTGAAGATGTGCTGACATGGAGATGTGAAGCTTCCTTCCATTTCCAGGGGAGGGGATGTCCATGGTACTAGTTTGAGCCCCATGTCATTGCATTCATATGGATCATGTGAAACATGGATGCAGGGAACAACAAAAAAAAAAAACAAACAAACAAAAAAAACCACCAGACTTGTTTATCAGCTCTTTCTGCTCACTGTAAAATTTAATTATATTCCAGAAAAGGTAACTATCAGGAAATAAAAAAGTGATTAAACATAATTTAAACAAGCAAACTGGCTTTCTCTTTTGGAGATCCAGCTTTCTGAAATGTAAAACTATGACTTGAGGCAAAAGAAAAGGTCATAAACCAGTAGAAGAAAGTTTGAGCCCACTGAAGCTATTGGAGCTACTCTATTACATAGTAGGCAAACAACCATTAGTTAAAAGTATCTAAACTTCCCAAAATGTACTTTCCTTTAGTCACGTCTGTGTAGTTTTGTTTTCCTCAGTGCTCACTCACTAAAACTATCTGTTTTTAGGATTTTTTTTTTATTTATTTATTTTGGTCTGCTTGCAACGAGTTTTGTTATTTTTTCATCTGAAGTCTCATATAGGTAATATCAGAATAAAGCCTGATAAGTTGTGTCAGAATCAGCTTTCTCATTACATTTGATATTTGTGCTTAAAGTTTGGGACTGTGCATATAAGAGAAAAGGAACATTTTCAGTTATCACTTTTAGAAGAGAGATACAATAATAGCAGATTTTAAAGCCTATATTAATTTTTTTTCCTATTCCGACAGCGTTCTCTTATTACACTCTGTGGAGGGTACATCCCATATGTGTCTTTACAAAATCTACAGTATAACTTGCCTGTCTCAGAAGGCATGTTTTTCAAATACAACAGGATTCTTCCAGAAAAGGGTATATAGTGGAAAAATAAAATAAAATTACATATATATATAATTACAATAAACACCCGTAACTGTTTTTTCTTTTCTTCCCTTTATTATTTTCAGTACTGAAAGTTATTCAGTACTGAAATGGCACAGTTGCCATTCTGAGTTGTAGAATTTACAACTTCAGAAGTCAGACAGTTGGAGTAATTGACTTGTTCAAAGTAAAATAAAGGTATAAATACTGGTGTTAATTACATAAGTATGGAATAACTGCACCTAGAGTATAGAATAAGACCTGACACAGCCTTAGTTAAGCTGGGGCTCTTGATGTAAATTAGAGTCACTGAGCAGTATTTTT
>CM021697.1:7958203-7968459 GCA_011074415.1 Stictonetta naevosa | reverse complement strand
CAACCCTCTCCTCATATTAAGAAATTATGATCATTTTCTTTCATGAATAAAAATGAAATAAAAACTATGGAGTCACTTGTCACTTCACCACAAAAAAATAAAAAACTGCTAACAATGATCAATCAATGAGAAACACTTCACTCCTAGAACTCTTTAATATACCTAAGAAATTTCAATTTCTATTACTTGATGGGAAGCAAGGCTGTGGTCTGAGAAAATAATTTGTATTTTCTTGTTAAAGACTTTGACATCTTTTTAAAAAAATGTTGCTGAACTTTCAAGTTAGAAGGCAGATCACCTTGTGTTTCTCTCACTCTTAGATCTCCACATCAAAGTTAGAAAACATTCATTTCAAATAAAATGGTACTTTGAATATGGGTGCCTGATCATGTTAATTCAACAAGCAAACTAACCAGTTAATTCAACTGTGTATTTCTGAGGGACAAGCAATTATTGTTATTATCTTACAGTTTTTTTTGTTTTGTTTTGTTTTGTTTCTCATGATGGAAGTTTTTATTTAAGAAAAATCAAGATGTGTTCTGTTCAGACTTCAAAGTACTGTCACCTGAATGTAAGACTATGCAGATGCCATAGATCTTATGAGGGTAACTGAGAGCCTGGAGTTCAATTTAGTTGTTTAAACATTGCTATTAAGTGTTGAAGTGTTACATTTGACCTACAGGGCAGATAAATTAAAGTGCTCCAAGAGTTCCTCGTTGATTATTCATTTTTACCGATTTAGTGTTGCTAGTGATAAAATTGTTAACTTTTCTTTTTTACTTTTTTCATTTATTTATTTATTTTTTCTTAGAGAATGGTAATCTACTCTATGCACTTCATCATATCTGCTGGTTCTGTAGGGATGTTTTTGAAATTCAAAAGTATCTCCAATATTTTTAGTTTTTTGCAACTGAACTGGCCCCCACTCACCCTCTCTGAAGAGCACAGCTCTCCCACAAGTCCTGTGGCATGTTTACCAGCCATGTGCTTATGTCTCATGGTTGTTCTGGCAGCCTCCATTGGCTCTGTTGGTTAGAATGCCATTAACTACGAGATCTTATACATTTAGCTCATAAAGAGAGCTAAATGTAGGTGTCTTAATCTTGAAATGAATCCCACACAAAGTGACAGATTAGTCACTGCTAAATGACAAGTTTATCTTCATATGTCATATATGATTTCTATGAAAAGTTGGAATAACACTTCATAATTCATTAAGTAAAGTCACATTTTTGGAAATACAGTGCCCCACAATTTAATCAAAAGTATAATGGAAGTGGAAATTGAAAGAAACATTTAAGAGAAGTAACTGACCCATTTCCTGCTTTTTCCATTTCCATTTTCATTTTCGGTGCCCAAATCCAGAAAACATAAAGAATATAAGTAAGTTGCTATAGCCATTTTTACTAAGTCATTATATTGCTAAAACTACTTTCTAAAGATAAAAGAATGAAGAAAACTCTGTATGGGAGCTGTGTAGAATGGAGAAGGAAATAGAAACAGAAAAACTATTACCATTAACTGAGGAGGCAGGAAATAAAAGAATAGAGGGAAATGCGACAGACATTTCTCAAGGTCCTTCTGGGAAATGATGTCACAGTAGTTCATACATCCATGCCATGTTCACACACACTGGTAACATTAATAAGTAACAAACATTAAAGTGGATAAAGACTGAGACTAAAATATTCAGAGACACTGATATGACAAAGCAGTGATGCTGAGGACCATAGCATTTTATGGCTTTGGAGAATAATCTTTGTCTCATGCAAAGTTGGGGATTACAGTTATGTGATTAAAAACTAATCAACAAGAACACAAACACACTGTGAAGATCAGCGGAATAATGCCATGCTGAGGAACCCTATAGTTTCAGGGCTAGAGCACCCTCAACCAGCTTGTTTTTGGATAGCTGGGGCTATCCAACCACAGTTGTGAGGCCATCATCCCCAGCGGGGATGCCCTCCCAGAGTGCCCTCCCAGACCTTCTTGAAAATGTTTTTGTCTGCATGTGTAGAGGATTTGTCTGCAATGTCTGGGGATTGCATAAAATATTGCAGGGTATTTTAAATGTATTGTGGGGATGTATGAGACTTACTATGGGAAATTTAGGGAAGGACAAAAGGTGGGGAAAGAAAGTAGTCAAGGTAAATTGGGAAGGAACATGCATGAAAAAAAAATGGAGAGGAAACAAGGTAAAAGCTGTTCAGGTGTCTTTTGTCTTTATGTTTGTCAGTCTGAGCCCTGCATTTCATCACCCCAGTCTGCTCTGTCTTCTCATTAAAGTTTGTTTCTAGCTATCTTCTGTGTGACTATGCTCTTTATTCTGAGTGGGCATGTGTGAAAGCTAGTGAACTTCAAGCTGGGCTAACCTGCAAGTAGGATTAAAAGTACAAGCTACTGGATGTACATTTATACGTTGCACTACTGGACTTTTATCCAGAGAGGAGGAACAGGAGCCAAGCAGCCACACTGTTCACGTTTGTGTGTTGTGTGCATTTTCCCACTTTTTTTCCTTTTTTTTTTTTTTTTTTTTTCTTTTATGGTTGCTTGTGTTTCTTCTACCCCTCTTAGCTGTTGTGTTATTAAAAAACAAAAACAAGCATGCACACCAAAACAGAACCAAGGACTATTTGGGCCTTGTGTCTGCATAGGTCTACATAAACAGCCACTGAAAAGCCCTTCCCCATCTCCATGGACATGAAATATACTCCAGTTCTTGTCTCAGTTTTGAAGCTAGATAGTACATAGATATTCTGCTCAGCATTCCTCATCTCAGCTTCACAGCCCTTCACTTCATCAGCGAAAAGAGGAAAAGGCAACACAGTTCTACTGACTCATAGAGTTTTATATTGAGTTATGCCAGCTTGGTGTCATACAATAATACAAAATTTAATAGTAAGCATTTGATTGTTTCTGAAACTTAAGTCTGTACAGAGTCTGTAAGTACTCTACTTAATTGAAGTTAGTGCAAGCAGAATTTCTTTGCTTTTGATTCATACACTGTATTTCAAGACACATAGAGATTTTGTTTGGATGATAGTCTAAAGAAAGGCCTTTTCAAGTGTTAAAAATTCTCGTCTCCTGACAAATGCAAGCAACTTTCTTGAAATTGTTGCAGATACACTCCAGGTAACACAAGGAGTTTCTATAGGTGAAGTTTTCTGTGTTCATTTAAATGGAATTGATGTTTTACAAGCCTCATTTTGCTCTTAATATGGTACCTAAATGTGGTGCCAGAGAAGATTGGAAACTGACAACAGTAGTGACAGATTTATTCCATTTATTAGGTCAGTTGTCTCTGTTTGGCAGCTTTTCCCTTCTCAAATTATCTTCAGGATATAAAGTAACTAAGGTGGAAGAGAGTAATTTGTCTTCAGTGTAGGCTGTGGAGCCAAAGTTTTTCATAATCATTTTGTTTGAGATGGATCTGTTTGCACACTGCACTGACGGTTATATTCTTCTTTCTTTATTAAGACCAAGAACCTGCAGGTATGAAGCTCAAGTCCATTTCCCCTTGACAGCTTCACCCTTCCACAGGGACTGAAGCACTATCTTCATCTTCAGCCCTTAATGGTGTTGTCTGTTTTCTTCACTTTCTGAGTAATAGTCTCCAAAGTGATTTTGTAATCAAGCAGACAGGCAACCAGCCAAACAACTGCCGGCAATTCAAGAACATCTTGTACACAGTAACATAGACAATGTGATAAAATGGGGTTTCTTCGGTTGTAATATGAATTAGTCCTGCCATATAATCTTTGTTTTATAATATAGTTTTATAAAACTTTGTTTTATAACTGTATCAATTATAAAACTTCATATCAATTATAAAACTGTATCAGTTATAAAACTTTGTTCTATAACATATATTTGTTTATCACTAATTGTGTATTTTTGGCCTTCTAGAGTTCTGAAATCCCACTGATCTTCTGATAAGACCCCAAATTATGAGGTGTCTGTTACCACAAAACTGTACTATACAGTAGTTCTCAGTGTAATCTATACATTGTGGTACAGATATAACGTTAGCCGCAGCATTATTGCCTCAAACAAAGGGATTTGCCTGTGCTGAGCGTATTGCAAATTCAAAGCTGAAGGAAAGTGTAGACAGCAGTGTTGACGCTGCTGACTTTGCACTCAAAATGCTAGGCATTAACTTTTTTTATAGATAATGATAGGCTGAATTTTGAGGTACAAACTCTTTTTCACCTGCAGAAAAGGGTCGGAGATTCTTAGAAAAAAATAAAATAAAATGAATAAAATGAATAAAATAAAATAAAATAAAATAAAATAAAAAATGGAGAAATAGTAGTTTGGAGAAACTACCTAACACATACTGCTTTGCCTGAATACTATGGCATAGTCTTTATATTGAGATTCATACTCCATATCTCTATTTGGGGAACTCAATACTTTGGAATACAGACTTGGCAAAGTCAGGACTCTGAACTTTAGAAGAGCAAACTTCTAGTTGTTTAAAGAACTAGTGGATGAGATCCTCTGGGACACTGTCCTTAGGGACAGAGGAACTGATCAGAGCTGGCAACTCTGGCACACTTTTCTTAGAGTGCAAGAGGTCTCCATTTCCATGTGTAAGAGATATTGAAGGAATATACATTGAAGGAATATATAAGGAATATATAATATATATTGAAGGAATATATAAGGAATATTTCCACATGTAAGTAATATTGAAGGTAGGGGCTGATTGGACCAGAGGAAGAAACATTGCCATGTGAAGGAAATCCCACTATTAATGAGAGAAACATTGCCATTGGACCAGATGATTTTGGAGGTCCAACCTTAATAATTCTATGATTCAAAGAGGGGAAGGCAGGAAACCAGGACAGCTGAGCAAATACATGCTAGTCAAACTGAGGTGCAAGAAGGAGATGCACAGACAGTGGAAGCAGACGTGGTCTGGAAAGAGTACAGGGATGGTGTCTGGTTGTGCAGGGATGGGAACAGGAAAACCAAGGTGCATATGGAACTGAACTTTGTAAGGGATACAAAGAGTAACAAGAAGGGATCCTACAGGTAAATTGTTCAGAAAAGAATGGCCAATAAGAGTATATGCCCTCTGACACATGAGAAGGGAGAACTGGTAACAACAGACATGGAGAAGGCTGAGGTACCCAACAACTTCTTTGCCTTAGTCTTCACTGCCAGTCAGGCTTCCCATGTCTCTCAAGTCCATGAATCTCTGGGTGGGAGCTGGCGAGCAAAGTCCCTCCCACTGTAAGCAAAGAGTAGGTTCAAGACCACCCGATGAAAATGAACATGTACAAGTCTATGGAACCCAATGACACACATCCCAGGGGCTGACGTAGTCATCAAACAACTCTATCAAATTTGAAAAGACATGGCAGTCAGGTGAAGTACCTAGTGACTGGAAAAAAAAAGGAAACATCACTCCCATTTCTAAAAAGGGTAGAGAGAAGCATTTGGGGAACTACAGAGTGGTGTGTCTTACCTCTGTGCCTGCAAAGATAATGGAAAAGATCTTTCCACAAGCAATATTTAGGCACATGCAAGACAAGGTATGCCAGCCAGCATGGCTTCACCAAGGATAAATTGTTCCTGACCAACCTGGTAGCCTCCTATGATGGAGTGACTGCATGACTCAACAAGGGAAGACCAACCGGTGTCATCTACCTGACCTTCTCTAAGGCCATTGACAAAATCCCACGCAACATCCTGATCTCTAAATTGGAGAGATATGGATTTGAAGAGTGGACTATTTGATAGATAAGAAATTGACTGGAAAGGTTCAGTCAGAGAATTGCAGTCAACAACACTATGTTCAGGTGGGAGCCAATGATGAATGGTGTCTGTCAGGTGTCCGTCTTGGGACTGCTACTGTTTAATATCTTTATCAATTATAAAGTGGGATCAAATGCAGCCTCAGCACATGACACCGAGCTGAGTGGTGCAGTTGATACAACAGAAGGAAGGGACGCCATCCAAAGGACCTGAAAATGCTTGAGAAATTAGGCTATGTGAACCTAATGAGGTTCAGCAAGTCCAAGTGCAAGGTGCTGCACCTGGGTTGGGGCAATCCCAGATGGGAGTAAAGACCAAAAGAAGAACTTATTGAGAGCAGCCCTGTGGAGAGAGACTTGGGGGTTTTGGTGGATGAAAAGCTCAACATGAACCATCATAGTGCACTTGCTACCCAGAAGGTCAACTGCACCCTGGGCTGCATCAAGAGAGGAGTGACAGCAGGTGGAGGGAGGTGATTGTCCCCCTCTGTTCTGCCCTTGTGAAGCTCCATTTGTAGTCCTCATAGTTTGTTCTGAAGAGTTGAACAGCTTAGTCTTGTTTAGGATAATTACAAATGTAAAGTCAGTGGTTAGCTATTGTTCTGTAAGATCTGCTTAAAATGCACAATGTTAGTATTTCTGAAAAATGAAATAGGACTAATAAAAAATTATATGTAATAATAATTGAGAAAATCTTCAATAATGTTTGTTTCTACTTGAAATTCCTTTACAATGTTATCCACCTTGCCCAATTATGAATTTTTTGATGATAAGGTTCAAGGGATTTTTTAATTATTATTTTATTTATATTAAAAAGTAGCCATTACCTATCTGTCTAGATATGGTTATAGAAACACAGATTAGCATCACTCTCTTGGAAAAATCCTACAAATAAAATAAAGATGAAACAACAACAACAACAAAAAATAGGTTAGTCTGACACTCAATAAGTTCAGTTTAAAGTTAATAGAGAATGATTTTCGTTTCACAGGGCTTTATAAATAATCATGTAGAATTTTATACTAAGGATATTTAAAATTCCAGATGGATTCAAAATCCTTCTCCACACACCCCTACTTAGCATGTGCAAGCACACACATACTCTCTCTCTTTCCCTCCCTCTCTCTCTCTCTTTCTTTCTTTTACAGGGCCATTTTATACAACTGAACAGAATTTTCCATATAAACCCCTCAGGTTTTAATTTAACTTTATAAAACCAGTACTGCTCTGTCTTCATTCCTCTCTGAGTTCAGGGACATTTCATATCTCCCATCCCACACATCCCTAAGCCAAATTCTCATACACTGTTATTTTCGTTCTTCTTCTTCTTTTTTTTTTTTTTTTTCATAACTAGTCATAACTAGTGATGTGTTAATGTGGAAAAATTAGCAAAAAAAAAAAAAAATGTTGATTTTAAACTTGCCTTGATATAAAAAGGGGGTTTCAGCTATTTTTTTTTTTTTTCACAAGATGCCTAAAGCTCAAAAAAAAAAAAATAATCAATTTTTATCAGGTTGTCAGACATACTCCAATGCTGCTACCCCTAGACATCAATACCTCAAACACTGTAGGTCTTTTACAAGAAAAGACTACTGTTTGTGCCATGCTTCTGTTGGAGTGAAATATGGTTTCTATTGGAGTGAAAGGGTGTGGCTCTGGGGGTCTTCTGGAAAACAATTGCCCCAGTTTTGTTCTGACAATTTGAAATGCTTGGCAGCATCTTCACTGGCTGTTAAGAGCATGCTGCACTAATATGTAAATAAGTATAAGCTATAGCTTGTCATTGGTTATGTGCTTGAGCTTTGTCTGCTTTCCTGTTTTGTTCATCTTATACTTCAGGTATAATTTAAAAAGAATGAAATAAGAAATAAGGAGCTATACTGCCTGTAGACCCTCTCTTCAGATGGACATAGCAGAAAAGGTGACTTTTTGTACCTTTGACACTGAAGTGCAATTCTCTGAACCTCTTCTTTCATTTCTTTATCTCCTTTCATCCAAGCCAAATATTGTGTGTGAAGCTAGATGATGAAAGAAAGAAAGGATACACTGGTTCTTCACTTTCTCAGTTTTCTTCACCTTGGAGCCAGGACTGACTTGGAAGTTGTTTGAGAAAAGGGCTGGCTGATGTGAATACACAGCTGACCCAGAAGAGTTTTGAATTAGACTGTCTCTGGACTTCTGAATGACACTGTTACTGTAAAACAACACCCAGTATTTTACCATTTGGGGCCAATGCAAAAAGTTCAAGAACAAGAGTCATTCATTATTAATAACAACAGATCAGAAGAAAGAACTCAGAGATGTTTTTGGCATAGGCAATGAATAAGGCACTTCTTTTCTGTTGTAATAGTTCTCAGCTCCTCATGGAGGAGCTTGTGTGCAAGCTACAGACCAGATTTTCAATGGGCACAATATTACATTTGCATTAGCAGTGTTAGTACAACATTCAACCTTACATGATTTTTAATAGCTTAAAACCTTTGGCAAAGCAAAATGAGCAGCCAATTCATATTGGGCTGCTTTTGGGCAACATGTAGACGTATAAAACATGAAATTTTCCCTTTTATTATTTATTTTTATTCCAGTATCTCAAGATTTAGTCAGAAAGCTAAAACTCTTGTGATGTTGAAAGACAGTACCTTAGGTATTGTTACACAGCTGACAGTCATCACCTTTGAAAAGATCTGTTGAAATCAAAATTTTGAAATGGGTATGCATGATCATTGTATTCCCCAAAAAGGTTTTTAAAAACAATGAATTTTTATGTGTAAGGAACAGTTGCAAGCATGTAGCCACTGATCAATTCCATTTTTTTTTCATTCAAATAACTTTAGAAAATAACCACAAAGCTCTTCTTTATACATAGATAACCACATCTTTCACTCAAAATGATTGTTAAAAATCATTCTTCTCTTAGAAGACATAAACTTGAGAAATGTTTACTTGTTCTCTTAGTTTGGCAGTATGCAGTATCCGACAGCTGACTCACAAAGCAAAAGCTCTTTATCTGAAAGTTTGAGGAAAAAAAGTTTTTATTTTTATTTTTAATTTTATTTTTTATAATTCAGCAGTTTTCCATGGAATTTCTATTGTCCTCTGACCCTGTTCTAAAGAAAATACTGAACAGATTTACTGATATTTTCCACATAAATTCAGCCTCTGGCAAACATCTGTTGTTAAATTGCAAGGCAGCCAGTTAAAGTTTAGAAAGGGAATATGATTGAAAACAGAATTTTAAAGTAGAAAATATAAGGCAATTTGATAAGATTTGCTACCAGATCTGCCTTTAATCTGCAAATAATTACGTGTCTGGTACACAAAAATGAATAGCATAGTTCTTTGGGTTTGTATGATTAATAAACTGCATGCATTCAAATGGCTTGTTGGTCAAATAGTTTTTTAATCATGAGATCAAATATGGACAGAACAAAGAGTTGGATCACTACTGTCCTACTGTCATTCACTGTCAAATCTGAATGATTTTATGGTAGTTATCTGAGATGTCAATGGTTCCAGGATATGTGAAATTTTGATATTCCAGATGTTGGCTTGCACAGAAAACACATCACACTTTTCCGAACTATTACTTTTCCCATGAAAAGAATTTCTATAGCAGATGCTGAGCTGCTATGAATGAAGAGAAGCAGCACTGTGAAACACTAAGTTGTCAACACTGCAAAGTGTGAGAAACTGAACACTGGAAAGTACATGGGTAAAGGAGAAGCTATAATGTGGGAAGGATAGAGATCATATATCATATGTATCAAATTGTAAACTGATGTCAATTCTTTGTTGTAAAAAAAAAAAAAAAAGAAGAGCACTGAAATTATAATTTATTATTAGTAGTAACATTAATTATTTGAAATTTATTTTTATATTCTAAAATAGGAGTGAGATGGAGCTTTAGATGTCAGAACTTGTGAGGGAAAGCAGTTGCCAACCACTACAAGCTAATATATATCACAAGCAAATCAAAGTAAGGTATTTAGGGATTTTTAATTTTAAATATTAAAAAAAAAAATGATGACAGACAAATAATAATACAAGTAATAATACAAATAATTTTTCTAAAGTTGTAGTTTCTCAAAGAAATTCAGAACTCACTGAAATCCATGGAAGCTAATAAATACATCAGATGATGAAAAACAGGTCCAGGTTGATTTAGGTAATCATGCTGAGATTCATCATCAGTCACATCACTCAACCTTACCTTAAAAGCTTTATACCCATTCATTTCAAATGAGGTGTTTATTATCACTGGCGTTTAAAACGCCCAACATATATTGAAAAAATTGGATGAAGCTTACAGAAGGAAAGTAAGGCTTTAACTGATTGCAATGAAATGGGGAAAAAAGGAATTCCCATGTAATGATGATGAGGTTCAAGTATTATATCTTAGAAAATACATTCTTTTCTCTTCTTTTCTTTTCTTTTCTTTTCTTTTCTTTTCTTTTCTTTTCTTTTCTTTTCTTTTCTTTTCTTTTCTTTTCTTTT
>CM021697.1:7910215-7958103 GCA_011074415.1 Stictonetta naevosa | reverse complement strand
CCTTTCCTTTCCTTTCCTTTCCTTTCCTTTCCTTTCCTTTCCTTCTCTCTTTTCCTCTCCTTTCCTCTCCTTTCCTCTCCTTTCCTCTCCTGCCCTGCCCTGCCCTGCCCTGCCCTTCCATGCCCTGCGCTGCCCTGCCCTGCCCTTACCTTCTGTTCTCTTTCTCTCTGTCTCTTTGTAATTTGCCTCTAGACTGCACGCATTTGTATTTCTGCCATATACTGATGTTTCTTGTAAGGGCTAGAATCCAAAATGTTTCCTAGATAGGTGTTGGATATAAATTTGTTTATACTTTGACTAATCATTATGTATGAATTTGAGTTTAACTCTCTTGACACAGATGTCAAAGAACAGGAAGTCTTTACTGCTTTTAACTGTTGAACAGTGCAATGAGAACTAATACAAATGTTAAAAAATGCCAGATGTCACTAACATGGCTTTGGAATACTCACTCAAAGAAGTATTGTTGGCACACAAGAGTCTACATCAAAGGCTGTGGAAAGCAACAGAAAGGTTTCTTCTGACTTAATGTGAGTCATGATCTGACATCAATATAAATTGATATAGGCCAATTCATGCAAGTGGTATAGGATCAGACCATGTAGGAGATTTTATTATTTATTATAAAAACAGTGTAAATAGATCTACTTTTTATGTCTCAAAAGAAGAACAAAGGAGGCTGAAGTACTATTTTAAAATCGTTCACCAGGACCAAAAATATAGAAGTAAAAATATCTTACAGTACACAAGAGAAAAATCAAAATTTAATTACATTCTGTACAAATAAAACCCAATTTCTATTAAGAAACATTCATTTCCAATGAAGAGACAGACCACTGTTTGTAAAATATTTATTATACTTTTTAAAAATCACAGTTGCTAGGAATAACTCCATTAAATTTGCCTGATTCTGAATTGCCTTGTGCTTACAATTATCCTATTGCTTTCATTTCACAGATCACTTTATTTTATGTATGAAGCTATAATCAGATATTATGGACAGATATGTAATAGTTAGGAACAGGGAACATTCCTGGTTGTAGGTCTTAATGTTAAAACGGTGTCTTAACCTTTTTTTCTATTGATCTGCCAAACACAGATCCACGTTATAATTTGCAGCAGTGCATGTGTTGTGCAAGCAGCATTTATGAGGACAAAATAATCCAGATTTGTCAGTAAAAGAGACAATCTCCATTAGCAGGCATGCAATGAGCTCACTTTGCATCTGGAGCATATCAGGCTTCACAAGAACACTATGTGTCATATGTAACCTACAAGATAGTGATTGATCTTTATAGCTGAAATCTCAGGGGACAGTTTTGTGAAAGATGACAGCATGAATGTCAGTAGTTAGTCTAGCTTTTCTTTGAAATGCATTTAAGTGGGAAATAATTCCACTACACAAGTTTGATCTCTGTAAAACTACTGGAAATCTGGATCACAAGATATGTCACTGATAAACACTAGCTTCATTATTTTAATTTTACCAAGGAGTAAGAAGATATTGATCACTCTCAGAAGAAACTACACAATATCATGATCCAGAGAATAAAACAACAGAAAAAAACAAGGTTTTTCATATATTATCCCACATGAAGCTTAACTAATGAATCATCAAATTCTGAAGCAAGTCTCTGTCATAGTGTCTATCAGCAAGTCTATATTTTGCTGTAAAAAGTGCACAACTTCATCCATTTTTTTTTTCCCCTGGAAAGAAAAGATGAGGATTAATTACTGTGATTATGATAACTTATAGTGGCAGAACACAGAAATCCATAAAGACAAAAATCTTTCTGCAAATGACACTCTATAATAACATTTGGGAAAAAAAAAAAAAAAAAAAAAGTAGAAATATTTCAACCCTTAAATCTGAGTGTTTGTTCACCTATGGAGATATAAGAGGTTATGGAAAACATTGTTTCACCAGTTTTCTTATATCACACCAGAATTAATCCAAAGTCCAAACCAA
Organism: Stictonetta naevosa; assembly: GCA_011074415.1. Taxonomy (NCBI): domain Eukaryota; kingdom Metazoa; phylum Chordata; class Aves; order Anseriformes; family Anatidae; genus Stictonetta; species Stictonetta naevosa. The sequence goes on along the minus strand of CM021697.1, from coordinate 7,956,134 downwards.
ATGACTTCAAAAGTGAAGTTTAAGAGGTATTTTTAAAGATACACTGTCAAATTGTGGGACAGAAATTACCAGAATGTGAAAATATTGTTCATTTTTTTCAAGAAAATAAGCAAATATATCCTTTAATAACAAGACAAAATAATATTTATATATTTTCTATTTTTTTCTCCATTAACACTGTTAATAATGAATGAAATTTCAGGTTACAAAATTTTAATTCATAAAACAAAGTTTTCCAGGGACTAAAAGCTTCACTTTTGTTATTGTACTCCAGACATGAGTACTGGAGTACTGGAGTAGCTGAATTGTTTTCCTCCATTTTAAAATCTGTTCCCATAACAGAAAAGTCCAACTGCTTTTTTTTTTCATACCTTCTCATGTTTGTTAAAACACCAAACTTTCACTTTTTTTTTTCTTTTTTTTTTTTTTTTAATCACTTATACAGGCCATAAAAAATAGTCCAAAAAACAGTCTGCTTATACAGGCCATGAAAAATAGAGCAAGTACTGAGGACAATGGCAGGTGCACTCTTTCATGCTGATAAAACCAGGTTGTTGGCTTCTGTATTTAGTATTGCACCATGTACAAAATATGATGTTCTAATTATTGAACTGCTTAATGAAATTAATAATGCTTAACTTCTGTAAGTCACCTGCATATGTAGTGATTTTTTTCTGTTTTTCTCCCTTTCCTGCAGTTGTTCTTATTGGCCAAGAACTCTCAAGCACAATTACACAGGATCTGAGTATATTTTAAGAGATGACCTACCTTTCAAATTCATCAAGGCTGTTGGTGAAAGATATGTCAGACAAGTGGCTACTTTTGCAAAATTTTGACGGGGAACAGAAGTTTGACTGGAGTACTCACATGAACTTGGACTCCTGCTGTCAGAGAGTTAAGCATCACTGTGGTGTGACTGACACTGGCTGGCTTACTGAGTAACATTATTGCTATTCACTTGGGCACTTCTATTTTTTATACACTGAGTGGAAAGAGTTCTTAATTGATGTTGTTAATATTCTTAGCAAGAAACACCTGAGGCACCCTATAGGACATGCTGTAGAAACCCATTCAGCACTGATTTTTTATGCTTCTGAGTTTGATTTATACTTACATATACCTAATCTAATGTTCAGATTAATTCAGATTTTCAAAAAAAGTGCATTGATTTTCAGAGATATACAAGAGACATTAGAGTTTGTTAATCAGTGATATTTACAAACTTATGTAACAGCCTTATGGTTTTAAGAGTTTTCACTAGATAATAAGAGTTTGGTATGGAAAACTGCAGATTTGAATCTCTTCTATTACAGGAAACTCTAATAACCACCAGGTAAAATGTAAGGCTGAAAGACTAGTTCTTGAAGTAACTCTGTTGAAATTCATGACACATTCAAACATTAGAAATCAAAACAGAGGGGCCGAATTCAGAACATTCTGTGTGTAGAAACTTGAATGCTAAGATACTATTCAAAAATTTTCTGTTAAAGAGCCATCAGATAAAATATATAAAGTGTACAAATGCTTGTACTGTGCACTTATTTCCCTTTCCCAGGAAGTGTCGTAACCACTTGGACTCAAGTGTCTGCATTGCACCTAAACTACATGTTGGGATTATAAATGCCTCTCTGAATCTCAACCCTAACCTGAGAATATAATATTAGCTTGAGCCTGTGGTGCCTTGAATTCATTGCCAGAACCTCCTCCTTTTCCATTCCAAACACACAAATGACATATGCATCGTACTTTCTGTGGTTTGGCAGCAATTTCAATCTGAATCTAAGTCAGGCACATAAACCGTGCATAAGACATCTCCATATGCCACTGGTTACATGGCTTGTTTCCAGATGGAGTGCAGCCAAGAAACTATTGAGGTGGTTGTGGGGAATCAAGGTATCCTGCCTTGGTGCCTGTGGGGTTCTCAGGACTGATGTCAGTCCTAAAGTGCAATTCTAGTCCAACTGTAATTAGCACCAGAGTTTCCAATGTGTCAATGAGGTCAAATTTACTGAGGCAGCCCTGAGGGGTGATAGATAAGCATCCATCTCCTTGGGATTTGAGTTGCTGCTATACCATTTATAATGAAGTGGCTCAAGGCTGATGACCATAGATTAGATTTTTATAGCCCTTTGTATTTTGTAAGGTGCCTCAGAAGGCAGGATAAATTCTTCCTTTTCTTAAGGCATCACAAATGTTAATGTACTGTTATGTCCTTTATCAAAGTTAATAATATTAACAAACTATTGAATGTACAGAGTATGAAATGGTAGGAAAACTAGAAAAGGTGAAGTGTGAAGAGTTGCTTTACCTTTTAGTGAACTCTGTTTCATCAGCTTCCCTTTTCTTTGGGCCTAATTCAAGACAAAGAAGTGAAGCAATATTACTAGACAGCTGTAAACCTCAGGGAAATCCTCTATTAAGGCAATGATGGTCCTTAAGGGAATGTTAGGCTTTATTGTTTCTCTGGTTCTTTGAACACCATGTTCTTGAAATCATTAGCATCCAGAATTTTACTGTCTAAACTGGGATTGGCTAGATAACTTGGTTATTTTAAAGATAAGTATTATAATATTCTGCTGAATTTCCATTTCTGCTTCAAAAGTAGTCTACTAGGACAGGAGAAACATTTCCAAAGGCTCAAACCATAAAGGAGAAGACACAGAGTTAGAGTTTCTACTTTCAGAGCTCCTACAGTGCTGCCCTAGCCTATAGAAGATTCAAGTTCAAGAGCCTGTTCAGACAAGATGGTAATATTTTTATTTTATTTTTTACCTTGAAATACAAGAACTTCAAATGCCTTCACAACAATCTTTTGTAAAACAGATTTACACTTTAAAAATATTTCAGTTTTTTTTATATTATTTTTTAAAAATTTACTACATGTATTCTTACATGTCAAATGTTTTCCATATTTAAATAAAAGATTTGATGATAAATGTACTTTGATTAAATTCTTTATACATTTCAGGGCATTCAGATATTTCTTTAGTATGGATAGCTTTATAATATAATGTATTATTCATAAATGCAAATGTTTATTACTAGACCTAGATCATAATACAAATTTCAGTGTAAGTTCCAAATACTAGACATGGCCATGATTCCAACTCACATCTGTACTAGTTGAAATCCCATGAAGTATTAATTAGACTAGGTATGTTTAAGTATAAATCAAATTCAGAAGCATACAAAATGGCATGAGAAGTTTATCTGAAAACAAAATCAGGAAAAACAAACAAACTTAAACATAAAACTCTTAACTAGTGAGAAAGCAAGAGATGCTGGGCACAAACTGAAACACAGGAGGTTGTCATTTGACCGTCAAACACTTAACTGTGAGGGCAGCAGATCACTGGAACTGGTTGCCAATAGAGATTGTGGAGTCTCCCTCAGAGATATTCAAAAGCCATCAGGAAATCATCCTGGACAACCTGCTCAAATGCTCCTGGGCAACCTGGTACTACTGCTTGAGCAGGGGGGGTGGACCAGAAGACCTCCAGAATTCCTTTCTAACCACAGTCTTTCAGTAATTCTGTGACTATTTCCACTTGGGTCAACTTCACTCTGCACAGTGCAACAAGCAATCATTTCACTTCCTTACAGAAAACAACATCAAGAGTAAAATAGCCTGTGGGCTTAAGTTTGGAGAAAGTGGTAAACAGAAAAAAGAAACATTGCTTTAATCCACTTCACTTTTTTAAAGATTTTTTTTTTTTAAAAAAAAAAAAAAAAGGTTAGTTCCAAGTGAAATTTTGAAAGGCACAAGAAAACGGAGCTCTCATCCAAATTGCATTCAAAAATATTCTTCCATCCAAAATGCAACCAATTCTTTGCTCTTGCTCCCAGATTCACCATGGTCACCACTTTGTCCATGAATAGTTACACATGCTCATTTGAAGGATCATGAACACAATTTTATGTATTTATTTTAGTTGAACTTGTGTCTCACCTGATTTTCTCCACAAATTCTCAACAATGAGTGGTTTATAACCCAAGGCACCAATTTTATACTATGTAATTGCTGTAAAATCACATTTATTTAAATACATACTTCACACATTCAAGATAAAAAGGGAATTGATACCTTGCAGACAAGAAGGTCAAGAGCATAAGATATCTGGAGGGCTGTTTTAGGGTGAGAAAATCAATTAAGTAAGGCTAGTTTAATTTTACTCCCTATTTAAAAGCTTAGTAACTGGAGGACAAGCTATGTTATTTATATTCCAGCCAGTGATGGGAAAAGGTGGCGGTAGCATTTTCTGAGAGAAATTTAAGGAACCTCTTCTCCAGAAGAAATTTGTATGGACTTTTCTTGCCTTCCACCTCTCATTTCTTCCACCCTATTTACTGAAGAGGGCTTTAGGGCAGTGTTGTAAAGCCTAACCAGGCAAGGAATGAAAATGGAAAATGTTTCTGTGCTTTCATCTCACTCTCCCATCCGTCAGGGCCTTGAGGGCATCAACAGGTATATGCAACACTCACCACCCCCAGGGCTCCCCCTGCATTGCCCATTTCCACGACTCCATTCCACCTCCCCAGGGCTATTGTTTTCTGATCTGGTGGTTCCGCAGGATTCTGCATCCAGCTTGGCCATAGCCCCGCCCACACGGCCCCTTCTAAGCCAGGCCCACCTGCAGGCCAATACCTTGTTCTAGAATTGGCCTGTCCCCATCTTCAAGGACATGCCCAGGGCTGGAGGTGCCCCGGCTGTCACCAGCCTCTCCTTTTGCCTGGCCTGGAGAGGACAGGCCCTGGCCACCAGGTCCTGGCTGACAATCACAGACCTCATACCTCCAACCTCAGACCAGGGAGCTGCAGGCCTTCACAGTGCCCATGTGACATTGTAAAGGTCTAGTAGAAGCTGATATTTGGCAGTTACTGTTAGCCCCGTCAAGGAAATTAATTTTAGAATCTCTTTGAATATAAAAGAGACCAGAGAGGTGCCTCCACTACCTGATTTGTTGCCTTGCTTTGGTCTCTAATGGCAGAAGGGCATTTTTCTTGTAGAGCATTCCCCTGTGAAGAAAGAAGTGGCTGCTTCTGTACAAACCACATAATTTCTTCTTCTCACAGAGCTGAAAAATTGATTTATGTATTGGTTTATATAGCTATATTTTATAGGATTTTTTCCTTCTAATATTTGATTTAGAAGGAAGTTTTGTTATATTTTTGTCCCAGCTTGTGCTATGTGGTCCATTACTATGGCTTTTCAGAAGCAATATAAGCAATAGCCACATTCACTCCCTGTTCTGAATGGTCATTCCCAAGTTTGAAGGGCATTCAGCAACTTGATGAAGCTAAACGTCCTGATTAGAAAATTTCAGAATGAACATCATTGTTAAAATTATCATCGTTCACTGGGGACCAACCCACAGGCTGGCTTTGAGGTTTTCTGCAATAAAATACACAATGAACTCATTGCCCTGTCTGCCAACAGCCAATGTGAGGCTCTTGACAGCATGATGATATCAAATCTCCAAATAAAAAGCAATTCTCCTAGCAGACTGTATCTTCCGGCAATGTACATAGCTTGATACAGTCATTAGTTTTTATGCAGTTTTAGAGCAAACATTTTACTAGGAACCCAATTTTCTTCTGACAGAAGAGACTATTAGACACCCCAAGCATGACAAGTGTCAAGAGCTCCTTCCAACTGAAACATGCTGTTGACAGAAGGTGGTTTGCCATCAAAGCTATATCCATATATTTTGTTTGCTTGGTTTGACCATTTAAAAAATAGAGGACTATCTTATTTATCTCTTATAATCTCCTCTATTGACTATGGTTAATAACCTTCCTAAAAGTCTGCAAAGGGGGCCTCTTTAAAGGCTGCATTCAAAGAATACTTTGATTTTTGAATAGGTAACAGTCTTGAGTTTTGCATTATGCAAGGACAGCTGGCAAAGCATGTGGTCTGTGAAATAAGCAGGAGGCTTGATAAAATCCATCCTGAAAGAGAAAACAAGGTTAGGAGCAATGAGCTGTGACTGACTAGAGCTGTGGGAGCTTGGAAACCTTCTCTCCAAATGCAAATGCTTAAGGTTACTTATTTGAATTGTCTGTTGAAAGACTTTGCGTTCTGCAACAGGATGAAATGAGGAAAGATGAAGCTGTCCTCTCTTTTGTTGTTCTGCAATGCCCAACATGCATTTCCAAAGAAAGTGTGTAACTTGGAATAAGCAACTTCATTTCTACTTGAAGGGCTCATACTATATGGGAATATAAAGCCAACTGTGATCATCTTTTTCAATTTCAGAGTATTCTACCTTCAACATACAGGGATTTTTTATTTTCCTCATCTGGTTTCAGACACAAAAATTACATGCATCGCTCCATGACACTGATCAAGAATTTCTCATTTAAGTTTGCTGAGGATGACCAACAAAATAGGAGATTTTCTTACCCATTAACTTCATAAGGTATGTCCTAGAGACAAAGTGTGCATTAAATACAGTATTAAAAAAAAAAAAAAAAAAAAAAAAAAAAAAAAAAAAACCCACATTTATTAAGGAATACAATATTTTTTACTACATTAATACAACTGTAGTAAAAACTCTTAAATTTTTAAGTATTCTAGTAACCAGACAGAAATAACATATCTAAAGACTTTATTTCTCTTTCTTGTGGAGATAGTATTGATCACCTCAGCCAACACTAGCACAGTTTGTGTTGTCTAGATATAACATTCCTGTCTTCATTAAAAAATTGAGTTACAAACAGACAAGCTAACCTCACAATAAATTAGGTGGAATAGACAAAGATGTAACACACCTGAAATAAAAATCAAACCTGATAGATTGATGGTATGCCAGCATAAAATATCAAACAAAATTAACATAATTAACCTTTAAGGAATACTAAAAAGCAAGCTGACTCTATATGCTTAATGGTGTGTTACTTTATTAAGCTTTAACATTGTTACACGAGTAGTCACTGATATGAACAACCCTATAGAAGATAGGATCCTCTTTTTATATTAGTCTAATTCAGGCATTTGTAATAATGTTTATTTTGCAAGTTGTTCTACTAGTTTCAAAATAAATTCTCAAGTCATACTGCAAATAAATTATCTTTTAATGAGAACTCTATGCTAATTCATTGTTCATACCAAGATATAAATTATGGAAAAAGTAATACTGAAGTTGTCTTTGACTTTCTTGGGACACTTGTGTAGAATGCCAAGAATACTTCTCTGCAGTATCTGTACAGATGCTGTGAAAATAGTTGAGATGAATAGACATAGTATAGTTACAAATCAAGCAGTTACAACACATGTGCCAAAGATGCATTTAAGCAGACTTCATGGTATGCAGGACCAGAGCAAGGTCAAAAGATGGAAGGATGAAGTACTAAAGACAGGTATATATAGGGAGCTGCAGCTTTGATCTTCTAACTCAACTAAATGCTGAAAATGATTTGAGAGAGAAGCTGCTGCTTCACACAGGGAGGTGTGATACGATCAGTGAGGTAATCAATAACTTTTTGTCTCAGAAAAGAATATCTTTTGTCCTTCACCAAGTTTCCATCAGAAAATTTAATCTCTGCTTTGCAAAAGAAAATGTTTTATATCATAAATCTCTGAAAAAGTACTGATATTTTAGAAGTTTTAAAAGTTATTGTACTTTATATGAATCATTTAAGGAATCTGTGTGGAAAGATACACTTTTTATTAAGGTAGGGTTGATTAATTCCTACCAGAGCAGATCAGAAGTGGTAGATAGGGACAGCATTAAAAAAATAAAATAAAACAAATTAACTCTCCAAAGAAACATTTCATGCTTCAAAGACAATTTCTAAATAATTTCCCATTTCCTGTGCAGAAATAATGAAAGGACTTGAACTAAGGAGATCACACTTGATTAGATTAAGTGATTTTGGAATATATAAAGTACATATGGAAAATGTAAATGCATAAAATTTGATAAAGTGATTTGTACTTATTAGTTATGATAAAAGCTAGTCTATAATAATCTGCCCTGAACCTGTGAAGTTTAAATAGAATAAAAGATTTTAAATATTCCTACAATACAGGTATGTATATATAAAGAAGACTTGGAATTTCACTGAATAGTTTTAACTTGATTTCACAGTATGGCAAAAGCTATTTTTTTCTCTTAAATGCAGTTGCCATTTAATTCAATAGGGTCCATCTGCATATTCCCAAAAGCAAATTCTGACAATTGGAATGAGTGTCTTTCTGTTAATGTCATTTAAAGTACTAGGCAATTGCAGGCTCGATGGCTAACCGTTATGAGAATTTTGTGTATTCAGCCAGAAAAAGTTTCAGAGGATTTGCTCAAAATAAAATACCTTGTAAAATATAAAATCACAGGAATAATTAATAGTGTGAAATGTTAGCCTATGGAACACTGCATCAGAAAATTAGTATTGTAACCTATACACTAGTTTAAATGTGATATTTTAGTGAAAAGAAAAAAAAAAGTCAAAGAGAAACTACACTTGCAGTAATGTAATCACACTGGGTGCTGCATTGCTCTTGTCCATAAAATTCACCATAACATGTTGTTGCACTGATAGTGATCTAATGGCTGCAGATTAGGTGATAACCATGGCTGCAGAAACCTACAAAATTGTTTCCTCATTACTGAATATAATGTAATATCTTCCTTTGGAGTCTGATCTATCTTTTGCTTTAAGTATCTGAAAAAGTATGTCTAAACCATTAGATGGATTTTTTTCTTTTTCTATCAATATTTCTCTTTTTAGTTTTATGAACTCAGGATCTGGATGCTCATATCTACAGTTCCAAAGGTCAAACCCTGCATTTGTTTTGGACAAAGGAAAAAGGATTTTCTACATTGTTCAAACTCTTACTGTTAATAAGAATATTCCACAGATTTAAGAAATTATTAAAAAAAAATAAAAATGCATTAGCACAAAAATATAGAGGCATATAATCCCAGCTTGCTGAGACACTGATGTGTTGTTTTTTTTTTCATAAACGGGAAGGTAAAATGAGATGTGTTCAGTACTAAGAACAAATATATATATTTAATCACTCAGTCTATTAGCTATACTTTGCTAAATATATATAACGGTCTTCCATTTTTTTTTTCAGAAAGATATAGTAAGTTAGTTATAAAAATACACACACACACACAAAATAGAAAACACTTTAACAACATTATATTTTATAGTCTTTAAAAATAATAATAAATAACATTAAAATATAACAATTAAGGTATCTATCTACATCTGCACAGAAAGTCTTACAAATGATGTCTAGGACATCATATATCAGTTTATTTCTCTACCACCCTATTTTTAACACCCACAATATTATGATTCCCTCACTATTTGTCATAGACATTAAAAGCATAACTGACTTCCAATAGGTAAAACTGCATATACACCCCAAAGAGAGTCAAGGCCCACTTCTATCTACATTATGTGGAAGCATCAGATAATTTGTCCTGTATGGAAAGAAGCTCTAATGCCTGCAGGTCACTTTCCCATGATCTACAGAAACTGAGGAAAACATCTTTGTTTACAGATATATCTTGACTACTGTAAAAGCCACTGCTTCAGGAATTATTAAATGAAGTACAAAATTGATTTCTGTATACTATTGTGAAAGAAAACTAAAACCTACAGCTACAGAAAAAACATCAAATCAAATAAAGACCATGGGGTATACTGCAGTACTTCAAAAGTGGTGTTAAAGTTTTCACTAATCTATCTTCTGAAGACAAGAAAGAGTTAGCAAAAGGGAACCTCTTCCCATTTTGAGCTTTTTTTTAGAATCTTTTCATTCTGTATTTATTCCTCTCTGAATATTCTTTTGTTAAAAAATAAAAAAAATATGTTTCCATGGCCCATGAACTATTTCTGGTATGTACAGTTTGTGCAGTGGAACTTCTATCAACCAAAGACTCTCAGTGAGATTATTTATGCTATGACTCCACCTATTCCTTTGTATATGACTCTCATATTCATGAAGACTCTGTCTGTATTCATAATGTCAACCAGCAAAGCTTAATAAAAGTAAAAATGATAGTCAACTTCATTAAACATGTGTTTCAACATATGACTCCAGAGGAAAGCCACATATAAAATATTCTGAACTTGACCGTAAATCTTTGAATGTCCACATGGGACTGACTTTAAAATCACAGCGCCACTGTGAGCTCAGGATTTGGATTCACCTGTCCTTTTTGGTACTCTGGTTTGTTGATTCTCCTGCTCTGTCACAACAGTAAAGAAAATGGCAATATTGTAGGTACCCAGGAGTTTAATGCCTTCTTAGGGCAAAAGCAATTTACTTCTCCAACAGTGAAATCTACTAATATTCCAGCAGTTTTAGAGATTATTTTCAGGGTGATGAAAACAATTTAAAGTTTCAAACTGAGTGACTCAGAAGATAAGTATTTTTCTTCCCTCTTCTGTCAAAGAGAGTTTCAATTCACACACAGGTTTCTCTTTCTTCAATAAGAAAGAATTCTTACAGTAACAGTTCAGTGAACAAAGACAAATATTTTGCATTTTGCAACTTATATGGATTTCTCTACAGCACTTGCTTCCCTGTGAAGAAATTCTCCAAAGCAAAGAAATGATAGGGAGATCACTCTGGATAAGTGTATGGAAACTATTTAAAAATTACATTCTTTCTTAGGGAGGATCCTGCAAAGGGTGAAAGAATATGAAATAGTGTAGCGATTATCAGTCTTGCAAACATGACATGTAAGAATTTATTTTTCTTTCCCAATTTAAACTAAGAATTGCAGAAGTCAAGAGAGGACAGTGCTTGCATCTCCTGTTTTTTCCTTGGCCCTGCTGAATGTCAGGGTTTTCTTATATGCAGTCTAGTACACTGAGGCTTTATTAGAGTTTGCAACCCAGGACTCCAACAAAAGATCTGTGTTCTTTTCTTGACTTGATCTGATTCCTTTGGCAGATCTCCTAATTGGTGCCTCTCAGCCCTTCTGCTGAAGGATGTGAACTACTTACTTATCCTGATCAAAGTTATGCTTGGTGTCTTAGTGAGGTACTTCACTTTGTAGTAAACTCCATGTAATATAAGGCTACATTCATATACTGGTGATGTTAAGCACCTCTTGTTTTAATCTTAGTCTATTGATTTGATACAACAGTTTTTTCATAAATTTTCTTCATTTTTAAGGGTCTCCTCCATCTCCTCAAAGTGATAGCTTCTATATATACATCATTTACAAAATAATTCATGTATTAAATGATGGAAACATTAAAAAATGTAAAAATAGTAATGAGCAAGCATTTTTTGTCTTTTGAAATATTTAGCTAGTGACCTTGCAGGGACTTTCATTTTATTGATAAATTGTTTAAGCAATAACTCTTAGATGTTTAAAGATAAATCCATGCTGTAGATAAATCCTGTGGAAAAGGGAAGAGAGTTACTGTTAGAGTTCCTTAGAGGAATTCAGAGTACATCTTAAAACTAGTTGTCTTTGTTCACTTCAAGTACAGAAGTGGAAATAAAAAATCTCAGGAATGTAGCAATTTGATTTAAAATACAGCTATGTCATTCAGATAAAATAAATTTAAATTAGTTGAGCCTTCTGTCTCTTTTTTAATTAAAAATATCAGTAGACTTCATAGTCTGATGAACATTGGTCATTCACTCATTCAAGTTATTAGTTAATAGCAATATATATCCTTCACAAATTGTTCTTAAACGTGCCTGGGGATCTTGAGACCAAGTGTGTAGCTGGAGGGAGGAAACCTATCCTGGCTGCATGCATGCTAATAGCTGGAGGTGTCCCTTCCACAGTACGTGCTTTCTGATGCGAGAGTTGTTAATACTGGAATGGCAACCATTGCGTAGCTGTGAGTCAACCCAACCTTAGGAGTCCAAGGCGAAAGCTGTCAAGCACACTCACACAGAGGAAATATAAAAATTTCAGAAACGTAATATTATAACCCAGAAGAGCAAAGTACTGTTAGTATTTGCCCTCTGGACAAAGGACAATTAAGATTTTGCATAACTTCATGTTATTGAAAACTATAACAGCAATTTCAAATTACAGAAGTCATTTTAATTCAAGTGTCAGTAAATTCATAGCTAAAGAAAACTTCAGTTTTGGTCCATCAGGTCCACAAGAATGCTATCTTAAACTAGCCGAGAACCCTTTTAAACCCTTCCCTCCAGCGCTATGCAGTTTTACAGCCTATTTTTTTTTTTTTTTTTTTTCAGAACTGACCTATTACATTTAATTTGGGAAATACATTTATTTTTAATACACTGTTCTACCTTGTGACAATTTAGGGTTGAGAAAGTGATGAGAATGTCATGGGACATTGGCTTTTATTACGGAAAAACAGCTGCATCAAAGCCTGGGTCTGTGTTTCTGATGTACCAAAAAAGTATTCTCACTTGGCTTAGACATTCTGAAAACCATTGAGATAGATCACATAAGTGCCAAAAAAGATGTTAAGCTCTGTTCATCTGTTTGACTTCATCTGCTCTTTTTTCCTTTTTCATCTGTGCCTGGCCAGGGAAGAGAGAAGCTCTTCATGGAAGCTGTGGTCTCTATGTTACAATTCCTAACTCCATGGGGCCTAAGTTTGCTGTAGTACATATTTACCTAATATTTTAGAATTCTTTGAGGTATATTTTCCCCTAATACAATGCAGACCTTTTGCTGTTCTGGATCATTTCAGGAGAAATTGTTCAAGGTGCTCATGTGGCTCTTTTAGCACACTCTCCTGACTGTTAGCTGGTGGGAATGGTTTAAGAAGGCAAAGAAGACTAGACACCTGAAATAACACTTCAAATATTAACCAGTTTAATACTTCCTGTCTTAATTCCACATCACTTGAAATAAAACAAAACAAAATCTCAGTTCTACCCACTAAATGGTAGCATAAATTGTATGAAGGTCTCATAAAGGAAAATGTCTACCTTCCTATGACCATGCTTTTGCATCTTGTGCTTCCTAGAGTGTGATGATCTGCTGACAGGTACTTTGTGAACATCTAAGAATTCCACTTAAATCAGGCACAAATGAAGTTTGCATTGAATTAAATGAAATTTGAGGAAGTCTGTAAAAGAAATGTTTCATATCTACCATTTGCCAGGTGAAAGTGGAGGTTTTCTGATATAAAGAGATTACTCAGATGCAAGAAACATTTCCCTTGGTGTTGAAATATTGAGATTTTCCTGTTTCCTGCAATCGATATTTGAAAGCCAATCTCTTTATTGGATAGCTCCATTTTGTATCTTTTCTGGCTTGTTATAAACAAGTTACAAATATATATATATATATAATTTTGTCACAAGCCAACAGGGATATTAATTACCTTTTAATTCTAATTTTCATTAAGATTTACAGAAAATAATAGAGAAGGGAAATTTAAGTGCTAAGTCTATAACAGACTTCTTAGGCTATGCAGTCACAGGAATGATAGCTAATTTAAATAGATGTATCAGTTAAGATCAGTAACAATTTTTATTAAGTGCAATTAGACCATTTAACAACAATTTAAATAAGTTAATCATGTGTGATCAAGTTCTGCCACTGTTCTTTACATGGATTTGTCTCTTTTCCCTCTGGAAAGCCCTGTCACTATGGGATCAACTACACTACAATTACACAGTGTTAAGCCTTACCTTGGATGGTAAAAAAAATAATCCAAATAATATTTATTTATCATTTTACACAAACACATCTATCTTCAAACTGTAATGAAGGTGTTTAGAAACAACCATTCTTGGTACCTCTTACTAGGAACCTGTGAGATGTAATAGGTTAAACAGCAGAAAAGGTTAGGAGAAATACTAGCAGAATATCAGTGCTTCCAACTAATTGTGCACATTTGTAGAGTCACTATGGAGGGGAGGGAAGGGGAGAGGAGAGGAAGGGAGGAAAGGGAGAAAAACTGAAAAGATTCAGTTCTTTCATAAATATTTAGGAGTTGTGAGCTGAGGTAAAACCAGATATATAGTATAAAATCATAGAATAACCTGGGCTGGAAGGGACCTTAAAAATCACCTAATTCCACCCTCTCTGCCGTGGGCAGGGATGCTACCCACTAGATCAGGTTGCCCAGAGCCTCGTCCAACCTGGCCTTGAACACCTTCATGGATGGGGCATCCACAACTACTCTGGGCAACCTGTTCCAGGGCTTTACCACCCTCATAGCAAAGAATTTCCTCCTAACATCCAATCTAAATCTTCCGTCTTTTAATTTAAAGCTATTTCCCCTTGTCCTGTCATTAGTTGTTCTTCTTTTTTATAAGCCCCCTTTAAAGTATTGGAAAGCTGCAATGAGGTCACCCTGGAGCCTTCTCTTCTTCAAGCTAAACATCCCCAGCTCTCTCAGCCTTTCTTCATAGGAGAGGTGCTTGAGTTCTCTACTAGAGCAGCTCAATTCTTTCTACTTCCATAACTGGTTCAGTGAAAACCAGGCTTCACTTCTCACTTGTGCATAAGGCAAGGGACAGATGTATTCTGTATTCTTCCAGTAGCAATTGACATATTTTCAAGCATGATTTCTAACCACTGGCTCTGAATGGTTAGATATATGTTCTTGGTTTTCAAGTTTTTGTTGTTGTTTGTTTTGGTTTTGTTTTCTAAAGTAGGGTCATTTTGCAAGTGCAGTATCTGAACAGATCTTAGCACTGAAAAACTTGTGATATGTCTCTATTCCAAAGAAATATGGTCTCCAGGGAATGAAGACCAACCTAGAGATATGTTTTAGAGGTGATGCATATCATGAAGAATGTTGTATTAATAGAAAACATTTCCTTCACATGAGACAGTTAGCATCATTGCAAACACACTGTGACTGCCAGGTATACTGCTCAAAGTCAAAAAGATCTCACCAAAAACAGCCTCTGTTTATTACATTTCTGCTGGTTGGTAAGTTTTGCTGAAAAAAAAAAAAAAAAAAAGTTATTTAAAATAAATTATAGCAGAGCTCAAAAATAGCTTATAAATAAAATACTGAAGTGATGAAGTGACTAGGAACTATCAAAACTGATTTATCAAAACAAAGTTCAATGGGTAAAAAAATTAATTTTAGGTTAAAAAAAATGCAAAACCTCTTCTTTCCATATGGTTTGACATATCCTGTAACTAGGCTTGCTCAAAATGTGTCAAGAAATACTATTGTGGGCATATTATACAACTGAGCTGTTATGTATTTAACCTTAGCAGAAAACAGGAAGACGTTCTGTGTATGAAAAGTGAGCAAGAGTTTCACAGCTTTCTGAGAGATATGAACCAGAAGTCACAAGACATTTAAGAATTTATCCCTCTCCCCAATTCCTATTCCCCCCCCCCAAAAAAAAAAAAAAGTTAATATTTTGAAAATTCTTACTGTCATAAATTAGAAAATGTCATGATGAAATTGACTTCTGTACAGTGGCTACTTTTGAAAAAAGAATGTCTCACTGGCTCCAGCTGAGGAGACAGGAACCCATCCATACCACTTCAGGATTCTCACTGTGCTGAACCACAAAGAATTATGATTTACCTCCCTGCTTGCTCAGAGACCTCTCCACTGCACGACAATGTGTGCAAAGAAAATGTCCTCAGGTCTCACTGCATCTTGTCTCAGGTTATCACACAAAAAGATGCTTAAACATACTATCATATTTCACAGAAGTGTGATGCAGTTCTACCTGAACTTCTAAAGTGCTGTCCACTGAAATTATGAGGAAAAAATAATTATATATATATATATAAAAAAAATAAAAAATAAATCCAAAATCCACGCATTCTTTTTTTGGCGTATTTGTACCTCCTCCTCCATCCTGTTCTTGTCTTCAGATGTGGTGGAAAGAAGGCTATATTTCTCTGCTTCATTTTGCAGACCATCATATATATTTGCCCTCTCCAAGGGATGTGAGACTCCCTAATTAATTTACAGAGGTATCTTTGAGCTAATTTTGCCAAAAGCTCACAGTCTCTCACTTGCTATCTCTATTGTGTTTGCAGTGCAACACAGACGTACCTGCCATCACCTGGGTCCTGTTCAAGCTGCAGCTTTCTGGTCTCTGTGGGGGCTATCCACATAAGTAGGTATCAAGCTTTTAAAACATGTTTTGTAACCTGAAATATGCTGAGCTCCACAGTGCTGCAAAAGCAGCTTTTTGCAGAAGAACTAGCTAATTTAAAACTTGTTTGGATAAAACTGCAATGCAGTTACTTCTGTGAAATTCATGAGTTATGGATAACCAGCTTTAGTAAGCTTTTCCTGTTACTGCAGTATAGGCATACTTTGACATGACAGTATTCTGCTGCTTTCTGATGCACAAAATCTATGCCAACCTAATACTGTTTTTAATCATCATCCATCATGAAAATGGATAGTGACAAAATTAATCAATAACTCAAGTCTTGTTAGTGTTATAAAAGGACCATCACCTTGTGATGTGTATTTTTTTATATATATTAATTTCAATTATATATATATAATAATTAGAACATAAAGAATACATTTATTTACACATAGATTCCTGCAGACTTGTAACCATCTCCTTACACTATAACTATCCTGCCTCCAGCCAAGTGAGTAAAGACCATATCCTTTTCACTACATCCAACTCAGAGCTACCTGAGACAAGTTCCCTGCAGTGTTTTAGATCTGCCTTTTTATGGGGAAACAATACTAGGTTAATCTAGTTCCAATTTTCAAAACAAGTAGCTAACTATAAATGTGAATACAGTACAGTACAGTATGTGGATAGAGAACACCAATACCTCTTTCAGATCCTTTGCATTTTGCTGCTTATTACTTTCCTGCTTCACTAAGATAAATTGTCTTTAATTTAGAGCCTGCTTTACTGTGGCAAATTAACAAGTGTAGGATAGATTACTTATTGAGAAATAGATATTTACCTGTATGGGTGTGACAAGTTCGTAAAAAGCTTGAAGAAGGATTAGTGTACACTAGTTTAATGACCTATCTTGTCAATAAGATCAAGCTCTAAAATTTGACCTTCTGACCATAACTTGTTTGGAGAAAACTTGTCAGTAACTTATTCCACTTACACTGCAACTGAATGTGTGGAGAAATAGCTCACTTATGAATAAAGTTATATTGTAGTACTCATTGGTCTGTTGCCATGCCACCAGCATTAAAGCACTCAAGTAATTTTGTTATCCATCCAATGACAGTTATAGGAAAAATTTATTCTGTGGATAGTGCACTTGCACTAAAAGTTATTTTAACAGCTCAGACCATAGATTTTCTACTAGTTTACCAATGAAAATATTAATTACCTTAGTCTTTGGGGATATTTTATGAAATAGCTAATGCTTCATACTATGTTATCCCAAGAGAATTCTGAAAACTGCTGTTAGAATCCTAGTGCTAATTTATAGAAATTCACTCACTATTCTAATCTTCATCTATTTAGCATATTCAGTTTTGTATCAGTATTACACACACGCAATTATGTTCTTTTTCTTTAGTGATTGCCATATGTAAGATATATGTAAGATATATTTTAATACTGATGTACAATTAACTCTCTTCTTTGCAGGAATTATCACATGGAGCTGTTCTTTGCTTTTTAGAGCTTCTTCGTGCCTCTGCCTTCTCCCATTAGTCTTCCCTTCAATACAGTTTGTTCTGAATTGTCACTAGACTGTGAAAAATCTTTGATCAAATCATCTGAAATTATCAGCCCATTTTAACAAATAAACTGAAAACTGGTTAAGCCATTGGTCAAGGTGGTTCATAGACCACTCAAGGTTTGAAAATTGTGTGAGCAGCAGCCAGCAGAGACTGTAGATCTAGCGTGCTTGGCTATGAGTTTGGCAGTAGTCAATTGGTTGTGCTTAGCCTCCAACATTTAAGTAAAAAACTAAGATTTATGTTATCTGGCTAGTCAAAATTTCCACTGAAACTTTTTTTTCCTCTTTGTGCATCTTGATCCCATCCTCCTTTTTGTACAAAGCTGTCCATTCATACTCCAGTTTCTGTAGGATGCAGTCTTCCTTTTCTAAGAAGTTTGACTATTTAAGGAAAGAAATACCAAAATGGTATATTATTTCAGCCAGAGTCAATGTTTCTAAACCATTACACATGCTGTAGTACCTCCCAGTTCTCTGTATATCATCATCCATCATATGTCTTATGCTTATTATGGTAATGACTAAGTGATTATTAAATATTATGACACTTCATTTCTCTGAGAAGTGTCTAAAATATAAATATAATGATTGTGAAGGAGACATGTCTTGAGAACAGCCTCTAATAGCTACAGCTGACAATATTCTGTGACATGTCAATTTAAGTTTATGTTATACAAAACAATTATCCAAGAAAAATATAGTAAAAATGCAAGAGAAAATTTTGTGGCAGAGGCAAACTAAAATATTACATAGGAATCATTACAGGCATAACATTCACTAGTAGTATAAAACATGTATATGGCTTTGTAGCTGTCTCAGACACAGGCTGTTTCTATTGTCAACTGTACCAGTTTTTGTTTCTGGGTCCTCTGTTACCACCTGCTATTTCAATGTCTAAACAAAAGTTTAACATATTAAGATTTCTGCTTCCCTGGTGGATGATTCTGAATCTTAAAAATATTTGAAAAGCAATCCTGTTTCCTTTCAATAATGTTCTCTAAAGGTGCTTGTCAAACAATGTTATTCCATATGCAAGCATTCTTTTCTTTGCCTATTTAGATTATAAACTAATGGGACTGGGGAATACTCCATACAATTCTTACAATACAGATTTTGAAGGTTTGAAAACCTTATCAGTTGAGATAGTAATTATTTGGTTCCTTAGATTGTGATTTCAACTATCGTTACCCAGAGTGTCCCTAAAGAGATGAAAAACAGCTTTTTGCTTGAAGTAGAATACAGCAAGAGACAGAAAAAGAATATAAATTAAATAGAGAAAGATGGCCATAAATGTGAATGTTCTATATTTAAGTAGTTGTCATTATTATTGTAGTAAGGCTACAGTTTGAATGTGAAATGACATAAATATGCATCCGAAATGTACTTTTAAGAGAGTTTATACAAAACCTTTATACCATTTTTTATGTTAATATAATACTTGAAGTTTATGGCTCTTATAAAGCTTTAAAAAGTGTACCTTTACCTTGAAAGCTATCTGCAAATGAAACTCTGCTTGAATAAGGACAATTTCTTTATCTTCTTTATTCTTATCTACACTAAAAAGGTTTATCTACTGTAGTTATTTAAACTGGAATACTGTACTGAGTATCTATGCTACTTTAAACTTTCCATTGGATACAATAATATGAGGATAGTGCTTCTTGAAGTTCTAGTAGAAACGATTTACATTGATGTAACCGCACAAGTTCAGAAAAAGAAAATGAACTATAAAGGTTTAACTGTATGCATATGCAGCTCTGGAGTGGCAATGAAGAACAGCACAAAAAAGAAAATGATTGTGTAATTTAAACTGTGCTAATACAATTCTTTTTCTAGGACAGACTATACTAATTTAATTCTACCTCTGCTTAGTACAATGAAAAACTAGCTACTTTATGGTTAGATCCAGGGTTATTCTCCTGAAACAATTTTAGTGATGGATGAAGTTTTTTACCTAATATTTTTTGAGGGAAAAAAAAAAAAAAAAAAAAAAAGATTCAGCATTACTGAAATGTATTGAATGTATATTATTTATAAACTAGAACCTCCCAAATTATAATGCATTCCATTTTATAATTCATTACCTTTCAGTTAGAAAACATGGATAAAAAAATATTTTGATTTTATTTGAAAAATGAAAAATCAACTTGTTCTTAATCTTGAACCAAAATATATTTCTGCTCTTTCTGAATTGGCAGATCCTTGTTCCTCCTTGAAACAAAGTAACTGCCCACCAACAGCATTATCTATCCAGCACTACAAGTCTGACAATAATGTGAATGACTCTTTGGGGCTTTAATACCCCATAAAGTCAGCAGCTCTCATGATACATGTTATGGCTGAAACCTGAACCAGAACCTGGGTAATGTATTTCCCTCAGCTTCCCCTGTCATCTGCTACGTATTTAATACTTTCCTGAGTTCTGCTCATTCTGTATTCCTAATTCCTCCTCCTTTTTGCCATTACTGCTATCATCTTTGACCTTTCACTTGTGTTTTACTGCTCATTTACACATCTTGCTTTGCGTTTAGCACATATGATGAAAAACTAGCTGTGAGTAGAAGCTGTGAATGCCCAGTCTAAAACTCACTGTATGTGAAAAGCCCTCAAAGAGCTTTGGATCAGGACTCTGTGAAAGAACAGTACTAAAACAGCTCCTGAGTACATTATTGCCATAGCAGTTAGAAGAACCTTCCAAAATTAGCTTCAGCTTCATTAGATATACCCAAGTAAGTACATCAAAGAGTATTTTCATACTGGCATTCGACTGCTTCTAAAAGTTCACTAGACTTATTTTAATCTTTTGCCTTTTTTTTACATATTTTAAATGCTGACAAACTGTGTGTTGTGATATTGCAGAATCACTACTGAATAAATATTACTTTATGAGAGGATAATTTGTACTAGATTACGATTGCAGACAACTCCATGGATTTCTCCTTGGCCCAGGAAACAACTCATAAGCATGCTTAAATTCAAATGTTCAAAAAATAAGAGCAGAAAGAAAATTCTATCACATCTTGTTCTGCAAATAGTCTCTGAGTTATAGGTCACTGGAAGATGAGAGAATACAGAAGGGATGTCTTGCCTATACTGCTCTTTGCAACACGTCCTGCTAGTGTTGAGTTGCCATGTTTCAACTTCCTTTTTTTTTTTTTTTTTTTTTTTACCTGTATATTTTATTGTTTTTTTTTTTTTTTTTTTTTTTTTTTTTTTTTTTTTACCTGTAAGATTCTATGCTTTTTCTTGATTTTTATTTTATTTTTTTTTTCTCTTGAATCCTGGAGGTGTTATCTATCTGTCTCAGCAACCTTCTGCTTGCATTTTTGCCGTAATCTTCTTGCCTGGCTCTGCTCTGTGAACTTTCTCAAGACTCTCAAGAATGTCTTCCAAAGTGTGAGTCACAGCTGTCCACTGGCGTTGTGTCACCGGCAGCTGAACTGAGGCTTGGGGAGGTGTCAGGGAACAAGAACCTACATGGATCAGATGATGCAGAGGATGCAGGAAACTGGAAATGTGACCACAGCTTAGAAAAGCATTCTTCAAGAACAGGGAAAATAGATTAACAGTATTGTTATGGAATAGAAAGTTTTCAGGCTTTCTCCACACACTTTTTTACTCAAATCATTTCTATGATTCTATACTTGTATCAATACACTGATTATAAAAAATAGTTTGCCCAGAATTAAAGAAATCAATCCATGTTGGTTTTCTGCAACTGAACACCATTAGTGATATAATAAAAGTAGTCTGTATACTTCACCACAAAACTCCCATTTCAGTTATACAGTAACTACAGTATTTGTATAAGGTCTAGCAAACTGGAAGTGAATTTATTTTTGCTTCTGGACATCACCTTACAATAAACAAACATTAAAATCAACTTGAAGCTTCTTGTAAAAGTATTAAAACCCTATTAACTTTTAAAGAAAAAAAAAATATGAATTAGATAATTGAGAATAGATATTTTTGTAGGACATTGCAATTTAGTATGCTGCTCATAGTTCATACAGCTATTTTCAATGATAAAGCACAACTTGAAAGTGTTATCATGGAAAAACAAATTAATAAAATAGCACTAAACTTTCATTAGTTTATTTTTTATCAATGTAGATTATCTAACTGAACAATGCAGAAAAACAGAAAACTCAATATTTCTGGCACAGTAAGATCTAATTTCCAGAATCTGCTTTATAAACTTGGATAACTTCGGTCATACCTAGCACATCAATCTTTGATTTTGGACCACAAGAATGTTTAACAAACACATAGCTCTGCACATTCCATTACATAAAACGTCCTGCAGCGACCTGGATTTTTAACATCATTTCCTCTGCTGAATCAGTTGTTTCTATTAAGGGATTTCTCTTCTATGAAAAGAAAATGAAATTTGCAAAAAAGAACCTAAATGGGAGGACAAATACATTTTAGCAAAAATGTATAAGTATATAACCATATTGTGTAATATGTGTATTTGTTCAAAAGGCTAAGCAGGTTTGTGGGAAAGTTTGGACTAGGTCTGTTAATTTTTTGGTTTACTATTCTGTGTATTTGATGTGTTTTGTCTGTCATCTGCCCCTGCTCCATCAGGGCCACTTTAAGCAGGTTGTCTAGGATCATGTCCAGGCAACTTTTGAAGCTGTCCAAAGAGGGAGACTACACAGCCTCTTCTACCCAGCCTCCCTGTGCCAGTGATCCATCACCTACACAATAAAGAAGTGTTTCCTGATGTTTAAATTGCTCCTTTTGTGTTCCAGTTTGTGCCCACTGCCTCTTGTCCTGGCACCGTCACCACTGAACAGAGTCTGGATCTGTCCTCTTTGCATCCTCCCTTCAGGTGTTTATACAATTGATAAGATCCCCCCTGAGCCTCCTCTTCTCCAAGCTGAACAGTCACAGCTCACTCAGCCTCTCCTCAGAGCAGAGGTGCACCAGTCCCTCAATCATCTTGGTGGCTCTCCACTGGATTCTTTCCAGTATGTCCAAGTCTCGTATGCTGGGGCCCAGAACTGGACACAGCACTCCAGGTGTAGCCTCATCAATGCTAAGTACAGAGGAAAGATCATCTTTTTTGACCTGCTGGCAGGACTTTGCATAATGCAGCCAAGAATACCATAAAGCTTTCTTAGCAGCAAGGGGACATTGCTGACTCATGTTCAACTTGGTATCTACCAAGACTGTCAGGTTCTTTATTACAGAGCTGCTCTGCAGATGGGTGGCCCCCAGCATTCACCAGTGCCTGGAGCTGTTCCTCCCTACATGCAAGATTCTGCATTTCTCTTTATTGAACTTCATGAAGTTCTTGTCAGCACACCTCTCCATCATATTGAAGTCCCTCTCAAATGTATTCGGAGGTTGCTGCATTTTATTAGTGCATGGAATTTCATTAGCCTGTAGTTTATAACATTAGCCTATTGCTTTTTTTTTTTTCTTTTTTCAAAATGACAGACTTATTGAAGATGAAAAGAAGTACATGTTAGTGATAATCTCTTTTATTCTTCTGAGAAGTTTCCAAAATACCAGGACTCCTGAGTCTAGTTATCTAGCCCGTTTGTTTACACCTCTGTTTTTAAAAATAAAATAAAATATTTTTTTATCTCGATTGCTTTAATAGAAGATTTCTAGCATAATTCATTGAAAGTGGTGCCTTACAGTTTGTGGTATTCAATGTCACACAACCAATTTTGTGTTCTAGCTTTATAGTCTCGTTATGAAGATTGAGTGCTCTCCAAACCCAGTGTTTAACACATGTGATCCTCAGGCTTGTAGTTCTCCTGACTCATACAACTACTCTTCCAGTACATAACACACTATGTCAGTACTCACACCATAAGGACAAATGTTTGCTAGATTTCACTTGTCCTGTATGGGTTTAAGTATGGTGTAACAGCTGTAATTCCTCTATGCTGGTGCAGCCACTGTTCGTGGCCAAGGGGATTGCTTCTGCACATCTCCTTCTTTATAAGTGATGTGTCACTGGAATGGTCTACATGACAAGGTACTCAAATTTGGAAAGCCTAACAGAGTCAGAAAAGCAATCTGTTTCAGTAATGTGAAATTTAAAAGAACAGATCTGATGATAGTCTGCAGATATCTATGCAAGGGGAACACTTTTCTTTGTGCAGCTGTCTAATCAAACAGATGAGGCTGGATAGTGACCAGAAATAAATCACGCACTTTAAAATAGGGGTAATGAACCACCTGCTTTGGGAAGGAGGAATGATGGGACTCCTCAGAAAATGAAGGACTGAATGAATAACATATATATATGTTTTTAATTAAATATAAATAGCATAAATTTTAGGTTTAAAATAATAATAATAATAATCTAATCCTGAAGTAGGAGTTCATTTATCTTACTAGCAGAAATTGATCAATTTATTTTGTAGAGTCAAAGTAGCAGATAAAATGATGTTTAATAACCTGAGTAAAAATGGTCATTTGTATTGTAGGTAATGTGATACACTCCCTTCCATCTCAAAACATTCAATAATTCTGTGATGAATCCCAAACATCAGTACAGACTGGGGATGAATGGATTGAGAGTAGCCCTGTGGAGAAGAATTTGGGGATTCTGGTGGATGACAATTGGACATGAGCAGGGAGTGTGGACAGGCAACCCAGGAAGTCAACCATATCCTTGGTTGCATTTCTTCTCCAGGCTGAACAACCCCAACTCCCTCAGCCTGTCTCCATAGCATAGATGGGACATTGAGCGGTTGACTGGAACTCTTTGAGTGTGACCATGAAGTCAGTTCCTTACCCACTGAATGGTCCATCCATCAAATCCACGTCTCTGCAATTTAGAGACAGGGATATCACGAGGGACAGTGTCAATACTTTGCACAAGTCCAGGTAGATGATATCTGTTGCTCTTCCCTCATCCACCAATGCTGTAACCCTGTAGAAGAAAGACACCAGAGTTTTCAGGCCTGATCTACCCCTAATAAAGCCATTTTGGCTGTCACCAATCACCTCAATTTTCCATGTGCCTTAGCATCGTTTCCAGAAGGATCTGCTCCATGATCTTGCCAGACATAGAGGTGAGACTGACTGTTCCATAGAAAGAAGACCTAGATGAGTTAAAGAGGGTCCAGAGAAGGGCCACAAAGATGATCAAAGGGCTGGAGAGCCTCTGCTATGAAGAAAGGCTGAGAGATCTGCAGTTGTTTAGCCTGGAGAAGGGAAGGCTCTAGGACACCTCGTGGTGGCCTTCCAATACTTAAAAGAGGGTTTATATAAAAGATGGAGATAGGCTTTTTACAAAGGCATGTAGAGATAAGACAAATGGCTAATTGTTTGAAACTGAAATAGGGTAGATTTAGATTAGATTTAAGGAAGAAGTTCTTTACTCTGAGAGTAGTGAGGCTCTGGAACAGGTTGCCCAGAGAACCTGTGGATGCCCCAACTCTGGAGGTGTTCAAGACCAGGCTGGATAGGTCTTTGGGCAATCTGGTCTAGTGGATGGTGTCCCTGCCCATGGCAGAGGGGTTGGAATTGAGATCCCCTCCAACCTAAAACATTCTGTGATTCTGTGGGGAAGGAAAAAAACAAACAAACAAACAAACAAAAAAGAACAAAAAAAAAAAACAGAATAGTAAATAACAGCCCAGCAAGTAATAGTAAATAATAGCACATAAATGTATACGATCTTTAATTAATTTATCATTATTTTTTAAAATAAACAATATATCTTCTGTATCTATTTAGTAATACATGATTTAATTTCCGTAATTTAGGCCCAAGAATGCTATACTTCACAGAATACTATATACATAAATGTTATGTATATCATTAAAATACTATATATTTAAATACTATATATATAAATGCTATGTATATAATATTACATATATAATACTATATAATACTAATATATAATAGTAGTATATAATACCATATTTATATAATATTTCACATTCTATATATATTGCACATTACATAAACAGTAAACATAGTATGCATATTATGATATATATATATATTTGTGTGTGAGCATTTATAGACTGCTCTAAACTATGTATAGCTACAGTATTCATAGTATAACACAAATATATGCACAGTATATCATGCTGTTCCAAGGATGCAGTAAATTGTCACTCACAGAGAAGGATATTATTCATGGGAGTAAGCTTCACATAAACCAGGATCTTTGCTTGGAAAAGGCTGGATTTTGCTCAAAGTCGTCTCCATTTCATGTGCCAGGTTTGCTGTTAGGACTGTGCCCAGGAGAGCCCTCCTCATGCAGGAGTTCCTGCTGGTTTCTGTGACAGAGAGAGATCCCTCAACATGGGCTCGGCATAGGGTAAGTGTTTAGGGGAGCTTTCTCACAGAAAGGACAGGTTTGGTTCTTGCTAGACATTGTTTTCTCCTTCCTCATCATCCACTTGTTTTCAGACCTGAGCTGATTTTTTACTTTTTTTAATAGTCCCTTGCTCTATTGTTTTTCTTAAATTCTAGACAGATCGTCTCATTGGGATGCTTTTATTTATTTTTAAAGATCTTGGAAGAAACTCAAAATCCTCTTTATCACATCTGTACTCTTCACTCCAAACTGTCCCTTGGCATCCAATGTCAGCTTCTTACCAATGGACTTCATCACCCCATTTCTGTTACTCCTTGAAGTCCACAAATAAGGAAGATTAGGTTCATAGGTGTAGCAGTGAACAGGAACCTTCTTTCCATAGTGCAAACATAACTGCTTTCATTATACCTATGGAAATCAAAGAAATAATAGAAATAAATAATAATAATAAAATAATAATAATAAAAAAGAAACAACAACAAAGAATATGCTCCCTTTTCAAGTAAATTTAATGCCAAGAAGAAATTATGCCTTAATTGACACCATGACTCACAGAACTTTGCCTCAAGGCTTCTACAAATTATGACAAGACAATGAGAGGTTGGAAACATTCAACCAGTCAGAAGACCATATTATAAATTCATTGATGATGAGAGTGCGTGTAACTAGTTGGATTAAGGATACAATTTTTCACCACAAGCGTACACACGTTACACACATGCACATACACACACACACAAAAGTATTAAAAGAGACCATGGAGGATAGAATATTCTGGAGAAAAAAAAAGGAGAGGATTTCTCTCATCTATATTACAGATGGTCTGACAATGGAGAAGAAAATAAGAATGTGGGAAAAGGAAAAGAAATAAACTTCTAAGTCAGTTCCTCAACACTGATCATACATTACATTCATGTTAAGAAAAGCTTGATGCCCTGTGTTGTACCCTCTTGTCACTGATCTGCACACTCTGTCTACATATATGCATACTGAATGCAGGTGTTCAATACTATGGCAGAAGCTATTATCAATGAAGTGTTTTTATTTACATAATAATTATGAATGTGATTATCATTTTATAATTTAGAGAATAGAGCATTTTGAAATGATTTTGATATTCTCTGCATGTTTAAATAGATGTCTAACAAAGCACTGCTCCTAGGTGTTTTCTGTACTGTACCCATCTCCATTTGGTCAAGACCAAGTACATTTGAGTAAATGTATGTAATGTCTTTCTCCTGTTCTCCTGCTCTCCATATGAAGAATTGGAAAGAGCAAATTTGGCATAGTATTTTTTAAAGTTCTGGGGATGCACTAGGTTTGGATGCATATCAATAAACTTCCCAGGAAAGACAAGAATGCATGAGAAATCAGCACAAGTTGAGCTGAACATCTATCTGCATTATTCATTCCTCACAATGCCTTGTTTTCAAGCAGAGAGCAGACACAATATCATTTGTCTTGGGTGAATAACTGCAGCATAAAAATGTGTGGGAGGTCATATGAGCCCTTCTCCTACCTCTGCTCAGTCTGGCCACTTTAAACACATCGCAAATTCTGCTGACAAATGATCCCATGCTTGAGCTTAAATCACAGACACAGGGTAGATTTCTGCTGAACTACAGGAATTGAGAAACTGTCTTGATCTAGGCCAGAGCAAACACCTTACAAACAAGCTGTGGATTTAGAATGAGTTACATTTGCAGAATTACCAGGCAGGGTCTGAAGCCACCTCTTTCCTCTGCTAAGGGTAAGGCTTTTACAACCTGTTGCCACATCCCAATATCCTTTGCAAGAGGTCTGTCAGCCCTTAGCTTCCATTCGCCCCTCCCAGCAGTGTCAGCAAACATCAAGCTACCAACCCTGTGACTGATGAACAAGGAAAGGTGATGGATTTCACAATGAATAATGTGTGACAAGAGATGTAATTCCATAGGTTTCAGGTGACTGCACCTCAGTGTGTCATAAAGCTAAATGCTTTTAAGAAGATTGTTGTAAAGTAACATTGTTGTTGTTGTTGTTTTTATTGATTTTAAGAGTACTGTGAAGGGAAAGAAATCATGTTTATACTTTTAGCACTGCTAAGCAGACCAATCTCAGTTTGCTGTACTTGACAGAAAAACAAATATGTAAGGCCTACATGGAGATAATAAAAATTTAGCCAAGATAAAGCTTAACTCATATCTTAGCATACGTTCTTTAGGAAACAAGTGAATATTAGATTTACAGATAGGAAAACTGAGAGAAACAGCATTACTCAGCTCCCAAACATAACATAACAGTACTCTTGTCCATTAAGTACCACTGCCTTAGCAGTGAATTACTCACATCTCCTTTGATTCCTCTCCAAAATGCCTCTGTAACAGATATGCTCTGGACAGCATTTACTGAAAAATTCCCCACAAAACCTTAATGATCCAATAATATAAGCACAAGAGATCACTTACATCGAAGTTGTGAGAAGGAGAGAGAGGGATGATTTACATTGCCATCAGACCAGTAGGAACATGGTATCAGCTGGTGACTCCACTCTCCAGTAACAGCACTTGCTAAGGTAGCACAGGCAGAAAAAGTGAGGGGACAGGATGAAAAGATGAATCCTAGTGTTGTCAGATGATTAACAAAGAGACAAGGAAAAAATGTAGTGGAGTTTACACACAAGTAATTAAAATTAGTATTGCCCTTTGTCTCCTGGGCAGATGGTGGCCCAGATCTCTGCAGGAAATCTTGCCTGCTCCTTTCACCTTTTCTTTCTCCTTCGTACCTTTCTGCAAACACCCTTCCATTATCGTATAGAGTAGCAGGAACAGACAGCTAAATGCTTGGCTGAGCATAACACAGCACAACAAAGACAGACGTATTCATTCAGACCCTGGCTCTAAAGAGAACCCTCTGCCTCTCTTTACAGAAGGGAAGCTGGTTTGCTGCTCTTCTGCCTCCCTCTTGGGAGAGCTTTTTCTTACCCACCCACCCTCATGATACCTTGCAGAGATCTAGAGTGTCACCTAATCTTAATTAGAACCACATCTGTCTTCAAAATCCTTTAACTGGAGTCTGACATTTCAAAGGTACAGGTCTCACACCTTTACTTAATTATTACTATTTTTTTAAGAACACAGAACTATTCTGCATAGAGTGGAGGGAATCCCTCTTTGACACTCCCAGTACAAAGAACAATCAATAGCCAAACAACAAGGGAAATGTGGATAGTATTCATTTTTCTTTGAGGGAGGAAAATAATGAGCTCAGCTGCTCAGACAGTGGAACAGCAGCTTCAGCTGTCTTATGTATTTCACACACAGTATATCAAAGTACTTTGTCGTAACAGCTGTCACCAACCAATCCATCACCGGTCAATCACCATGACACTTTGATGGAAGCCATGCTATCTTGTTATATCACGGACTGCACTCTGGGAATATCATATAGGACTGAGACTATCATACACCTGACACGTTGGAGCCCAGGACTGCTCTGCAGCTTATCAGTAAAAATAAATAAATAAATAAATTGTATCAAAGATCATCTTGAAAACTTTAGAAAAAGTTTTCTCTCACACCTTTCTTTGATTGGACTTTCCTCCTCCTTCACCTTATCCATGTTCCTTGGCAGTGGCCCTAAATCAGTCTTTGTCTCAGATATTGCACATCTACTCAATATGCAGGGCCAGTGGAAGTCCAGAATACTGGTCCAGCAGATCCAGTATACAGGAGCAGCCCTGGTCATGCATCAGATTTGACCAGGCCACTTCAGTGAGGTAAGGATATGTCTTCAAGACTAAACCACTCTTCACATCTTTCCTCCTCTAGTCTCCTGTCACTGGTCTCAGCACATATTCCCAAACCCACCTCTCAGTCAATTGAGGAGAAGCAGAATGTTTTGCTCTGAAGTGTCTGTGACTGGATCCAGGGCAAAAAAAAAGGCAGTCCCAGAGATGCATACTTCTCAGCCCAGGTTCAGAAAGGTGTCTCTCTGCCCTTTTGAAAAGGATATTTTCTATGTGCAGGACAAAATACTTAGGATAGATTCAAATAGGAAATAATTCTTCATTTCATTTTCTCAAAACGGGAAGGATGCAAGCAGATTTGTTATGTTTTCCAAGCTCAAAAAGTCCAAAGTGTAAAAGGAAGGAGTAGCTTAAGCCCTGCAGTCCAGAAAAGATCAGTAAAGTATCACTGTCCAAAGCCTGAACGGACTCTGTAAAATCACTTTCCAAACTCTATGTTGTAGATGGCATCTTATTTGGATTCACACTGTTCTTTTAGAAGAACTTGAAGAGGTTCCATGTTCTCATTGACAGACTCTTTATGCTAATACAGAGCAAAGGACACTACTCTGAAATACTGAAGAGAAGAGCAACCCAAGCTTTCCGGTAGTTCCTGTATTTAATTATTTTGCATATATGTTAAATAACATATACTTCCAAATGTTTTTGGAAATGTGGGCTCAGATTGCGTACAAAAGGTACAACACATGTTCCTAATTACTCAATTAATATACGAAGTGTGTATATATTTATATAGGACAGTAAGAAATATACCTTGTGATTCCTCTCCATGCTGTGCAGAATTATAAAGTAAATGTTCAGTTAATCACAGGAATCCCACCAAAACATTTTAGTGATCTCACATCTCTGCTTATGTTTCTAAGTGTATTTTCTTCACAGACCTGTTGAAAGAAACACACTCCAAAATTCAGGGTTATTAATGATTTCTATGTAATTTTATAGCTTTATTTTTGTGTGCTTCTTACATCTTAAACCACCATTAGTTTCCAGTTGAAGAAGTTGATAGAAAAAAAACATGGTTGAAACTGGACAGGAACTTACACCACACTAAAGTGTCTCATCTAAATGAAGTGCTCACAGATTAAATAACACAAAGTTTACAGTGAAGGATCATCTGAACTTCTTTCAACAGATTTTGCCTTCATTTTGATTTATGTGTTGTCATGTGAAAAGCCGTGCTCATAATACATCTGATCAGCTGGGTCTCCTTTGAATGTTATGATCAATTAAATGGACTTAAGCTAAGGCAACCCTGATTAGGCTCCCATAGAGTGACAGTTTATTGTTTGATCATGGTTTTAATGGTTGGAAAGTCTCAAGATGATTTAGCTGCTGAAGAAAAAGAACATCTATTAGATCTTTCTGTGTAGAAAGATTAGGTGGCCTAAAGTTTTTGGATGGCATTATTAACAGACTGATTGGAATGCAATACAAACTGTGCTGTCAATCAAGCTTCAAACAGCCTCCACATAATTTAGCTTTTCAAGAGAGAAGGCAAAATGACAGAAAAATTAATTTCCTTTTCTGTATCAAGTCAATTAGTTTGAGACAATGAGTAAATCACGCCAGATCCACCTTGGACCATCCGAAAGGATTTTTGCATTATATTTCACAAAGATGATCTTGGAAAGAGCCATCAGTTTGGAAGCTGAAATGCCATGTTTAGGTCCCAGATTTGATAAACAACATCTGCTAGAGAAGAAGGAAATTGCTGTTTAACTTTTTATCTGGGTTCATCTATGAGGGGTCAACTGTCTACCAATTTTGTTTTCAGTACAGTGAGAAACTGTGTGGATTGTGTGTGTAGTGGATTTTTGCAATTACTACAGAAGGAAAAGAGGAAAGAGACAGAAGTCAGCTGGTATGACATTGTGAGAAAGAAGGCAAAAGGTACTTGGACTACTAAAACTGCTGTTTCTTCCTAAACTATGAAGATCTTTCAGTTACCTTGGAAGTTTGTGTGGGAGTGGGGAACAATGAAGAAATACTGTGTGACTTCCTTTGCCGCATTCTGAATGTTTAGCATTCAATTCAAAAAACTATCTTGAAGTGAATAGAGTATTTTGATGAAAATTCTTGATCTAAGATTAGCTGCTTTGCTTATGCCAGAACATTTCATGGAGATATATTATTGTTGGTAATGTTGTTTTCATTGGAATTGATTCTGAGTTTCCTAGATTCATTTGCTTCTGATGATGAAGAAAGATGAATGCTGAGAGAAAGGAAAGAAATAATAAAAAATCAAAATTTAGCAATCCAAAAAAACAGCCATTTTGGCACATTAGCGTTCTGCTTAGTAAAGCCTTCAAACACACGGAAAGAAGAAAACATAAATTAAAAAATAGGACTTTCCAGTCAATAAAACCAGTCTAACCAATCCAGTGTTTATTGGACAGATACACTTGTGTGATTAATTTTTGCATTCAAAAAATTTTCTTAGACAATTATAATGGCAAAGATGATATCTTTGTTAGACACTTCAGCTTTATCTTTTCATCTATCTCCTATGAAGAGCACCAGTTATCCAGTTTTATGTTTTTGTTTTTTGGTAAGGATTAATACCAATATGTCAAACAATAGGAATTTATACCCAACAGTTTTTTCAATAAATCCTTTATTTCTTAGACATAAATGGATATAAATGTTGACCTTCATGCTAGTGCAATTTATAGAGCTGGCTTTTCTCCATATCACATCGTGAAGGAATTAAATCACTCTGTCATGCCTGAACCTAAAACACTGAAGTAATTGCAGTAGAGATTTTATCTGAATGATCCTTGTTTTTTTGTTTGTTTGTTTGTTTGTTTGTTTGTTTTCCCCCCCCCCCCCCCCCCCACTGAATTCTGACCTTGGTGTTTCTATCAACATCAGTGATGAATACCTGAGTTCAGATTTCTGTTGTTTATAAACTTCTCTGAACAAAAGTTTTGGATAGAAAGCTGTTTCTTTTAAAATCTGAATTTTAAAAGAACAGCTCTGCATGGCATGAATCTCTGCACAACACAGAAAACCTCTTTAAAGTTCAACTCTCCACTATATCTTTTTATGGAAAAACATTTACAAAAGTAAAATTGCTAAATATGATTTGGGTTATCAACTCCATTTATATGATGTTTTGACAGTAGTAGTCATCACCTAAGGCTAAACTATTTATGAAAATTTAAACAGGGCAAGAATTCTTCTTCAGTTTAGGTAAAATGTCACCAGTTAGTTTTGTCCAAAAAACTTTATTTTAAGTCGCTTCTAGACCTCATATCACATTCTTATGGTCCTATGATATAATTTATGTTTGTTGTTTTTTTTTTCAATTTGTAGAACCTGAAATAATGTGACAGCAATGTTGCAGCTTCAGAGACAAGAAACGGGCCATATTTTGCACTCACTGCATTATGGGCTGAAAAACTTGAGGGTTGCACAAATCTTCCCAAAATGTTTAGAAAGATAGCATAAAGTAAAGGGGGCCAAACTTGGTGTAATTTTGTATCTGTTGGAAAAGCCCGACACATGAAGTTCCCGGAAATATACACAGGCATTGCCAGGGACAATAAAAATTTCCATAAGAGCATATGAGCAATTAAATGTTATGAATATAAATTTCTCTTTCTCTTTGAAGTGAAAACTGTACCCAAAAAGCCCTTTCCTGTGATACTCCAGCCATCTGTCACAGTTCTCCTTATCACAGATATGTTCAATGTCTTTGTTTTGTTTTGTTTTCCTGAAAGTGGCAATGAGAACATAGATTCATGGAATGGCTTGGGTTGGAAGAGACTTTAAAAATCATCTAGTTACAACCCCCTGCCATGGACAGGGGCACCATCCACTAGACCAGGTTGCTCCTTGTCCTATCTCTCTATCACCACACCCCCTGACAGAGAGTCCCTCCCCAGCTTTGCTTCAGTCCCCTTCAGGCCCTGGCAGGCCACCATAAGGTCTCTCCGGAGCCTTCTCCAGGCTGAACAACCCCAGCTCCCTCAGCCTGGCTCCATAGCAGAGGGGCTCCAGCCCCTTGATCATCCTTGTGGCCTCCTCTGGACTCGCTCCAAGAGGTCTATGTCCTTCTTATGATGTGTCCCAGAGCTGAATACAGGCTCCAGGTGGGGTCTTGTGAGAGCAGAGCAGAAGGGCGACAATCTACTCCCTCGCCTTGTTGCCCACGCTGCTCTTGTTGTAGCCCAGGTTACATTTGGTTTCTGGGCTACAAGTGCATGTTGCTGGCTCATGTTGAGCTTCTCATCAAATACCCCCAGGTCCTTTTTCTCCGGACTGCTCTTAATCCATTCTCCACCCAGCCTGTTTTTGTACTTGGGATTACCCTGGCATGGTTGAACCTCATGAGGTTTGCACAGGCCCACCCTGCAAACCTGTCCAGGTCCCTCTAGATCCTAAGTCACAGAACAGTTTTATTTGTTCTTATCCCTCTCTCTCCTTTTTCTAATGGTTCATATAAACTTCTTCCTTTCAGTTGTACATCAGAAATAATATTAGCAGTTGCTTGCCCCCTCTTGGATTGTTCTCTTCCATTGTGTAATAATTCTGTACTTTAATGATGATTATCACATCTCAGAGTCTAATGAGGCAACATTTATTATTTCGACGTCATTTTCTATCATCTTTCACTGATGAATGTATCTTCTTGATGAGATAGAGCTCAAAAACAGAGCTCAGTGATATTAGCACTGCAGTAGATGGATTTTCTCATGTTGCCATTACAAAACTGATCTTTTTCCTTTTAATTTCTTGTTTAACTGTGCATGCTCCTACAGTGCAAATAACACACAGGTATTCAACAAATGCTTAATTAATAAGTCCTTCCCCACCATGACATTCTGGTTTAATGCCTTTAAAGATGAACTTCATTCTGCTTACTTCCTGCTTCTTCCTGTTCCTCTCCACTAGGCTGCACCAGATTAAAAAAAGAGGCTTTCTGAAATCTTCTTCTCCTTGTACAAAAAAAAAAAAAAAAAAAAAAAATAAAAAAAATAAAAAAAAAAAGACTTTATATGTTTCAATGAAGACAGTACATTATTGGGTTCTATTTATTTATTTATTTGGGGTGATGTTTTGTTTTGTTTTCAAGAGACTCAGGTTAATTCCAGACTGGATTGGTCCCACATTTTATCTCATCATTCTATAAAGTCCATACTATAGTACAGTCTTGTTAAACTGTCAGACCTGATGTAATATTGCCCATGCTTCAGTAGGTGTTTTATAATCTGAAAAGTAAATTCTGTCTCATTAAAAAGATTGCTCTAGTTACTACAGCACAAAACATGTTCTTACATAAATGCTGCCTCCATAATCTGTAGTGTTCAAGGAAGATGTAAATTGGTGCCTGGAGCATTAGTTTACATTAAACCTTGTAAACCTGGAACAAAGACACTCAGGAGGAAGGTATTGATAAGAAGAGAGACAGACTTTTTAGTTACAAGTAGTGTGCAGTGGGGACAGAAAGGGATATTCAGTGATTTTTCTGGCAAAGTCTAATTTATTTGGAGGAAAATGATGTTAGAAAATAATGAGATACAGTAAAAAGGACTTTCTGATCTATGCATAACCAGTATGTGATCTAACATAACAGCAAATTGGAGGCTATTTTTAATATCCTGGATTATTTCACCTTCAATGTAATAAGGAGCCCACATAGGAAAATAATAAATGGATTTCCACTTTATGCAAGGCACTTCAGGAGAAGGAACCTGATGTAAAGCCCAGTAGAAGCTAGGCACAGATATAACACCTGACAGCACTCTAGATCTTAGATGTCACCTTTCTAAACTGATCACAAACATCACAGAGCTTAGACCCACAAATCTTAATTTTTAGATATCTTCATGAGTTGTCTAACAGTAGGTGAAGGAATCAGGAAATTCAACCTGGATACTTCCTGGATACTTTTTTTTTTTTTCTTTTAATATGTCTATTTCTAAAGAAAAAATAAATAATAAAAATCCCTTTTTACCACTTAGCAGAAAAAAGCTTCAGACTTGTAGGTGTGATCTGCTGAAGAACTATGGACTGCAAAAGTAAGGTCCTGCCTGTTGTTAGCATCAGCTGAAATAGCTCTTGAGCAAGAAAACATTTGACTGCAACAGTGAATGTCTGCCCTTCAGCCAATTATTTGTACTGAGAGCAGGGCTTCAGAAGCTGCATTAGGTTGACGTGATTATGCCATTTTTGGAACTTTCTCAGCACAGCCTGAGGATCATTCTCAGCTTAGCCTGATGATCGCTCTAGGCATGTCCTAGTGGTGCAGAATCAGACTCCAGAAGTTTGCATTTGTACTTGTCCCAGTTCAAATACTCTGTGATCACGTACAAATAACTGGTTCATGTGTCCTCTCATTCTGTAATTTACACAGCATGGAAGGCGCATCTGCACTGACATCAGTGGCTTTAGCTTGGAGAATCAAGCACTGAGTTTGGATGCTTATTTTGCTTATTTGTCCATCCTCAATACTGTAAATCCTAAATCTGCACATGACAATAGATAAGCTGTGGTTGTAGTGTGTTTGATTGTGTCGCCATGTCGCATGCCTGCCCTGTGCCTCTGACAGAAACTTCAATGGAGTACTAATGTTCAATGACATGGTTACCTATAGAAGTGCTTCTAATTGCTCATAGCAATATTCTTGAAGTTCCTTCATGTGGTTTTTGTGTGTCATGATAAGAGCAGTTTGCCTAAATAAAGCTGTACAGGAGCATCAGTGTTCGGCAAATGTCACGGTTTTGGCTGTGATGGAGTTAATTTTCTTTATAGAGTCTCATATGATGCTGTGGTTTGGATTTTTAATGAAAACATTAGTGATAACACACCACTGTTTTTAGTTGTTGCAGAGCAGTGTTTGCACAGAGCTACGGACTTTTCTGCTTCCTGTGCTGCCCTTCCAGTGAGGAGGCTGGGGGTACACAAGGAGCTGGGAGGGGACACAACAAGGACAGGTGACCCAGACTGGCCAAAGGGATATTACATTGTGGTGGTTTTACTCAGCTGGGCAGCTGAGCCCCACCACAACTCTTCCTTCATTCCCCTTCCTAAAAATGAAAGGGGGAGAAAATACGATGAAAAGGGCTCAAGGGTTGAGATAAGAACGGGAAAATCACACAGCAATTATTGCCACAGGCAAAACTGACCCAGCATAGGGAGATTAATAAAATTTATTTATTACCTATTACTAGCAAACTAGAGAAGTGAGAAACTAAAATAAAATAAAATATATAAATAAATAAAAAAACTTCCCTTCATCCACCCTCCTCTACATCCTCCCCCCGCAGGGGAATGAGGAATGGAAGCTGTGGTCAGTCCCTGATGCTTCATCTTCACCGCTCCTTCACGGTCACTCTCTGCCCCTGCTCCCCGTGGGGTCCCTCCCACTGGATGCCGTCCTTCCGAACTCAGCCTGCGGGGGCTGCCCACAGGCAGCAGCTCTTCAAGAACTGCTCTCACATGGCTCCGTACCACGGGGTCCATCCCCCAGGAGCAAACTGCTCCAGTACAGGTCCCCCATGGGCGGCAGCTCCCCCCAGACCCCCTGCTCCTGCATGGGCTCTTCTCCACGGGCTGCAGCTTCGGCCCGGGGCCTGCTCCTGCGGGGGCTCTCCATGGGCTGCAGCCTCCTTCAGGCCACATCCACCTGCTCCACCAGGGGCTCCTCTACGGGCTGCAGCGTGGAGATCTGCTCCATGTGGGACCCATGGGCTGCAGGGGGACAGCCTGCTCCACCAGGGGCCTTTCCACAGGCCGCAGGGGAACTTCTGCTCCGTGCCTGGAGCACCTCCTGCCCTCCTGCTGCACTCACTTTGGTGTCTGCAGGGCTGGTTCTCACTCCTCGCTCTCTGAGCTGCTGCTACACACCTCTCCCAGAGGCACAAAAAACATCACTTACTAGCTCAGCTCTGGGCAGTGGTGGGCCCCTTTGGAGCCAGCTGAAACTGGCCCTTATCTGACATGGGCCTTATCCGACATGGGGCAGCTTCTGGATTCTTCTCACAAGGCCACCCCTGCAGCCCCCCTTCTACCAACACCTTGCCAGGTAAACCCCATACATACACATCACATGGCATCATGCTCAGCAATAGATGCTGGGGTAAAGAAAGAGGAAGAGGGAAACATTGGGAATGATGGCCTTTGTCTTCCAAAGAAACCATTACCTGTGATGAGACCTGCTTTCCTGGAAGTGGCTGAACACCAGCCTGCTGTTGGGAAATAGTGAATTAATTCCTGGTTTTGCTTTGCTTGCACATGTGGCTTTTGCTCTACCTAGTGAGCTGTCTTTGTCTCAATCCATGAGTTCTCGCACTTTTACCTTTCCGATTCTCTCCTCTATCCCACCTGTGTCGGACAGAGGATGCCTGCTGGGTTAAACCATGACAGAAACTCAGAAACATAATATGAAGAATCAGATTTAATCTCAGAAGTATCCACAATATTATACTTAGCAATAGCAGAACAATAGTTGCCAGAGAGAATGAAGAGAAATTGATAATCTGAGACACAGTTTTTGAATTATTTATCAGTGAATAATTTTTTTTGCAAGCTCAGCTTGGCAGAAGGGACGTAACGGATGGTTTGGAGAATCCCAAGACATTTTTAAAATATTGGTTCAAGCATTTGATCTATTATTCTTATATACATAGCTCATAGGAGATGAAAGAAAGAAGACAGAGAGATGTCAACACAGCTACAGCTGGCAGATAATTTTTTCTACAGGTAATCTTCTGACTACAGTGTATTATTTCCCATGGGAAATCCACTGTTTCAGATAGTTGGGATAAATATATATATATAATTGAGTTAGGTGACTACTGTGCCAAGCAACAAAGTCAGATCTGGTCTTTACAAACTTTTCTGGAGCCTCCATGGCAATTACAAACTCTGGGACATGTACAAGACTTGATTGTAGGCTCAAGTGGTGTTTTCTTAGAGGCTGCCTCATCTGACACTTGAAATTGCTGTGTAGTCTGTACCCTTACAGATATTCAAGAACCCAAAAGGATATGGTGTAGAGCAGCCTCCTGTAGCTGACTACGCTTTAGGTAGAAGGGGGAACTGGATGATCTCCAGAGGTCCCTGCCAGCCTTGACTAGTCTGTGATGCTGTGATTCTGTAAAGCTACAGCAGATTTGTGCATACTGAAACAGGTGTTAGGCTAGAGTATGACTTTCGTGCTCTCCTTAGGGCATACTAAAATGGATTGTGTCTTATGTTGGTACAGGGCAGAGGTTTCCTAATTTCTCATCACTTATAATTCTTTCACCTTGCATTTATAATTGCTTAAATAAAGTGATTAGATCATACCTATATAGACAGAAAATGTGGCTAAACCTGGAATTTATGAGCCATAACTGAAGTATTTAACAGTTAAAGGTCTGCAGAACCCAGCTTTGTACCCTAAAGAAAGAAATAACGAACTCTGGGAATAAATTCTTCTTTTATGCAGCTGTCTAAGATCGGCCGTGTGGCTTGGAGGTACTGTAAGTGAAAACTGAATGTTTTTATACATCAGGTAATTACATGTAATGACTCTTGTCAGTTAAAATGTGTTTCATTTTGCATCAAAGGAAGAGAATATATATATAAATGTTTATATTTTTGACAACAGTTCAGTGGATTTTTTTTAGAAGTATTCTCCTCAAATTGCTACAAAATCAGGGAAAAGGTTGAGCTGCTGAAAATTCCCAGTCCTTATATTATCTGTCATGAGTAATTACATATTAAATGCTTATTTTTATTGTTTGTGTTTTTTCTGGATGCAAGTAAGGAAGTAATATTTTAATCACAACAGTACTAAAAAGTATGTAGTCAACTTGTCCATAACACTTGTTTCAGTAAAAAAAAAAAATAATAATAAAAAAAATCAATGAAATACAGTGGTGCATATGTACAGTTAATGTGAAGTTTGTAATATATAAATGCACACACATACAAACCAAACAAAACCAAACCAAACTAAAAAGAATCAATAGTTATCCATGATATTAGGTAATGGTTGGTTCACAGCTTTCCCTATGTAATACAGGCAGGCAAATTTTGTTCAGAGTCATTTAGTGCACGGTACCAATGCTTGAGCTCTTTTATATTAGGCAGTGACACTGAATTATTAACATTATGGATTTGTCTGACTGTAAAAATTTTGGTAATTTTGGTCCTTTTTCTTTTTTTAATAAAATATGCATATGTCCTATTACATTTGAGATTCATATAAGAAAGATTGTTGTTGTTGTTTGTTTGTTTTTCTCCATAGACTTTGAAAAGTTCATTGACTTAAGATTCAATTTCAGTTTTAAAAGGGGAAAGAATAAATGGGAAGGATCATCCTAGCTACTTTCAATTTAGTTGATTCAGATGCCAGTAATATGAGATGCTGAAATCCCATTGGTAGCTAGTAAGATCTCTGTAGGTCTCTGTAGGATCTGGCTTCAGCCACTAGTTATTACACATAATAATCATTCATTTGACTACACATCAACCACCACAAAGTCTGGAAGAAAATCTGGAACTGTAGATTAAAAATAAAAGCTGAAATCCCATTTCAGCCATATTTAAAACCCAGAACAGGGTGTTCTCAAAAGCCTTAATGAAATACACCCTCCAACAATGTTCTCTATACCTACCTTAAGACAAGTTCCATTCTAAATCTGAAACCTTAAATTTTGTTAGAGAATACCGGTAGCAGAACTGTTAAATTGTATCATGACACTTTAACTGTTTGGAATCTCTCTTCAGAAACAACAACCAACATCTTACTGTGTCTCTCTTGAAAAATAAAATCAAAGGAAAAAGGAAATATATATATATATGTATATATATATATAGCTTAGCACTGGTCAGTCTACAATTCATAGGCAACAGATTCAGGTGCTGCATAAATGAATCTTTATTTGTAGACTGCTTTATTTCCTGAGACAGTTTGAAATTATTTTGTTGCAGTCTGACACAACTACCAAAACAAGTGCATTTTATTAGTATCTCACAGCTTCTCAAGCTTTTCCTCTCCCAGCAGCCTGGAAAATCATCATGCTGCATGTTATGCAGCATTATCAACGCACTGATATGTCCCCACAAATTGCAACTAGTGTCTTGCAGCCACAAACCTGTTGGATTGTAAAACACATTCTAATGGCATTTTACCTTCAGAGGAAGAATTAGTTTGAAAATAAATAAATAAATAAATAGATAAACTAATAAAAAGGAAAACACTTCTAAATATTAATAAAACCTGGGATTGTCTTTTCTTGTTTTGTGTGTGTATGTATGTTTTCAATGTTGTAAAGAAATGGTTGTAAAAAATCTTTTTTTTTTTTTTTTTTTTTACATTTTTTAAAATAAGGATCACATTTTTAGACCATACTGTAGCTCTTGTACCATTTCTCCAGACAAAATGTTAAGACGTAATGTAAGACATGTACTGATAATCTACATATTTACTAATCACTTTATATAAATTTTGTTGATGGATGCAATAGATCTGCTCTCAAACTTTGGCTTACCTTCTGAGGCAAAATGTTACATTATTTTTCTGAAGTTCCTTTGACTTTAAGAGATTCGCATGAATAGTACTTACTTTCTGGAATAGCAATTATTAAATACACAGTTTTGCAGTGTGAGCTGGGAAAGAAGATGTACCAGAGAAGGTAACTCTGAAGAACAGCATGATCTTCAAGCTAGAGGAAATGGATAAACAAATTTTTATTATCTGATTGTGAGGAAAAGAAGTTACAGATCAGAAACCATGAGTTATAAGCCAAACAGCTTTAATCCTTTGAAATTTCCAGAGATAACATAAAAAGGTTAGAAAAAAGTAAGCCAAAACCAGTGAGAAGAAATTTTATGCGAGTAGAGGAGAATTATTATTCTGGTTAGAGTTGAACAGAAATCAGAGCAGGCTTTTTTGTCCCTTCCTCTAGAAGACTGTAGGCAAGCTCTTTCTTTCTCTTTTTCCAGTTCTAGAAGAAAAAAAAAAAAAAAAAAAAAAAAATCTGCCAAATTTATCAACATAGGGTCAATCATGTTGAACATGGTAGCCCATTTTGGTTCTGGAGCTTATTTTGAGATGATCTCAGATGAAGCAAAGAAACTTAGATTAAGTAGAGGTTATGTAAATTCAGCTTAGCCATTTCCTGTGATTCTACAAGTATTGAAAAATTCCAAGTGAAACAAAAAATTAATTTTATCTATTTTTATTTATTTGAGAAAATAAATGGAAAACTGAATGTTGGTCAATCTAATGTTGGAAATTGATCTTTTTCATGCATTTTATTGGATTTTATCTGTCCTTTTACTTTATGCTCTATAGTTATTTATTGAATTTTATTACAGATGAAATATACTGTTTAATAAGAGGTGAATTGTTTGAAATTGGAAATGTTTCTTCCAGCTTCTCTGTAGGAACAGCCCTGGCTTTCTTCCTAGAGAAAAAT
This sequence comes from Stictonetta naevosa, assembly GCA_011074415.1. Classification (NCBI taxonomy): domain Eukaryota; kingdom Metazoa; phylum Chordata; class Aves; order Anseriformes; family Anatidae; genus Stictonetta; species Stictonetta naevosa. Next base: position 7,914,044 of record CM021697.1, on the reverse strand, counting down.
GATGAGAACTGTGATGCAGGGGCTTTTTGTTTGCTATTCTCCTAAAAGATAACTCTATATTTTATATTTACCATGTAGGAAGCATATTAGCTATTCCTTTGATGTGAATTACAATGGCTGTATCTTACTCTACTAGATATAATCTCTGGTGTAGTGATCCCCAAACCAAAGGCAATAAATTATTATGAAAATCACTCTACACTTTCTTCCTCTTGATATGAAAAAAAGTTGTTCTCTGACCATTTGCAGTATAACTCCTCTAGTGGTAAAATTGACAGATTTTCAGAATTTCTGACATAATGCCTAGGTTCACCACCTCCTCAACCATTTCTTCTCTATTCAGGTAAGCCAAGCATCTGGTGAAACATCCAACTAAGTTCTATAACTAGACTGTGCAACCTTCCAGTCACTGATTCCTCTTCTCTGTCTTTGCTTCATGCTTTCTCTGTTTTTCTTACACTTGTTTTTAAAGCCTCATCTTATGTATATCCCTGCTTCAAGAAGGAAACTCATAATGGTTTAAGGGGTTAGTACTCTACACAAAATGGGGTGAACGTGGAGTCAAGAAACAGGACTGACACTGAACAGATCTCGGAAAGTCTAGTGATCAATATAGCTGAAATAGAAAAGCAAGATTCAGAATATTTCTCCTAAAGCAGAGAGGACAAGGGATAAAATGATAAAACTGCTGGGCCCAAAGATAAGTGGTGAATGGAATTAAATCCAGCTGGTGACCAGTCACCAGTGGTGTTCCCCAGGGCTTGGTGTTGGGGCCCATCCTCTTTAATATCTTTACCGATGACTTGGATGAGGGATGTGAGTGCACCCTCAGTAAGTCTGCATATGACACCAAACTGGGGGAAGTGTCAATCTGCTGGAGGGTAGGAAGGTTCTGCAGAGGGACCTGGACAGGATGGGTCAATGGGCAGAGGCCAGTGGGCTGAGGTACAACATGGCTCAGTGGCGGGTCCTGCACTTTGGTCACAACAACTGCATGCAACGTTACAGGCTTGGGGGAGAGTGGCTCGAAAGTTGTGCAGAGGAAAAGGATCTGGGAATTTGGTCAGTGCTCACCTGAACATGAGTCGGCAGTCTGCCCAGGTGGCCAAGAAGGCCAACAGTATCCTGGCTTGTATGAGGAATAGAGTAGCCAGCAGGACCAGGGTGGTGATTGTTGCCCTGTATTTAGCACTGGTGAGGCCACTCCTCCAGTACTGTGTTCAGCTTTGGGCCCCTCACTACAAGAAAGACATTGAGGTGCTGGAGCATGTCCAGAGAAGGGCAATGAATCTGGAGAAGGGTCTAGAACACAAGTCCTGTGAGGAGCAGCTAAAGGAACTGGGGTTGTCTGGAGAAGAGGAGGCTCAGGGGAGACCTTATTGCTGAAAGGAAGGTGTGGGAATCTAGGGGTTGGCCTCTTCCCATAGGTAACTTGTGATAGGACTAGAGGCCTCAAGTTGCACCAGGGGAGGTTTAGGTTAGAAATGAGGAGACATTTCTTCTCGGAAAGAGTAGTCAGGCATTGGAACGGGTTGCCCAGGGAGGTGGTGGAGTCACCATCTCTGGGGGTGTTTAAGGAATGGTTAGACATGGTGCTTAGGGACATGGATTAGTGGGTTATATTGGTGGTAGGGAAATGGTTGAACCAGATGATCTTGGAAGTCTTTTCCTACCTTAATGATTCTATGATAATTCAACCTACTGACCTTTACCACTGTCTTTATTTTTTATTTTTGTAAAGTTTTGCAATGTTAACTTGAGTACTTGTACTTAGGATGAAAGATTTCAGGTCTAAAAATTATCTATGGCTAGGAGTAAAACATTTTTTTCAGTCAAGGGTCCCTTCTTGCACAGTGGAGCAAAACAGGTATCTTTGGAAGGCAAATCTACCCACTTGGCTAATTTTATTAAAATGGGTTTAATCATTGTCAACAGGTGTCTATTTTCCCCCAAGACGCAAAGATATTGCTAAAGTTTGCCACAGCTCAGGTTTTGACAAATAGATAAAAGTAGCTTAGATCCAAAATAAGATTCATGTGCAAGAATGGGTCAAATATGTATTGATAATGAGCCAAAATATTTAAGTGAAGGAGAGGTTTATAACTAATCATCAAATTAGTTTGATGGTACATAAATAGAGGTGTTCTTTAATATCCTTCTGGACTTTTCCATTTGAGAAAAAAAAATGCTTATTTTCTAAATACATTTTCTGATACAGAAAGGTTTCTGAATTCATTATGAAGATTGCTTTCTGTTTATATCCTAGTTGGTCAAAAGCTAAAAAATCTCTATACTTGAAACTGTCAACAATTGAGTAAGTTTTCTGGAGAATTACCTGTGCATGTTTGCTTTACATTTATCTACTTCTATACTCTCTTTTTGCATTACTGGTTGCAAGTGAAGACTGGCTATTAAAAATGGACTTTTAATTTGACCTAGCATGGCTATTCCCATGGTTCAAAGACTTAAATTTGGGTTGATCTAAAAGAAAGTTTCACACACACAAACAATTCATATAATTGTGAAATTTATACATTCTGGACCTTCTACCATATTTTTTTTCCTCTCACTACTACAAAAGGATGCTAAGAAACAATATGGGACAACATTGCTAAATGTGTCATCATTATTTTCTTTTTTTTTTTTTTTCAGTCAAATTTAAGAATGCTAAGGCTTCATTTTTCCTACTTTCAGCCTTTTGTCACTCCTGTGTTGATAATTTGAAATATACCATTTGTTTTCTCACTCTACAATGCCATACCATAAACTGAAACGTGCATTTTATGAGGACTGTCTTTTTTTACCTTTCTCTGATCATTTGATCATTCCTTTTTGAACAGTAACTCCCTCTGAAAGTGCAGATAATGAGTAACCATAGCTACTTCCTTCCTCAGGGCACTCTTTTTCAATTCTTTGTTTCTTTTGTGGTTTTATTCAAAATCATATGGATTCAAAATCATATGGATTCAAAATCAGCATGGATTTTATGCTTTGCTCCCCAGTGTTCATTAATATACCCACTGGGCTGTCCTGCAAATGTGATTTCAATAATTTCATGTATTTATTGCACTTACTTAGTACAAAAATTTGTCATAAAATCAATCAATCAATCAATCAATCAATCCCCAAATTCCTTCTAGATGTTCTCAGGAAAAAAATAGTGTATTATTTTGTAAGTCAGAAGACTGTTAGACAAATCTGGGAAAACAGGTCAGACTACAATCACTGTAATTGTATTATTGGTCCTTTTGAATTGTATTAATAGTATACAATTTATATTGAAAAGCATTCAACATAGATAATAACCCAAGAAAAATGTTTTTGTAACGGAAAGATCCAATGAATCTTAACAATCATTAATGTTTTTTTCACTGAAAGGGATAGGTTTTCCTGGGCTTTTCTGGACTCCAAAACTGATATCTGGGAGCTGAGTCAAGGCTGTGTGTCAGTGACACAGAATGACTGTGCAAGTGTAGTATCTGTAAATTGATGGAGAAAAGCAAAGACATAAAGACAGCTGTTACTTCCGGTAAGGGCTGGCACATCTTATTTGGAATTTTTGCCTAAGCAATGGGATATAACTGATATCTAGTGGAATCAAATAGTCTAAAAGTTAGATAAATAAGCAAATGACACCAAGAAAATACAGTGGCTCCATATTAATTATTATAAAGCAATGAAAACCTTCTCAGATATCCCCAGTTCAGGCTGTTCCTTGGTAGAATAGATATACTGTTATTCATGTAACTTAAATATAGGATTTGTTTGCCAGAATTCTGAATATAGAATAGAATAGAATAGAATAGAATAGAATAGAATAGAATAGAAT
>CM021697.1:7871486-7910205 GCA_011074415.1 Stictonetta naevosa | reverse complement strand
GAATAGAAAGGAATAGAAAGGAATAGAAAGGAATAGAAAGGAATAGAATAGAAAGGAATAGAAAGGAATAGAAAGGAATAGAATAGAATAGAATAGAATAGAATAGAATAGAATAGAATAGAATAGAATAGAATAGAATAGAATAGAATAGAATAGAATAGTTGGAACAGACCTTCAAGCATCACCTTATCCAACTGCCAAATTTTATTTTATTTTAAAGTATACTTCTTATAATACTGGGTTGCCCCTAAACTATATACTTTCTATTGGATAAAATAATTAAAATATATTTCTTTTGAACAAAGAAAGAAGTTTTCAAAACTCCATAACACTCTAATTGCACCAAAACAAACATACAAACAAAAACATGCCAACATGGCAATGCCATGTTAACAACCATTCTGACTGTAATATAAGTTTATACGTTTTCAGGGAATCTTAGGAAGGACTTAGACACATTGTAAACCTCAATAACTCTTAATGATGCAGATGTTTTTCTCTGATCCCCCGTGCAATGCAGACTTCACTCCCAGATACTAAAATTTGCTCGGGAGGGAAAATGTCTTTTCCAGCAATCAATGAACTGTCCATGATAACCCCAAGGGAGAGTTATCTGTACATCAGCAATATTTTTTCTGCTTAACCAGCTAATACGTATGTTCTAATTGTTAAAATATACCAGTCCACAAAAGACATACACTCCTAAGTTACAGAGATAGAAAAATATATTTCAGTGCATGATCCTTCCCTGGAGATTTATTTCCTTTCAAGAGAGCAGAATTATGACCGCAGGGGTTGTTTGATTCGTAACCACTTTCAGAATGGAACAAAAAAATATCCTAATGACAGAAAAGGGCTTTGAATCAAACTTGGACCTTCTAAGGAAATTTCTATTGTGTATACATTTTGCAGTATGATTGCCATAAGTGATATTTGAAAACTGCGTTCCATATATTATGTTGGGATTGTGGATGAGATATATAAAATCTGTAAAAAGGATGTGTCTCATCTAAAAGGTAGGTGTCTAATTTAAGTAATTTATTTATAGGGATCTTATATAATTGGTTTAGACCAGACACCTGTGGTGGGTTTCCTCTGCTCTAAAACAGACATTTAAGATGCAGTTCAGATCATGATTCAGGTTATGGTTTCAGACATCTAAATTTAACAGTCTAAACCCACAAATGAATTTCAATCTAATGGTAATTCTCTAGCTTTTTGATATTTCAGGGTCAGTGAGGTGAATCTTACCTTTTGTCTCAGAATACTCTTAGAATCAGAGAATCATAGAATATCTTGATTTGGAAGGGACCCACAAGGTTTATTGAGTCCAATTCTTGGCCCCACAGAGGAGTACCCAAAATACCATCCAGTTTATGAGAGAGTACTTGTTACTTTTGAGAAATGATAATAACACCCTAGGATATAGATTTTCTCTCCCTTTTGAAGTGAAAAAAAGAGAAAACATAAAACAATAAAAAGTTCAGGCTTTTGACCATGAAATTTGTTGCTTGCCTTCTGTGACAGAGATTTTGGTTGCAACTGCCTACAAATCTACAATAGAATTTTCAGGAAATAAGTCAATCTATGTCTTTTAAATTATAAACTATAACTTTAAGAAAAACTTTCTAAAAAACTTTTGGGGCTTATAGCACAAAGATCTGCAAATCAGCACAGTGAAGTAACACTTCAGTCATTTCATCCTCCTGTAGAGACAGCAGAACTGTTTGAGACATAAGGGAAGATAGCATACAGAAAATAAATACATAAATATTGTTACAGGTTAACAGAATAACAAGTCTGGAAAAAAAAAAAAAAAAAAAAAGATAGGAATATTTCATTAGCAAAATCCTCATCCCTTCCTATGCTGTCTTCACCATCACCTCCTCCATTCCAATAAGATTTTTTAACAACATGAAGATTACAGTAATAGGATCCATCTTCAGAACTGCTGTGTATAGGTGGAAATTGCTCTGGCTTTCTTAGGTTCTTTCCTAGATGCCCAAAGAGGAAAGGTGGAAATTAAACTACTCTTCTGACCATCCAATAACCAAAGCAAGAACCTTAGCATGGCACAGCGATATCAGGAAGATACAAAGGAGACTTATTCAAAGAGTTTCCTTCACATATTTAAATTCCTTTATAATCATGAAAGGACAGCAGTATCTATAAAGACTGCTTAAGTGAGACACTTTCTCTCCTTGTTCATTATATACAAAACTTAGACCCTTAAAACCTACAAAATAATTTAATTCTCTTGCCTACTGAACAGGAAGCTGCCTATAGTTGATTAATAGGAAATATAAAGATCAAGACTATACTTAAAATTCAAGGCATTGTGTCCACTTCTGAAAGTAGACAGCACTGTGGTAACAGGGAACTCTGATAGGAGATCATTTGGAAGGGCTCAGAGGGAAACTCTGTGCAGATCAAGCAATGAGCTCCAATATATTTTTCCAGGAGACAGGAAATCATTAATTCAATGATGATGGCTTTAAATATATATATTCCACAAGATTAAAAAATAAATAAATAAATAAAAAGTCAAAACATGCAGTGTCTTGCTCAAAGCCACATAAATGGCAGTACTAGGGAGAATACTGAATTTAACCCTGAATTATCCATTATACCATGCTCTGAAGTAAACAAAACTTAATTCCTCTTTATGTTAGCCAAGTAGAGAGTTCTCCAGTATGTGTCAAGGTGTCAGGCCTGATTAGATATAAACTTCTGTCACTAGAGCTTTAACCCTATCAGTGGGTGATGTCTGGGGAGGCCAAAAATGTTGGATTGAGGTTTGGATTTAACAGCAACAGTAATTGATTTTATGTTCGTTGTTGACATTTGATTGGCTGATTAGTCAGTTCAGGTTGTAATCTTTAAAGAGCAGAAATGCCACCCCACTGAAATGTAGAATACTGAAAAGGTCAAAGAAGAAGAGAATTCCCCCTTTAATTCATGAAGAAAGAGACGTTAGAGCCCAGGGAGCCCACACGTATGACAAAGGTTATAATGAGAAAAGAAAATGGCAAACGGATAATCCATTTTTGTGAAAAAATATTCTAAGGGCAAATGTCCCATATTTATCCCTCTTGCGAGTGTCTCCACATGTAGAATGCAGACAACCATCACTAGAGGAAAAAGAAAATAAGCCACATTAATTTTAAAATAAAATATATATCCCACATTTCTAATTTTTTATACACAGGAAATGCTTAGATGTGATATTTTGAAATAGAAACAGACACTGTGGGAAAGATATCATGAAAAAAAAAAAAAAAGTGTGTAAGTTTGTTTGTTGAAAAAATCATTCATTTCCTGTCAACTGTCCTTAACCAGCTGAAAAGACTGGGGTAGAAAAGATGATTGTGGAAGAACAAGAAGAAAATTATTTGTTGTTGTTGTTTTAGTTTTTTAATTTTCCAAATACAGAAAAATGGACCAAGTAAATGTATTTGTTTGGTTTTTTTTTCCATATTATTTACTTATAACATTTGCAAACTCATGCACAGGCATTTATCTGTTATGAAATGATTCAAATAGTGTATTTTACTACTGTCCAAATTGACTCTGTATATCTGTGTCTGGCGTAAGGTTTTGTAAGGAATTTTGCTTTCACCAGTAGAAAATACAAAGATAAATCATTCTTCTGTCTTCACTCTCTTCATGTATATATATATATACATATGTATAAGATATATACATACATATTTACATATATCTATGTATAAGAATATGAATATTTACCTTTCTGTGCATAAATATACATCTTTTATTTATTCAGACATATTCATGCCCACATGTATACACATGCACACACACACAAATAAAGACATAGAACTATAAGAAAAGGAAAATAAAAGTATCATAGTAAGAAATGCATCCTTGAATTCTATTCACTTGAGCTTTTCCCCAAGGCAACTGCAGAGAGTATATCTTTAAATATACACTAGTGCTATGAATAGTTGTTTCTAAAAGTATTCAGGCTTTTGCTGCTAAATGTGAAATCCAACACTTTGGAACATTCTGTTTTTATAGTTTTTAAATTGAAAAGTGAGTTTTGTGATAACCACTTCTCTCTTTCTTTCTCTCACTCTCAACCTTTCTCATACATTCATTACTTTGTTATTATATTCAGATTTATAAGCTCTACACAGAAATTCTGAGTGGTACTAGAAGTAGCTGTATGAGATGAAGACAGTTGCTTGAAGAGAAGAAAAAGGTGATAAAATAGGGTATCATCCCCATATTATTCCATTGCCCTATGGTTATTTGCAGCTAAAACTGTCTAGGAATCAAAGACATAACACAAAGAGGTTCAAAAAGAAATTCTATTTCTCCAAGAAAGTATGCAGAGCTATTGAGAGCTAAAATAAGCAAAAGTTTTTTGTTGTTGTTGTTTTTTGTTGTTGTTGTTGTTTGTTTGTTTGTTTGTTTGTTTTCCATTTTGCCATGTCTGAAGTATTGAATTTGCTTAACAGCCTACATTTACAGAAAGGGGAATGAACAGTTACCTAACTGTTCTAAAGAGATTTGAAATAATATTGTACTTCCAGGGAAATAAATAACTGTGTAAGTTTCATAAGAGATCAAAAACAGGGAGAAATTCTTGAAGCATTAAAGGCTATTAAATCAGACATGCAATTTTGAATGGTTTGTGGAAACCCTAATTTGAGAACAGATTATGATGGTGCTTGGAGACCTGAGACAGAACATCTCAACTCAATCTTAAAAAAAAATAAAAAATAAAAATAAAAATAATAATAAAAAAATATGCAATTGCTTTATTTTCCAAATGAAATCAGACCAGATTACATGTCTAAAAGAAAAAAGGCTTGGGTGAGTTTTCAAAACATAGATTCACAATAGAATCATAGACAAAATAAAAGGAAAATCTCCAAGAGGCTGCAAATGCACAGAAAACAGTAAAGCGTATGTGAAATACAGAGGAAACTGGTAGACTTTGGCATTATCGTAACATTTCATAGGACTCTTAAATCTGCAAAATGCAAACCCACTTTTCAAAAGGCTGCCAAGAAGTATTTTACAGAATAAAATCCTCAGTATTTAGCACACAGTTCTTTGTAGCACTAACAGCTACTTCAGAGAAGAATACTTTACAGTGGAATTTGCACAAGATAAATTACACACTGTGACTGACACCAAGCAACCGAAATGACCTTTTAATTATAGGTTTAAAATTTGCACAAGTTACTGCAATAGCTTAAGTTATAGTTAAGCACATGGAAAGAAAGCCTGGTCATGTGGAACTGAGGTAGAAATGAAATTATATCAGGGAAAGAACATTTCTACTCTGAATAATCAGAGCTGGGTGTAAAAGTCAACACATCTTGGAAAGGTAGATTTGCACATGTTAAGGAATGCAAGATCTGTCTGACATTAGTAATTTGATTCAATTACTCAGGCAAAGGCTCATAACATCACGTGACAATCATAGCAAGATGTACAAAAAACTTGCTATGTCTACCTGGCTGTCAGATAAAACACAAGAGCATCCATGTTTTTGGAGTGACAGTCAGAGGCCAGAAGCACACATTAAGCTCTGTTGACTACCTTCTCTATTTACTACTTCTCATAATGTGAGATTATGCTACCTGCTATCACCAGGTAGAAACCTGCATTATAGACACCTCAGTGTAGTTATCTGCTAGAAAATGAATATGTGTGAGGTAGATATTGATGCACATCATTTGCCTGAGGACCATGAAAGCGTCTATTTTTTTCCCAGGTGTTTCTCTGGAGGTGATAGATAAGACAGGATCAACAAGGCCAACTATGTATTTGTGGATTAGCAAAATAAGTCAACCAAGAAAACTAGATACCTTGTATGTCAGCTGACATTTCCATGTTAACTAACAAACTGCTCTCAACCCCTATGGGTATACTCTAGCAGTAAACTGGAGCTGCATCTTAGAAACTGGGTCCCATATCTCCTAAAATATTGTTCAGTACAAAGCTTAGAAACATCCAAGTTGACATCAAGCCAACGTTAAAACTAAAGGTATTACAAACACCCTCATGTAGATTTAACGAAACAGAAAATATGCCATGATTTGAAATTATACTTGTGAAAACCTTAGCAGCCCAAAAAGGGGTATGTTTATAATAATCAAACATGAGTGCAACTGTACTTATGAGGTTCCTATTATGAGTTAATTATTACAGAAATGCAGACTTGTCGTTGAACTAGCAACCACTGACATCAAGAAGAAATACAAAAGGAATTGAGCTTGCAAATCCTCAAATCGTTAGGAACCACTAGATCCTAAAATAGCAATAGCTGAGACTGAGCTGTATAATACTGCTAATAAAACTCTTAGGCTGCTTTAGAAAAATCCAAGATGAAAGAAATGTAAGCAACATTATTTGCACTTCTATTTTGTCATTATCATAAGAAAATATATTTTGGGTATTGTAATGATAGTGATTGTGTACATATGTATATACATCCATATTTTGAGAAATATTAATGTTTTAATAGCAATCTCCATTATTATTTATCTAAACTAACATGTTTATATTCTCTTTCTGAAACTGCTTTTTGATTGAAAGCATCATATAGCTCTGAGCATGTCTGTGCTGCTAAAAGCCAGTGTCTTTCAACAACTGAAAACAAGATAAGGCTCTGATTACTATTATGTCACTCTTCTTTGCTCAATTACTATTTAATTGGAAGCCTCGGATGACCCTTTATAATTAATTCATAAAATATTTCAATTTCTATAATCACTGTATAGATAAGGTGACATTTTAACATCTGTATTTTTTTGCTGAAAAGAGTATTTCAGAAGTGTGGCATAATGACCACATGGACACCAGGGTTCTTTTAGGATCAGTAAGTAACTGCTACTTCTTTATTGATGACGTATCTTCATTATGCTATGTTGCATCATCCATATTGAGGACAGGCACCCTTTTTATACCATTCCCCCATAGCAGTACTTTCCCACAAACTCTTCATTGGTCAACAACTTTGCCCGGCAACAGCAAAGACCCAGCAACTTCCATGCCTTAATGACTGGAGAACAAGCAACCCGAGACGGCAGGGCGTCTCCTGAATCACCCTTCTTTGTTCCCTATAAACTCTTTCCATTCCTGATGGCCCGTTAAGATGGTCCGTTAAGAACCCGATGTTATCACCAACCATGAGGCTTGTCGACCCCCATGGCCACACTCCCACACAGAATAGTCCCAGATTGTGTGATATTACACTGTTTCCTAAATGTCTATAACCTTTAAAGAAGTCTTGAATTTATTGTTTTTATCTCTTAATGCTTAAAAAAAATATATCAAAATAGCATAGAATTCATAAAATCTCATCACATTAAAGAAATGTTTCATTTCTAATATGATAAATAATAACTTATCCTTGTAAACCAGGCACTTAAATACTCTGAAATTGTTAGCTTAATATTTCTGTCTACAGCCCAGAATGATAAAACATTTTATAAGACAAAAATCTGTCTTTATATGACAAACTGATCTGTTCCACTGGGAGGGGTAGAGGGTGAGGGTGTTGGGGGGGGAATGGGAGAATGTAAAGGAACTTTATTATAACTGTGTGTCCTAGAATTATATTCCTTTTATAAGCTTATCATTAACTTTATGTTTACATCCCAGCCTTCAAATTAGCAGTATATGTCAATAATAGGGCAGAAAAAGACAAATCTATGTTGGTTTATAGGCTGGGAGTGCAAATTGGATGTCATAAGAGAATGATGAATGAAAGCATGAAAGCAAAGTCCTCTCAAAGTCCGACTCCTTTGAAATGATACAATGGTGATATATGCTTAACATTTTTCAACTGCAGATCTCAGAGCAGATCTCAGCAGAGATCAATTGCTGTGTCCCACTTTAAAGATGAGGAAATTGTGGCCCTTATTGATGGCTTCCTGCAGACAAATGAAATTCCATCACTGAATTCCAGTCAGGATTTCAATCTCTGGAAAGCACAGCTTCCCACTACACATTTCCATTGAAGTTTGGTGGGAGCAAGGATAGGTTACAAGGTTAATGATTGTCACAGGTAACATTGCAAATGGGTTTTAGGTGGTCACAGCAGACTTTTTACTACTTGTGCTACATCAGCATCTACATACTCTGTTTATATGTCCACCTGGGAAGCATTATGCACATGTCATGAAAGGGTGATTCCTGAGCAGAAGATCTTGTACTCTAAGAGCACAGGATGAGGCAGACAGCAAAGGACAATTATGTTCAGAAGGAAACTCATTTCTTGCTTCCTGATAAAAGTGAAATCATTTTAACAGCTTGAAGTATTACCTTGCTTGAGTAGTAGCTTTCCCCACAGTTGAGGAAGGTTATAATTTTAATAAGTATGTCTTTATGTATTCCTTAGTCTTTTTGCATGTTGAAAATGAAAGGTTTTACTTATTTCCTCCAAAATATTTAAAACAAATGTCTTCTGTCCGAAACTAGCTTTTTTCAACTTCAGTTGAACTTTAGAATGACTTTCATGCATCAGAAGCTGCACTGAAATGATCGGTCAGTTCTATCTTTTCCACATCAGCTTTGTACTGCCACATATGGCCAACATTGATTCTTCAAGCACTGCAGAGAATTTCACAACATTTTTCAATTTTCTGGCAATTGCACCTTTAACTGAGGGTGAAATTATTATGGCTTTTGCTGTCATCTTAACTTTATTCAAAGTACTTAATATATCCCAATTTAGTCAGTGTTAAAAAAAATCCTGTCTAATCATTTTGCTTTGACACCAACAATTTAATTCCCACATGCTATTTATTAAAGTAGTCCACACAGCAATTTGTTTTGTTTTGCTTCTTCTTCCTGAAAAAAAGACAACAATAACAACAACAACACAACTGATCCTGGATTTAAATTTTGGGGTGCAAAAGTTTTGATTAATTGAAAAGTAACATTGAATGAATGAATTTCACAGAAACGCAGAATCACAGAATGAGCAGGATTGGAAGGGACCTCTGAAGATTATCGAGTCCACCCCCCCTGCCAAGCAGGAACACCTAGAGCACACTGTGCAGGATGACATCCAGGCAGGTTTTGAATATCTCCAGAGAAGGAGACTCCACAGTCTTTCTAAGCAATCTGTTCCAGTACTCTGTCACCCTCACAGTAGAGAAGCGCCCCCTCATATTCAGCTGGAGCCTCCTGTTTGTTCCTGTTGCCTCTCGTCCTGTTGCTGGGCATCACTGAAAAGAGACCGGCTCCATCCTCTTGACACCCTCCCTTCAGATATTTATACACATTGATGAGGTATCCCCTCAGTCTTCTCTTTTCCAGGTTAAACAAGCCCAGCTCTCTCAGCCTGTCCTCATATGACAGGTGCTCCAGCCCTCTGATCAGCTTTGTAGCCCTCCTCTGTACTTGCTCCAGTAGCTCCATGTCCCTCTGGTACTGGAGAGCCCAGAACTGGACACAATTCTCCAGGTGTGGACTTACCAGGGCTCAGTAGAGGGACAGGATCACCTCCCTTGACCTGCTGGGAGCACTCTTCCGAATGCAGCCCAGGATACCATTGCCCTTCTTGTCCACAAGGACACATTGATGACTGATGGTCAGCCTAGTGTCCATCAGGACTCCCAGGTCCCTCTCTGCAGAGCTGCACTCCAGCAGGTCACCCTCCCAGCCTATTTTCAGCAATATCAAAATTTGTGTTCATCTGGATGTGCATTTGGTGTTTAAGTCAAGTTTAAATGTGAAGTCTAAGAACTCAAAAATAGATTATTATAAAACCAAACTAAATCCTTGTTCAAAACTAAGTGTGTCCATTCATTATGTTATTTGGAAACAGTTAATCACATACAACTTTTCACACCCAAACCTAGCAAGAACAGAATTTATCTGAAATATCTTATCATGAATCAAATATTTGTTCACCTCTGTTGTGCTAAAGGTTAATCATACAATTGCACAAGTGATTATACATCTGCTTTTCAGTCCTTTGTCCAAGACTAGCCCCCAAAAGGCTGATTGATGATAATTTGCAGGGAAGTGCAGAATGGCTGTAATAAGTGGCTATTGAGCAAATTCCATTCTTACCTCCACTTCTGTAAATCCAGAGCAGACACAATCCCAGAGGACTTACATCAGTAAAGGACAAACACTTCTGTGTTTGCAGCACCAAATTCAGCTAACACACTGTTCATTTCCTTCTGTTAGTACAGCCCTCTCTTGTGATTTTGGGCAAATGCTTTAACTTGTCATTGCCACAGTCTTTGCACAATAATATCACTTCTTCACTCTTTTATTTTATTTAAATTCCAGAACAGCAAGCAGCCTACCACTCTTGCAGAAATGCTGAGTAAATGCACAGTGGACAGCCTACACTTGAGCTCAACACTGCTATGTCATGTTGCCTAGGGTCCTAAAACTGCTTTGTCTAAAGTTAATCCACCACATCTGTTTATATTGCAATTTTCAGTCTGGTTTGTTGATGTAGATTTCAGACAACAAGAGACATGGGCTGGGTTCCTTCACAGCGCCCAGAAATGGGACATTTCTTTACTGAGCACCTAAATGCCATAGTATTACAAAAAAAAAAAAAAACAATTGTTTGCAACCTGGAAATAAAAACATAATACAGCTGAGACTTTGAGGTCATCTATCTTCAGACAGAGTGATGGGCATTTATAAAGGAGATAAATATATATATAAGGCAGTATGCATAGGGTTATTTTGAAAGGATAAAAGCAGCTTGGACAGGTAGACTAGGCAGCCCTATCACGAAACCCCGTTTTCCTGCCGAGATGCCTGGAGCCGCCAGGTGCCGCTGTTGCATCTCCCGATCCGCTGAGCCCGGGCACGGGTGGTGGGTGCACCGAGTGGTCCCCTGACATGTCACAGCGCGACGTTCTTTCCTCTGCTGCCGTGTCAGGGGTCGCTTGCTTTTAGATGCATGTTTTTTTTCCTTCGGACCATGTCTAGCTGTTGAAAATTTCCCTGGAAAGCTGCAAAGGGAATTTAAAAACAAACAAGCAAAACAAAACAAAGCAACACCCACCTGTTATTGAAATAGTCTACTTTGACTTTTTTTTTTTTTTTTAATTAAAATTCAAGCTTAAGAGAGAAATTTCCTTACCCTGTTGTCATTTGAGAAATTTGAGAAATTCTGTTGTCATTTGTATGTCTCAGTAATAAACATGATACAAATCACTAAATAAACAGAAAATCAAACAAGGGCAAGTCACTATCCATCAGACACTGAATTTGGAAACTTTTTAGCATGTGCATGATTGCTCAATTAATTTTTTATTATTATTATTTTATTTTTAATACAAGCAGGCGGGATGCAAGCCTCCCCCCACCTCAAGCACTGCTGAAGGCCAGGAAGAATCCTGCAGACCAGCTCAAATGGTACAAGAAAATCATTGCTCACATTAGCAGATACTGTAACTCTCCTTTAAACATCGACTCTCTTGATTTAGTGTGTTCAGGCACCAACACACAAGGTCAACTTTTCAAAGATGTTTTCTTTCTGTTGATCTGAGCACAAAAGCTCAGGCCCTTGGGACTGAAATTCTAAGCTGAAGTATACTTCCTGACAATATCAATAACAGTCCCCAAAATGGCATTTGATTCACACTGAAAATATACATAAATATTAAGCTGAAACATTCACACGATCTTACATTCATCATTTCCAGGGAAATGTCATTGGTGAAATGCTAATGGAATGTGACAAAACACTTAAGCCAGAAACCTCATGAAACAAATTAAGGCCACTTGACTTTTCCCAACCTTTATAATAGTGACTGAGGCACTGACAGAGCCAAAGAAAGACTTTGAGCTGTTGTTGGGACATAATGGTGTGACCTACTGAAAATACCTTTATAAATTCCTGGCTGACCCCAGGTTTCCAAACAGCTTTGCAGGACAGTAACAGAAAGTAAAGCCTCTGAAAAGGAAGAATTCTCAAGCAGGTACCGAGGAGACTTTGCTCTGTAAACGTTGCTTATGGCTCTTTTGGTCCTTTCTGATTTACAGTCATTTAAAAGCAAAAGAAACAGCTTTAGTTTATGAAATGAAGTAAAGGAAATAAGCATTGAAAAGTTTTCCTCAGCTAGTTTCCCTCCACTGTCTTTCATGCTTTTTTTTTTTTTTTTTTTTTTTTTTTTCCCCAGATGTACAGCAGGTCTCTTCCAACATCTAACATTAAATACAGATCTCCTTTCTGAGGAGCACCTATTGCTGGTTAAATTTATTCTATGTTTGAGAATCCAGCCCATTGCTTGTGACATGATAGAGAACTGGAAGAACACCCTCCATCCACAAACATATGTGATTAAACCAAACTGGAAGAAAGAATAAAGTGTTTACCCCCCCAACCTAAATTTGAAAAGAATGGTTTCTGGCAGCAGTCCACAAGAAGCAGAAACTGACTGAAAGATAAAAGCCAGCACTATAGGCATCCATACCAGGTACAGAAGAAGTGGATCAGAGGCAACCAAACAGGAACAGAGACTTCCATTTATCTCTTGCAATGAAACGGAATATAAATGAAACTTGGCATCAGTGTGAAAGGATGGCTTGATGTTAAACCACACCAAGTCCTGAGGAAAAAAATAAAATAATAGAATAAAAACATTAACAACAACAACAACAACAAAAAGTACAGCAGAAACAACTTAGAATATATGTGAGAGATGAGGACAACTCCACCTAGGATCCTGATAGAATTTGTAAAATTCATTATATGCAAACCAAGATAATTTTAAAGATGGGTGGTAACAGTAGGTTATGATAAAACTGGACCTGGAAACCAAAGTAAGGCCCTCCAAAGAGCAAAACTCTTTTATCAGTACCTCTAAAACATTTTATTGATGAAATCATGAGAAAAATATATATATATTGGTATCAATGACAGATATCAAGCACAAATAATTAAAGCCAAGAAGAAAAGTGAAATAACTGTGGGTATTGTGGTTGTTATGGGTTTTGTAAAGGATGCAGATAGCTAGTAACATGTTTGAAATGATGATTCACACACACAAAAAAAAACGAAACACTCAAGAAAACTGATACCATTTAGCTTAATAAGGAAGAAGCTGTGGGTTTCTTATCTATCAATTAATTGCATTCTGCTGAGCTCTTCACTTGATACCTGGAACATATTTATTTATTTATTTATTTCTTCTCCTCCTCTGACTTTTCTTTAGAAACAAGATTCTTTATCAGTCCTCAGTGCATTTCCCCAAGGTGTAGGGCAGATGTAATTAAAGGCTATACAATTAAAAAGGTATTGCACCTAAGTCACTAAACTGTAACTATTTCTGATTCAGAGACTGCTTTATAGAATTGCAGAAATGTAACACATAAATGTAACTTTATTCTAATCCATGTCTCCGTATCCACCTGTAGTAGTATGCTAGAGAGACATTTTTCCACCATAAAAATCTCAAAGAGCAGTGGAGATTATGAAACGGCACTTTTTTTTGAGGGTGATTTTTCTTCCAGATTACCTACTGAAGTTCATACTGTGATTAAATTTTCATTTCAACTCTGATTAAATTGTCATTTAAGCACAGCTATTTGTCTACAAATTTGTTATGGATCTACACAAGTCAATAGGAATCTGTCCCTTGATTTAAAGAGGCTTTAACTCAGAATTTTTAGAGGCCAAATCTTAACCCCACTGAACATAAACCCTTAAAGCCCTTCTGATTTCAATAAGGTCAGGTTCTGCCTCAGATGAAGGGTTTATCTATTGCCACAGAGATTTAAATAGCATAGGAGAAGCTATGAATCATTGTTTTTTCTTGTTTATGTACAGAAAACATCACAGAACAAAACTAACTTTGGAGCACTGTTAAGAACTATATAGAAAACAAGCTTAAATGGAACACCAGTGTATATATCAAGAGGCTACATGCACTTACAAATTATTGAAAATAGTGCTATAACAAAATTCATTGCAATTTTGTGTTCATTATCAAAAAAGTAAAATAACATCATTCTTATATTGCCTACACCAATTGTCACAATATTACTGTTGCTCAAAAAGATGATCTATCATGGGGCTGAGATAAGGAAATATTTACATCATCCATCTGCAGGCAACTAACTTTGAGGGCTGCACTAGCTCTGGTTAGCCCTGATCTCCCAAGGGTTCCCAGATGAAAACAATGTGGAACCAACCTTTCAAAAGAGCTTGACAATCTCCAAACATATCTCCATCATCAGTGGCATCTCTTCCTTTCCCTTGCTGTACCCCCTATACTCCCCAGCTGCCATCACAATCTTTTCTCCATATCTGGAGGTTTCAGTTGTACCTAGTCTTAGTTCACTATTCCTTACCCCTGCCTAAGTGAGTCTGTGGGGGTGCTTATACACAATGAGGATGAAGTAATGTTAAATCCAGCTATGTAATTTTGTGTATGATATAAATTAAGACAATTTTGAACTTTACCAAAGGACAGAAGTGTGAAAATATGGAATTCCCCTTTAGCCTACAGTGAGTAGGTTTTTTGAAAAATGTAAGGGTAAGGGGAGGTTAAAAACAACAACAAAAAATCTTTGTAAAATATCACTTTCAAAAGCGTTTGCATTATACTCCCTAAAGTTCACTGCTAAACTGAAGACATCTACAGTGTGTGTTTGTTAAAAGTGCCTACTATCCAAGGACACAACAGTATAATTACTCTAAGTACTTCGGAACATCTTTGATTGTTCATAAGATCTTTTTTTCCTGCTATTGAGACAAAGAAATGAAGTGAGTAACATAACAGGCAGTTAGGACATGGTTGTATTCAGAAATATGAACAGAAGAAGAACCGCTAACAAAATTACAATTAATAACAAGCATTTGATAGCCAAAAAAAAAAAAAAAAAGAAAAAGAAAAAGAAAAATGTATAGAAAAATGTTATTGTTGCAGATACTTGCCCTGTACAACAGCATAAATAACAACAACAATTTATTATTATTGTTGTTGTTGTTATTATTGTTTATATAACAATTATAACATATATATAAAGCAGAAAATTCTCAGCATCACTAGTTCGCATTACACAGATTCTGCCTGGGCTAGTACATTTCAGATGAGGTCTGTCACTGAAAGCCTGCTTTAGAGCAGAGCAGCATTTCTACCAGCTAAGGAAAACCTGTAAGTTCCTGTCATTCTCTTATATAATTCACCCATTTTCTTTTTCCACTTGGGAGTATGGTGTGGCTTCCCATTGGCTACTGACCAACAAAATCACATGATAATTAATGTGCACAAGTTTAGCTGTGACTTCTCTGATTGCATCAAGACAAATACAAGCAGTCAGACACAAACTGCATCCTTCATGCATAGCCTTCAGAACAATGGTTTAAAGACCTTCTGTAGGATGTAAACATCTGTGTATTTAAGGCAATCATATTTTCCTTATCTCACATGTAGACATGAATTCCACCAGCCACAACCCAGCCCACAACAGAAATACCGGCTGTCAGAAGATATCTCAAAATTTGTGTCTGTGTGACAAAAGATATTTCTCCATCTCCAGGAAATCATCTGGAAATCGCCATTTCTGATCCTTATTTTCTTCTCCCCTGCTTATTTACATTTCCCTAAAAATCAATCTTTAAATTTGAATGAATCTTTGTCATTATAAATGCTGGGCAGCTGCAGCACATCAAAGAAGATATATTTATACTCCCCTCTGAATTTTGTTTTGCAGTCCCTTACTATCTTCCACTGCAAACAGTGTCTGCATCAGAAATTGTTATAACTCAGCAGTTATACATTAATAATTTTTAGCAATTAACTTTTTGACAATACTGCTATCTATGTAACAGCACAGATTTATAACATATGTCAGTCTCTGCCTTCAGTCTGACTTTTAAATTCATAGTGGCATCACTTTATGCTGACTCTAATCTATTTATCACAGTGCAGAAATATATATTCATTTACCTGCTGGGAGCCAATGATACATCAGCAGATGAATTCAACCTGTGCTGTTATAATATACACAATAGATATAGTGTATACAGCCTAACATTTCCAGAATTCAAAACTTTTTTTCTGGGTTTATAAAATTATATGCCAGCCTGTCAATCTGTCTGTTTATGGCTGCTTTGTTTCTCACTTATTTTATCTGTTGGCTCTGTGTGAACTGCAGATACTCCTTTTCTTCTAACTGAGCAAAGCACCAGAGTATGTCTTCTGTAAAAGCACAGAAGACTTGCCTGTTTTTAAGTATTTCTAATTCTCTTTGAGTCTGCCAGTATTGGAGTAATTTAACTATGTCCAATATAGGTTTAAGGAAGCAAGAAAGCTCTGCACATGTTTGATGCACAATTAATCATTCCCTGCAGAATGCATTTAACCCCATGCAGAGCAGCTAAACAGATGACTAACTTAAGAGCAGTTCTTAGAAATCACCTTTACAAAGAGAAATGCATGGAAAGGACAGAGTGGAGGAAGTTCTGCTACAGTCCTGAGAGCTCCATCTGCAGAATGAGTGATCACTTGCTGCTGCTCTCAGTTAAGCAAACCATAGAGAAGGTACAGGTAAACCTAAAAAATCAAGAATTATACACTTAAAATTGATATAAATCTATACTGCACTGGGACAAATGAAGAAAGGAAATTGAAAGAGTAATGCTTTGGAGCTAGTTGAAAAGAAAGAATGTATGAGGAAAGGAAATGTAGGTTTAAGTATGTTGTTATTCTTTCAGTAATTATAGTCATGTTCATGTGCAGATCTGTGTAGCTTTTGTATCCTCTCCTGAGTGACTGAAATCAGAACATGCATTGAAAGCTTCCACCTCAAGATGCTCATACTGACATCCCTCAGAAAAGCCTAAGCTACCAAGTTGAGAGAGTGTGAAGTATACATCATATGTGTGAATTTGTCATCTTTCACTTGGCTTTTTAAAAAATAGCTACATTGTCAGGGACAATAAAAGTAAGGGAAGGCCTTGAAAAACAAGCCATACATTGGTCAGTAAAACACACATAATGCATTAGCTTTATTATCATTAGGAATTCAGCAATAGTCATACTGGGCCAGGTTAATATTTTTTCTCATTCAGTAGCACTTTTCAGTTGTCTCAAGAAGAGATAAAAGAAAGTCCACAAGGATAATTCCTTGCTAACATTTCCTGTCAGTTGTTGGTTTATAGCCATTCCACGTAATTTAATTCTCATTATCTACATGAATGTCCAGTTGTCATTTGAACCCTGCTACTTTTGAGAATGATTTTGATGGTCCTGCTGTTCACTGTGAGAAGAATATAAACATTCTTTGAAAAAATTACATTTCCTCTGTCTATAATTTGAAGTCTTCTGCTTCTTAAATGGTACTACAGAATAATAATGGGGCAAAATCTGTAGATGGGGTGAACATGAATTTAAAGTAACAAAATAGGATTTTATACACTTGGTACTCCTGAAGATTTTCTTTGTGGTCTTTAGTAAGTATTTAAATCCCTCTCTGACTTAATATTTAAACATCCACATGTTCATGTGGTTATCCATAGTTGTCCATTAATTCCTTGATTTTGATGCAATAATTACTTAAGTATTCTCTTGGTTTCTCTCATAGATCTCCCATATTTATTTTATGCATTATTCTCTACCTCTTGTAGAGTAGATAAACAAATTTCCTAGTTAAGGACTCCCTAACCTAGTGTCTGTCTCTGGAGTGAACAATATCACAAACCTAGGGAAATAAGAATTAAAACTAATTCAAATATATTAATTAAGGTCTTGTCTCAGAGGAAACCACCAGTAAATTCCAAGAAACTTACTTAGAAGTGGTACCTAAGTTGTTGTGGATCTTATATATTTTACAAATCTGCTACATTATTGTTTCAATGGATGTTTCCACCTCATGAACTGCAGAGAAACATGCAAACAGTGCTCCCTGTGCAGCCACCCCATCCTGTTCATGGCTTCATAGGTCGTTCTCATATACCATCTCTCCCTCCAGAACAGAATAGTTCAGACACCTTTCACCTTTTCTCATTATAATTATTAATTTCTAGACCTTCTAGCAAGGTGCACTGGAACTTAATAGCCTGAACAATTGCTTCTCTTAGTTTCCACTAGTGGAAGTTATGTAGCTAGCATTGTATATGTTTTATGGACAATCTGTCTCCTGTGAGATGATGCCTTTTTTGCTAGGGCTGTCAAAACTCTGGAAAAGTAAATTTGCAGCCAGGATCATCCATCAAATCTATTTTTCCTTCATTTTGGCATTCTAAGCTTGTTGACGCTTGTGACACTTAACATGCCTGCCTGTTTTCATTCCCTCTTGAAAAAAAATAAAAAATAAAAAATAAATCTGTTTATGCTTTAGTTGTTATGAATCAGAATAATGCACAGCTAATAATAATATACTGCTTTGATTCATTGTAAATAACATTAAAGTTTGTTGTTGTTGTTGATACTTATTTGGTTTTTGTCTTTTGTTTGATTTTTCTAACTGAAAGTATTTGGACAAAAGAAATGTCCACTTAAGATAGGCTAGTGAAACATACTTGAGGTGGAATCATCCAGATATTGAGTCAAAAAGATTTATTTTATTCTTGGCAGCTAAACAGGATCTAACTGAATACTACAATTATTTGAAAAATCTTCTCAGGGTAAGCATCATGTCAGGTGTCAGAATCAGCAAAAATAGAGCTGTTCTAAGAGAAAGAGGAGCCAGGAGACATGGGTGCCCACCACACCGGCATTTTCATCAAGGGGCCAAAGTCCTGTTATATCTGATAAGATGACAGTAAGAGGTCTGTGACAGCTCAATGAGTGACACCACACTTGAAGCAGAGTTGGGTCTGACCTTAATAAAACCAACAAGCAAGGTTTGAGAGCACAGGTCAAATATTGCTCTTAGGATATAGGCAGAGGGTGTGCAGGTGCCAGATGAGACTGGTACAGGGCAATTAATGTCTATTTGTGCACTCAAGCCTGGAGATTACTTAGCCACACACTTACTGGGGGCACTCTTATTACACACTTACTGGGGGCAGTCTCGTTATACATCTAGGAGTGAAGACTGTGGGCTAAACACCTGGATTTGTCTTTTATTATAAAAATAAACACCCCTCTCAGCTATATACATCATCTGGAGTATTCTTAATAGGATCACTGGCAAGAGTAGACAAACTGCATGTTACATGCCAGGAAGGCTCAGCTATATCCTAAAAGAGCACAGGGAGGATATAATGACTGCAATAAAGACAGTTGCTGCCCTTTGGGGGTAGCTGCTGTTATGCTTGGGCATAGATATAAAGAAATGAACTCCTTGCCTAAAGTGCAAAGCAAATCACAAATTATTTCATTATTACTTGTGGAAAGGATTTCAATTAAATTAATTGCTCTGTTTGCAGTTTATTTAGGTTGGTTCAAGTTTAAATTAAAAAGGAAGTCCATGCCATCAAAAAAAGAAACAGAGATATTTTAGGAGCCATGGAATATACAAACCTATAAAACACTGATTAGGGACTGCCCTCAATGGAATTTACTCTATCACTGTCTAAAAGTGAAGTGTCTGTTTTTTTCTGCAAATGTGGGAATATTGCTTACTTGGGGCATAATCCTGATGAAATCAATAATGCAGAGGACAAAACCAAGTATTTTTGGCTACTGTGAATTTGGAATCACACTATTCCTAAATCAATGTTTCTGATTTTTTTGAAAGGCCTTATAGATATAACCCCAGACAAGACAGTCAAATAAAATAAATTACATATCCCTTTTTATTTATTTATTTATTTATTTATTGTATTTCTGTAATATTATGAAATCCTATGGAGTCTCAGCATGAACACTCATGAATTCATCCAAACCCTTGTAAGGATAGTCTCTTCATGTCCTAGGATGGATGGGGTAATGGGATAATGGGAGGAACTGAAAGCTGAGTATCCACAACATCAAAGGTAGAAATCATGGCTCTATTTTTCACCCAGAAACAGGCCTGCCCCAAACCAATATTACAAAGTAATATGGATAGGCAGCTAATCAGTTATTTAGCATCCCCTGTAAGCTCCAAAATATAGCTGTGTTTTGAAGCAGAAAAAATGAGACAAATAAATACATGTGGGGTCTATTGAGGAGTGATTTCTCTGCACACTAACAAGGAGTTAGGCAGTGAGCTCACATCTTGCAATTTTTAAGTTGAGCTCTTCTGTAGATCTACGGTTTAATACATCTTCAGGTTAAATGCTCTTTTGCTTAAAGGATATTAAATGACAAATTTGCAAGGGGTTTTAAGTAAAATATTGTCAAAGCCAAGGAGATAAATCAAATTTTACAACAAAAGGCACAAAAGTCATGTTCGATCAATACCAATCTCTTGTTCTTATGGGTAATGATATTTCATGGTGTCAACTGGACAGTGTGCATCAGAGCAAACAATCCCAGATCATTTCAAGATTTGATGAAAGGAAGAGAGTGTAGCAGTTTGAGCTGGGTGTCTGGACATATACATCTCTCTGTTATCTGTTAGTTCTGGCACAGACATTAGCCAGCAACTTAGTGATTCCAATCAGTAAAGAGAGTCAGTAAAATATAAATAACTGAATTCAGAATTATTTTTGTGGATGCCAGGAAGAAGTTATAGGCAGAAATAAGAGCACAATATGCTCCTCCTACGAATTTGTTCCACTCACCCCAAGACTTAAATTGCACCCTTCTAAGTGTGACAATAATATGTGGGATCTCTCTTAATGGAGTGCCTTAAGTTCAAAAAAAAAAAAAAAAAAAAAAAGTTCTCTTCTGTTCTCTTCCTTCCCTAGGCATTCACTAATTGGCCCACTCTTTAGCAAACACCAATCAGTTCCAGTGCTCTTTTCAGCAGCCTTCATGCAATGTCCAGATGCCCTTTTTGAAGTACCTTGCCATGAAGTCAGGGAGGGATTGTCACTAATTCAATCCTCTTTATAGCATACCTATTTTCATTGGATATTAACAAGGACAAAGAACAAGAAAGAACAAGGATAAACAACTCATATTGTTCTCTAGGGCAAGGGACAATAAAAAAAAGAAAAAAAAAAAAAAGCAGTTCATCTAGCAGTCTGCAGGTTGACCTGATCTACAAAATGTTTCTGTGCAACCTAATGCTTTTGCTCCTGTAGGCACACAACATTGACTATAGCAGCAACAAACTTTGCCCAATAAGATAATTTCTGCCTCCCATATCTATCTCAGCTGGCCATAGACTGCCAGAATGCTGCTCATGGTGATGAACGGTAGATGATAAATTCTGGGAAGCAGTGAACATTCCCAGAAGTAGTAACTGTTGCTGTCACTCCCTCCTGGATGTCATCTGTCCTATCCCCTACCCCTTTCCTACTCATCTTTCCCATCTCAGAAGTTTGGCTTTCTTTGGTAGAACCAGACATATTTGACTGATACGGTTGTATAATCTTGCTTGCATTTGATGACAGAAAAGATGGTATTGCTCTTATTACAAGAGAATAGTATGAAGATTTATTAGCAAGACGGTTGAAAGAAAGCAGGAAGTCAGTTTACTTCTATCGGGGAATAAAGATACTGGGACTGTTTTGGGGATATGGGCCTGAACTCAGATCCTGTCTTTGCAGTTTATCAAACTGCAGTGGATCATACTGCTCAAACTGTGCAGATGCAGTCTTCATAATACCGTGAATAGCACACATAAATAGAAATGTATTAAGGCTTCACTAGCTCAGCTTTTCCCTTTCTTCATCTATGTGAGATGCTTCTTCTTAAGGTAGAACTCTTATGGGATGTTCATCTAAATATAATGCCTGTACAACAGTCAGTTTAAATCACTTGGGTACTATGTCACATTTTAAAGATACGTTTAAATCAGACTGATGTTCTACAAACCTAATTAAGAAAAAGCAAAATCTTCTCTATTGCAATGTTGCATTCAAATGTATAACGAGCTAAAGGCAAGTTACAAAGCAGTATTCACACCCTTTCTGTGAAGCCTAAGCAGCAATTAGGTTCTTAAAGTATGTGTTATTATATTACCTCAAGAGATCTAGAAATACACAGTTAGTTGATAAAACAAACAAAACATATTTCTTAGACACCAAGTTCTTTAGATTTGTGATACAAATCCTGAAAGAAAAAAAAAAAAAAAAAAAAAAAGACGATAACACCAAAAGTATCAAAGAATCACAGAATCATCTAGGTTGGAAGAGACCTCATCTAGTCCAACCTCTGACTTAATACCAACAAGTCCTCCACTAAACCATATCCCTAAGCTCTACATCTAAACGTCTTTTAAAGACCTCCAGGGATGGTGACCCAACCACTTCCCTAGGCAGCCTGTTCCAGTGACTAACAACCCTTTCAGTAAAGTCCTTCCTAGTATCCAACCTAAACCTTCCCTGGCGCAACTTTAGCCCATTCCCCCTTCATCCTGTCACCAGACATGTGGGAGAATAGACCAACCCCCACCTCGCTACAGCCTCCTTTAAGGTACCTGTAGAGTGCGATAAGGTCACCCCTGAGCATCCTCTTTTTCAGGCTGAACAATCCCAGCTCCCTCAGCCACTCCTCGTAAGAGTTGTTCTCCAGACCCTGCACCAGTGTCATTGCCCTTCTCTGGACTCGCTCGAACACCTCAATGTCCTTCTTGTAGTGAGGGGCCCAAAAGTGAACACAGTATTCGAGGTGCACCCTCACCAGAACCGAGTACAGGGAGATAATCACTTCCCTGGACCTGCTGGCCACACTGTTTCTTATGCAAGGAAGGATGCTGTTGGCCTTCTTGGCTGCCTGAGCACACTGCTGGCTCATATTCAGCCGACTATCAACCAAAACTCCCAGGTCTTTCTCTGCCAGGCAGCTATCCAAGCACACATCTCCCAGCCTGTAGCTCTGTTGTTGAGCCCCAGGTGCAGGACCCAGCACTTGGCCTTGTTGAACTTGGTGTCATCTGCAAACTTACTGAGTGTGCACTCCAATTCCTCATCCAGATCAATAAAGATATTAAAGAGAACTGTCCCCAGTACTGAGCCCTGGGGGATTCCAGTAGTGACCAGTAGTTGTATAGTCACTGTTTTGTTAAAAAACAAACAAAAGAAACCAAACTAACACAGCTTCATACCATCCCACACAATATTGTCACCATGTTTTTCATCAAGAAACACATGAAAACAAGACTTCCTGTATTTCCAGTTTTCTAACAATGAAAGATGGTAGGGTCTAAATAAAAATGTTGCTTATTCCTACAAAACATTGTCCTGTTATTTTACGACTGTCACAACAAAAATACCACTGCTTTTATACATTTCTAGCAAATGTATTACTAGCCTGTATTTATGTAATTACTAAATGGACATGTCATAAGCTCCTTATTACAGGCGACTATCATTGAGCTATGTAATTGATACTGGACCCAAACTGAAATACAGTATTTTTAAGTAGACCTAATTTTCTTAGCTTGCTTTTGAGAGTAGCAGGAGAAAGTATAAAAAAACCTTACCAGAGTCAGCATCTGACATTCTGAGTAAGATTCAGATCACTAGGACACCCACATTTAAGTGTCCCACTGTAATTGTCCAAATGGGATTTAAGTGTCTAAGATCTGATTATAGTGAAAGATCTCATTATGACTAGTGGAAATTTTAAAGAACTGTAACCAAATATATCAAATTTTGAGAAATTTGATTAGTTCTCTAAACTTTCTTGATTTTTTTAAGCTAGGATCTTGAAATCAGTACCTGCCTATGGTGTCTGGTGTAATCTGAGCCTCCCTAGGGTATCCAAAAGATCTTAATCAGCTTTGAAATTCTTCCACAGGATCTATGGAAAACCATATCTTTCTGGAACAGCAGCTGTAGGACATATTCAGGACACCTCAAATCTCACAAAATGTCTATATCTGCCATTTGAGACAACACATCAAAACCATCAAGGACCAAATACAATTAATGTCTGTGTTACTAAACATTTTTCTATGCTCATAATTATTTGTGGAAGCATTCAGCTAGCAATTAGGATTTGAAGAAACTGACTGAACCTGGGAGTGAAACTATGCAGATTATAAAGCAAGATTTTTGAAAGAAGAAAATACATTTTTCAAATATTTTCCTAATAATGCTATAAATATTGTGATTGCAATTAAACCTGGGAGCACTCAATCACATTAAGATCATATCGTACAATGAAAAATATACGTGAGAAGTTTTATCATGCATAATTTACCATACTACATGACAGTACTGGAATTGGTTGCACAAACCTCCAGTTTCCTGCAATCATTTATGGGTCTAAGAGTCCCATAGACTATCTTCTAACATCTTGACAAATTTGCATCCTGATAAAATTATTCTAACACGGGATTTTTTAATGGTTTCTTTTTTTTTTTCTTAAGTCTTGAACAGAAATTTAGTACATGAAGGACAAAGTCATTTTAGCACAGGGAGAAAATAAAAAGTGCAACATTTCTTTAATATTTGGAAACTATCCCAATACAGCAAATAGATAAATGTTTTGCTAAATCAGGAAAACAGGAAATCAAAAGATGAACTTCCTAAGCACAAAAAGCCAGAAGAATGCAATTTCGCCTTGAAATCACTGTTCTAAATACATTTACTATTCTGTTTATGAAACTTTTGAAACTACTTAATTCCCCTTAGGCATCTTGGAAAGGTTTGTGGCCATGGAGTTAGATTTTATCATCCGTTGTCCAGAATTCAAGTTGGTGCAAATATTTGAGTCTTGATATCACTGTCATCTAATGTCTTTTATAGTCTGTATATTTATTTTTATGTCTAATTACATACATCTCATGTATTATGCTTACAAAGTGAATTTGCTAGCAGTATGCTTATTAGGAGGAGATAGGGAAATATGAGATCTTAAAAACCTTTCTGCGCAGTAAAGAGTGCAATTGGGTTTGGTTTTAACAGCATACCCTCTGTTCTCTAGTACTCACTGAAAGAGGCATGTTTTTTACCAATAGACTGTATTATTACGGTTATTCTAGATACAACAGGGTTAGAAAACAAAGCAATCTCTCATTTTCCTGACAAAGGAATGTTATTTCCACAAGTTTCAGCTAAAGCAATCAGAAGTGTTGTTATGGGGTTTCCATCAAAGATGGTAATTAAGGCAGGTGATTTGCCAGCATCCGGGAGTCACCTTTTTTTGTGCTTGACATAATGAGCTTTTGTCCTGTGAAAACAATGCATGCATGTGTTTTGCTGCAGTCTAGGTGAGAAAGTGGTAACCTCTCCAGTGATGGCTTAATTCAAATTCATATAACTTTATCTACCAAATCATACAAGAACTCTTACACTTAGTCCATAAATTGCTCACAGTCGACAGCTGTTTAACTATTTCATTTACTAGATAGCAACACAATTTTACAGCAAAGAAGCTAATGTCTGGAAACCTCATTTGAGAACACTTTGTTCTCAGCCAGCAATTTTGATTTTAAGTAATGTACTTTTCTAAGATTTCAGTTTTCTCTGGACTTTGAGTGATGGTATTGCTGACACATGCAAAATGTAACTCAGGCTTGAATTATTTATTTTGCTCCTTTGGATGCCAGAGCTGAAACAATAAACTCAAAAAGAAGGGAGGTTCCATTCTACCATTGGGCTTGTATGTAACTATGCTGGTTCACCCTGTGAACCCAACTAGTGCTCATGATACCTGCTGCTCAGCGAGATTCAAAGCTGAAGGCATAAATAAATAAATAAATAAATAAATAAATAAATAAAGGTTGTAGAATCTGAAAATTCTTGCACAATGTAACTTAAGTGTTTCCAATACAGCATGTCTTTATCGTGCAGGATATTGACAGCTGAAATGGATCCAGCATCATCAGCAACATAGTTTTAGAAATAAAAGAAAAAATAAGAAGAAGAAGAAAAAGAAAATTTGACCTAGTTCACTAGTTCACTTACTCTACTAGGAGTCACGCATTCATACTTAATTTCTTTGAGATGAAAGAAAATACAGAAAACCTTTATTTAGAAAGAAATATATTTTTTGTATGTGTACTTTTAATGGAATTTGAAATGCAAGAATGATGAATCAATGACTTTTTTTCCTTTTTTTTTTTTCCTCTTTTTTTTGAAAGAGCTGTGGTGGTAGGAGCACTAACAATGAAACCACTCCTCATAAATTCATAAATGAACTTACCTGCCAGTGGGCCAGATTATGAGTTCAATTACATTGATAAGAATCTGTAATAGCTCCACGGAAAGCAATTAATCTTCTTGTTATTCTCACCATTTTAATTGCAAAAAGAATCTACTGTGACATGTCAGAGCATCTGAATTTGATGACCTTCAAAGTCTTGCAAAAACTTTACAAAGATCACTGCTACTCTAAGATGCTCATCCATACTTGTATCAGTAAGCCTAAATCTAAGTATTTGGTATGAAAGAAATAGTCACTTTCAGCTGAATAAAATAAATCTTCACACCACAGTTGATAAACTATTAAGATATTTTAAATAGTTTCTTTTATACCTAGACCGTGGTTCCAGTATTAGTCTTAATGTCTTAGATGAAGGGCTAGAAATAGAGCATTGGTTTTGTTTATTTGGCTTCTTTTTGGTTGTTGGATGTTCCAGGATTTGCATTTCCTGTCTGTAGATGACTTACATCAGGCTTTTGAACTGTCTCTGAGGAGGTTCAGAGACTCTGACCCACTGTTGCCAATGTAGAATACAATTTACAAATGCAAAGATGTAATTTACAGGCTTACACATATTTAATAAACTATTTATCCCTTTAACTTGTTTTTGGTTAGACATTGTACTTCTCTCTCTTTTTTTCTTTTTTTTTCTTTTTTTTTTTTCACATTGGTGTGAGATCTACCCATAAGAGACCTTTCACTTGACAACCCAAGTGGCCTCCTAACCTAAGATGATCAAAGCTGAGGCATATTTGTCATGGTGGCATGTAGAAATCTGACACAGGTTCTCAACATGCACATGTAAGATTAGGGAAGCAGAGACTCTTTAAAATTATTCTTTGTTTGCATCGTCATTATTTTATTAAATAGATACTGCATATTGCTAGACAAAAAACATCTGGAGAAGGACCATACAAATGTTGAACCTCTACCTGACAACTACCCACAAAGTTTTTCTTCCAAACTAATTTTAACAGTATTTTTCACTCTGTGTCATTCCTTTAAGCTTTTCATTTCACACACTGATTATCTCAGCAATATTGTCAGTTTCTTTTCTAACCTGTGAAGCATTGCTGAATTCAGCCAGGGAAAGAAGAGAGGTCAAAAGCAACCTACAAGACAGCATCAATATTCAAAATGATCTTGAGAAACTGGGGAAATAAGATGAAATCCAACAGGATGAAATTCAATAATGAGAAGTAAAAAAAAAAAAAAAAAAAAAATCAAATGTGTAACTACAAAATGGAGAATGATTCACAAAGCAGCAGTGTGCCAAGAGAGGCCTGGGAATGATAGTACATTCTGAGAAGAATGAAAGTCAACAGAGAGATGATAATTCATAAATGGTGAAATTCATTCTCAGTTTCATTAAGGCCATGTGAGAGGTAAGATATTGGAAATAATTTTTGAAGTTCACTTACCACTGTTCCAGTAAGTTACTTTAAGCACAGTATTAGAAGACATAGGTAGCCCCAGTAGTTTGAAGGAGAAACAATAGAAGTTTAGCAGACATAACTTACAGGGAAAGGTTGAAAAAATTGGATTCCTTTCATCTACAGAAGGGAAAACAGAAACAGAGACAGGATGACTATCTTCAGTATGTAAAGTGGTATTGTAAAAATGATGATGATTAATTGCTTTCTACATCCACAGGGATAAGGGAAAAAGAAATTAGTTTAGCTTGAGAAGCACACTCTGATTACAAGGGAATATAGCACTGGAATAAGTTACCTGAGTAATTTGTAGAACACAACCCAGTGGATGTTTTTAAAAAAGCATATGACAGAAATGTATAAAATATACCTATCTTGTCTCATTTCTAGGAGGCAGATTAAAATATGATCTCTTGAGATCCTGTCAAGATTTGTCCTTCAATATTTTTTGGTGCTTGAAGGTAGAATCAATGGTATTTAAAAATAGCTAGAAATGTTTGTAGGGGTGGTAAGGTTGAAAAAACTGTTGAAACTTGAATATGATTTTGTTAGTCCACTGATGGTAAATATATGAAATTATACATGTGATATGCATTTTTAAATGTTTCAAGGATACTGGAAGAATGTGGTTATCCTTATTCTATACCACAGCTATAAATTCAGAGAGGAAATAAATAGTGATTTGGTTTTGCATTTATTTTTGTTTTAAATAGGTCATTTCTAGGACTCAGCATAGGGTGGGTAGCAGCTCACTTATTTTACGTGTAGCAACTAAGATGTTTCTAATTTATTATTCTAAGATGTTTCTAAATTTATCACCCTTGTCACATTTTTTAATCCATAGGAAATAAATAAATAAATAAATAAATAAATGAAACAGTCTATGCTTCTTCCAATAACTTTAGAAACCTTCTTTAGGATGAGATTAACTGTATTGTGCAAATGTCTGTTTTCTTCCAATGTCTGTAAGAGAAGATGTAGATAATTAGTTTAACTCTACCAACCA
The DNA here is from genome assembly GCA_011074415.1 of Stictonetta naevosa. NCBI lineage: Eukaryota > Metazoa > Chordata > Aves > Anseriformes > Anatidae > Stictonetta > Stictonetta naevosa. Next base: position 7,881,664 of record CM021697.1, on the reverse strand, counting down.
TCTCCTTCGTCCTAATCCTACAAGTTGGAAAGTTAGTACCTGCCATCACAACTGCTGTCCTCCTTGGACAGCCAGAAGTAGAAGTGATCATGAAACAGGCTTTGATCATTGGTTCAACTACTTCAGATTTACTCCTAGCAGGAAAACCTTCCATCATTCATGATTAGCCTTTAGTATGAGAAAAAGTATCCCAAAGAATGGATTAATGTTTATAGTTTAATGCATCCATTATTTCCAAACCTGTTACAGTTCTCTCTACCTCTGTAGAACAGAATCTTGCTTTCCTGGTAGGAACTGTTGGAATCTCCTGTACAAAGATCTTGTACTTTTCTGTATTAGAGTAACTCGTGAAGTCTTTAAGGCTTTTTTAATGTGATTGCCAACACTCAGCCATAAAATAATAATAATAATAATAATAATCATCATCATCATCATCATCATCATCTTTGTAACAATATTAATAGTGAAATTTTCATATTCAGTCTTGGCACCAGTCAGCTGTTAGAGTTTCATACAGGGAAAATTCAATGACATTGAAAGATGAATAGTGGCAATGGCAGCTGTATTAGAGCAAAGTGCAAGGTTATACATTTCAACTTGCACAAAAAGCTGACTTCAGCTGTGTGTTTATCAGGTGGAAATAACAGTGAAGGTGAAAGAAATGAGTGGATCAGTAGGAAACAAGTGTGATGCATCTTTAAACATGACAGATGTGATTCTGAGACATGTTAGAGGAAGTAATTTGAGCCTTTCTAAAAAGCACTCCACAATAGAATAGTGACAAAAAACAAAACAAACAAACAAAAACTACTTTACCAAAAAAAAAAAAAAAAGATATATATTAGCAGAGGAACTGCTATGTATGATAATGACAATATTTTTTTTCTCTCATGCTGAAAGAGCTTTTAATATTGGAGGCAACATAGCTAGTACAGGTGCTGCCAGAGAGCATCTTTGCATTCCCCCTCGCTGTCAAAGAAATCTTCAGTGTAAAATTCTTGCTTTCTATAAAAACAAAAATCTATGCAGAATAACAGCTTTTACCTCATGTTGTTCTGAAATGAAGCGTAGGCTTTTTCTTTCCTCTCTTTTCATAATCCAGATCCTACAACTGTATCTCCAGACATTGACCATATTTTCATTGCTCTCTCTTCACCATGTACTGTTTCATTAGACGCTGCCTGCCTTTGTCTATGGGCTATTTTTCTGATGTGCATGAAATTCATTAAGAAAGTAAATGAAAAGATTCTAAAGGACAGAACATGAGTTTGGTATGAAGACAACACATGTACCACTTAGTTTAAGATCAAACAAACGTAACTTAACTTTTTGGGTACTTTTTTTTAAAAAACAAACAAACAAACAAACAAACATGACTGTTGGAGTATCAGGAAGATGGAGTAAGATTAACAAGTCTAGGACTTCCTTGTTTATTGTGCTCATTCTCTGCTGTCATGCAATTATATCTGAGTTAAACTTTAAATTAATTATAACTCTGGCAATGAAAAAACTCAGAATGGAATCACTAGCACTTCATTCTAATAAGAATGTTTACTTCTGAAAAAGAAAGGAAATTGATATTATATTCACTCATTTTTGAACAATTACTGTCATCTTACTGAATATGAAAAAAAAAAATGAAATATTTTGCTCTTGATATTAACTTAAATATTTGTACTTTTGGGATGATAAAATATTGCATGTATATTCCAAGATAAACATTTCTAATGGCTAAAGATATCAACTTGAATAAGTAATATATAGACTTGTGTTTCATAGTATCATAGAATATCCTGAGTTGGAAGGGACCCATAAGGATCAGTGAAGTGACTACTTCACTGAGGAGCCTGTTCTAGTGCGCAACCACCCTCTCGGTGAAGAACCTCCTCCTGATGTCCAGTCTAAACTTCCCCTGCCTCACCTTACCCTGTTCCTGTGGGTCCTATCACTGGTGTTTATGGAGAATAGGTCACCTGCCTTTCCACTCCCCCTCACGAGGAAGCTGTAGACCATTGTAGTTGTAGGAAGTTGTAGTTGTGTTTGCCAGTTTGCTATCTGAAGTGCTTAAAGTAAAAAAACATTTTATTGGTAAAATGATCCCTTCTTTAAGTGACAGTATTGACATGGTTTAGCAAGATATATTGATATGATTTCATATATAATAGCTGCTTTTCCACAATGTGTATACTTTATTAAAGAGTTTCTTCTATCCAGTGCTAGGGAGAATGTAGTATTTCTTTCTCACTTAGATTAAATTCATGAGTGAATTTTATGTTCCTATGGCTAGTCCTGTTGTCCTGTCTTTTGGAATTTAGGTGAAAATAAAGTTAATAGCAAATCTATGTTTTAGTTGTTGCATAGAGGTGTTTACACAGAGCCAAGGACTTTTCTGGTTCTTGTGCTGCCCTCCTATCAATGGGGCTGAGGTTACACAAGGAGTTGGGAGGGGACAGAACCAGGACAGCATATGACATCAAGCTGTACATCTCTCTACCTTCTTTCTTTCTTTCTTTCTTTCTTTCTTTCTTTCTTTCTTTCTTTCTTTCTTTCTTTCTTTTTCTTTTTTTCTTTTTTTTTTTTTTTCTTTTTTTCTTTCTTTCTTCTTTCTTTCTTTCTTACTTTCTTTCTTTTTCTTTCTTTCTTTTTTCTCTCTCTCTTCCTTCCTTCCTTCCTTCCTTCCTTCCTTCCTTCCTTCCTTCCTTCCTTCCTTCCTTCCTTCCTTCCTTTCTCTTGCCTGCTTGCATGCCTGCCTGCCAGGTTAAGCTACCACATTCCACTAACAGTACCTTTGGATACCATTATTTTATTATGTCCAAGTACCAGAAGCTGCTGAGCTTTTCATCTGATTCAACTTATTAGTCATCAACCAAAACGTAAAAAATAAAATAATAATATATATATATATATTTCTAATGTTGTCCTTGTTCATCTGTCTTCTAGGGATAGAAAATGTACTTTCCAAGTAGTATTAAATAGAGTACATTCACATCTGATTTTTTATGCAGCAGTTCTGCCTTTGAAGATGTACATTAACAATCTTCCTCTCTCTCTTACTAGCCTGCGAACTTTTCAAGTTGGTAATTTGTTTTACGCATTGTAGAATTGAATACTGCTGTGGATAAGATGAGATGGATACCATAACATTAGAAGTTCCTCCCACACTTATGCCCCCATGAAAACAAATATCATAAATGATATATAAAAGGTGGAATTAAAGACTGGCAAAGTTTGGACTATGTCACTATGTCCTTATTCATATATTAAAACTAGTTGGAAAAGATTCCATTAAAAAAAAAAAAAAAGGTTTATCAAAATGTTATATTTTATAAGCTTATGTTGATATGTGTTTTTTATATGTTTACTTACGAAGGATGCAGTTGGGAGCAGGAACTGGGAGCCTGGTGATCAGGTCATTTAGCCAATGTTTACAAAAATAATTGCAGGTAAAAATAATTGCAGGCAGATGTAAGATTCTCAGTTAATGTTCCAGTGTTCTTGGCACACATCATCTAATTCAAATGGATGTACAAGTGTAATGCTATAATAATCTAAACCAAGACAAAGAAGGCTATATCTTAGCTCAAGCACCAGGTTTCAGTAACACTAACCCAGACCTGAACCTCAGAGAAAGGAAGCAAGAAATGGCATGTGCCTGACTTGCTTCTATTTAGATATCTCTATATAGTGATCAACATTTAATTGATCACTCACCAGGTGTTCCAGGACAGAACACTGACCACAGCATCATTCAGCATTCACTGAATATTTTGGAAAAAAAGAAAGAATAATCTTCAGAACACATGGCATTTAGAAGGCATTCAATTTGCTGTTAATGTTATTTGTGCATGCAGGGATCTCTTAGGAACATTTTCTATTCCTCTGCTCTATCCAATTAAGCAGCAAAAGGGCAAATAACACTGGTAATAGAAAAGAAAAATCTCTTTTTAGAGTAAAACTAAAAGCATTTGCAAAACAAGAACCTCTTTTGTAAATGATTGGTTGGCTGCTGAGCACAGGGTGCAGAGACATCCCAGGTAACAAAAAAGCTGCTCTGGGCCTTGTGCAAAGAGATGTACAATTCTTTTATTTTAACTTTTCTTCATCTTCTCCTGTGTGTGCACATGTGATGACTGGCTCCCAGTTCAACACACAACTCCACTGCTGCTCAAGAGATGCTCTGGGAACAGAGCAACCTGATAGCATGCAGAAACCATTCACAGCAGAGAAAAAAATACCTTCAATAATTAATAGGAGAAAAGAATGTGGAACCACTAAATCCAGCTTGAAGTTGATTACAGAGCTGTCAGTCATCTACAGGGCAATGTAATGAAACAGAGCAACTGAGCAGCCAAGATATGTATGAAAGTAATTTCCTATAACTTCTGAACATTTTGTATGGGCTATTAAACAAACAATTGGATTATTGAAAGGAAAAACTGATGAAATATGTCTGTTTTGAATGGGAACGTATCTTTCTAATATAGCCCCCACACATTCTGTCTTATTTTTATCCAAACTGCAGGAAATATTTTTTCAAATGTATTTAAATGAGATTTCTACCCTACAAATATAATTTCCTACTGCCTCATCTGTAGTGTCATGAACATAAACCAACACAGATTAAGTTTATATTTAATTATTTTGTTCCTCATATATCCTTCTATTCAATATATGTCCCTAAAATGGCTGTTTTGTGCTTCTGAAACCATATACTGTTTTTCATCTGAAGTAGAACGTCAATCACTTTCATAAGGCCATTATTAATAAAAAGGTAAATGTAGTGCCAGGTACTTTTTTTTTTTTTTTTCTTTTGATAAGAAAAAGAAAGTACTCAGTCCTATTTTTTCTTTTTTTTTTGGTGATATTTTTCCCACTAAGTGATAAAAGTTTCAAGTTCCTTATGAAACCTTATTGATCAAATATAATATGATATGCAAGCAGACAAATGTAGAAGTGTAACTTTATATGGTATATGGTTCTTCTGTCTTCCCACAGCAGATCTCTGGTGTCCATATCCCAGTAACATGACAGAATAGCTTTGTTTTGAATTGTAATCTCCAATATGATGTGTTCTAAAGAATTAAAAATATATAAAGAACTAAAAGTATGTCTGAGGATTGGTCTGGTTCTGCTATCATTTATTCTTTTTTATTTTTTATTTTTTTGAGAAAGGAAAACAAGTTCAGTCTTATCATCTTCAATAAAAATGGGGAAAATTCTGATTGAGATGAACTCAGCATTATTTTTATCACTAATTTTACAGAGTTCAAGATTAACCATGACAAAAAATTAAGTACAGAGCAGAACTATAAATTCAGAATAATACCTGTGCATTAAGTTCTTGAAATATTTGGGAGCATAGTTTGTGTAGTGAAAAGGTAGTGGTGCTCTGCTCTGCTGCACAACTACTCCAATGACCCAAGGATAAGTGGACTGCAAAGGAATCCTATAATCAGCTTCCTCTTTGTTAATATACAACTCCTTTGCAGATTTATGGTTTCAGCAAAAAATTACTAATGATACTCTTTTTCTTTAACGATTATGTTTAAAAAGGGGAAAAATGGGCAAGTAGTTCAAGTTCTGTTTGTAATCTGCATTCATTCCTTTAGGTGCAGAAGGCGGACAGCAGTATCTCACTGAATGAAATCACAGTCACCACAAGTAAGCACACTTCCAATTATTTTAATGTTTTAACGGCTTACATCTGCTTATGCTGGCAGTAGATTTGCCCCTACATTTTGGTTTTGCACAAGGAAAAATGACTATGAGTGAAAATTTTGCATACAAATAGCAAGGCAATTTGTATGAAATGTGAATCTTAAAATTTAAATTCTTTAAACCTAGTATTTCTACTTCTGGATTTTTTTTTTTTTTTGGAATATTGATGTCTTGTTTAAGATTTATTTATTTTTTTTGCCAAAAATGTTCAGGTTTTCTTTTTGTTGTTGGTGGTGTTTTTTGTTTTGTTTTGTTTTGTTCTTTTTTAGTTTGTTAGCTTTCTGTAGTACTTTGGAAATCATTTCGACTAGGGAGTGGAAGTAGAAAACTTGTATAACATTTATGACTTTGGCTCATATGCCAAATACAGAATCAGAAACTTCCAGAGATGAAAGCATTTGTTACAGCAACTTGAGCTAAAGAATAAAAATTGTGTATCCACGAATTATAAGAAATTGTATTGTCTGTGATCAGCACACCAGAAATCTGCCGAACACACTCACCAATGGATTTCAGCAGGTTAAAGTGGGGGACCGGGTCTGATACAGTTGTTAAGATCAAGGAAGAATGATTGGATTGTTACGAACTTCCAAACAAGGTCAATTTTGTTGTCTAGTTTTTATTATTTTTCTGCAGGTAAAAGTATTTTTTATTGATGTCAACTTGTCATAAGGATAATGTTTCCGGGCTACATTCTGTGTCTTGATAATTAGTAGCATCTATATGTATGCATAAGTAAACACAAATGTTTGTGTTGCATGGCAGCAATGTATCAGTTATGTGCAACTTGATGATTTAACAGACAGGTCAATAAAGACCAAATATTAGGCTGTAAGACTTGGCAGGTGTTCTGTGACACATAAAGAATGAATCAGCTGTATTATTCTACATCTTAAAGCATATATGCCCAAATCAAATAAAACATGAAGCAGGGAGATTTTGTTGTCAACTTCTAATGCCAACAATAGCCAAAGATATGAACTGAGCTACAGGGGTTAGAATAGTAGGAAGAGTGACCCATCACATTCTATACTAACTCTTCCGTTGGTGTACAGGAATTCCATCTCACTGATCTCTAAGAAAACTTACAAGACATTACTTTCCTCATCCCCCCAGTCTTTCTTTTTATGAAAGCAGAGTTCTAAGAAATACTTACTTTCACTTTGTTTTTAAACTGTTTCTCACCAGCATCAAAGCCTTCTGAATAATTTTATACTGATTTGCAGAAGTCTTTCAAATATTTTCTCAGGCTGCATTTTTGATGCCCTTCTGGGATTTCTTCATTTACAAAGAACATTCTGAATGTCTGTGTTCTGCATCTTCACTACCAATGATCCCAAGTCCAACATTATTATGTTATAAACATAATATAAACGTATAAATATAAAATAAACAGCACTTTTCTGTTTACAAAATGAAACTAATTTTGACTTTCCCACTGAAGCCTGTGTAACTGTCAATATATTCAATAGTAGAAGAAAACTTTTGCAGGCAATTTCCAGCACAGTAGAAATCATCCTTTATCAAGTCTGTGGCCATGAGTGATAATGAAGAAATAAGCTTAAATATCAATTAAAATCTGATTGGCCAGAGTGGTACCAGAAAAACACCAGGTACATGTACGCTTTCAAACAACTGAACCATGATTCATTGCCAGCTCCTGGTCCCTTGTCTGTCACATTATACTATGCTCAAGGCTTTCCTTGGGGGAAAACAAACAACCAACCAAACAAACAAACAAAAAACAACAACAACAAAAAACTATAATACTCTAAGACAATGCCTCAGTGCGATCCTGGAGATTCAGTTTTGACCTTTCAGCACCTCTTGCTTCCTGTTTATCCATGTGAAGACAAAGAGTGTCTCATGTCATGTCCAAGACTATAAGCTTTACTGTCTATGCTTGTGAGGTCTACAATTATAGGACATTAAATAATGAAGGTACTGTGGCACAAGACCTGGCAGGTGTGCAGGTCATACAGATAAACAAGCTATGACATTGAGCACATGACAGATGAGGTTAAGGAGAGAGCTTATTACTTATTGCTTTCTTCAACTCATTCATAGGAGGATGTAAAGAAGACAAAGCTAAACCCTTCTTAGTGGTGGGTGGTAAAAGGAGAGGAGGAACATTATTATGACAAGAGAAGTTCGTTTTAGATATTAGGAGAAAAGTTTTTAACCAGGGATAATTGAAACAAAATAGAGAGACCCTCTTAGAGCAAGAGCTTCATAGGGGAGCCTCTGACTTTGGAGATGCTCTAGACTCTGCTGGGCAACCTGAACAAACTTTGAAGTTAACCCTGTTCAGAAACTTGTTCTTCTTATATCCTCCTTATATCGATTCAAAATAAATTATTCTGTGATTCTGTGATTTTGTAATTTCAAATTTTCACACATCTCTCATGTTTCATACAGAGTGTATGTAATCCACTCTTCTGGGATCTCTTCTTCAGCAATGGCAGCTCCGTCTTTGTGAGGACAGCATTGCCATCTCCCTTCTGTGAGCCCTGCCTTCTATATTAATCTTCACCACAGTGGGCCACAGCACTGCATGGAAGCCAAGTTAGCATTTGGTATGTCCTCAGCTTCACATGAGAGCTGCTGGAGGGAACAGTCTTCCTGGATGTAGCATAATGACACCTCACCATGATTTAAGTCAACATGTAGGGAATATCCCTGACATATGACTCAAGCATGTAGCCCTACACACTGTTTATAGAAAAAAATAAAAATAATAATAATAAAAAAATAATTAAAAAAAATCTGTTCTCTACTGACCATGCACATGGCAGAATTGAGGTCCTTTTAGATGGAATTGTTCTGTATGAGTTAGGATAAGGAAAAAAAACTGAACTAGTATCCATCAGTCTTCACTTGCCTTTGACTACATCTAATGGGTATGTTTATGGCTTTGTATTCCTTCAGAGCAGTAAGTGCTCTGCTCTCTAAAGAGTCCACTGCTGTAGGGCTTGCTCCTCAGCCAGCAGCAGATGTTGGAGGGACATTCTCCAGAAAGTGAAGTGGAAAGAAACCGAGGGAGAAGGACACAGCACTGTGTTGTAGTCACTGACTGTGGCAGCTGGGGAGACCTGAGGCTACAGTTTTTTTTGGTAATACACAGCATGATTTATGAAATACATGTGTCAGCTGGGGACAGTGAGGACAGTAAGAAAGAAGTGACTGGGGAGAGGAAGGAGATCATGAAGTAAGGCTGAGAAAGCCTCAGGTGAAAGAATGGTCCAGAATGCTTTTCAAAGATTGGTGGCTATTTTAAGAAATAGAAGAAACAAATTGCTTGTCCAAGTTACTTGTACATACAGACAAATAACCTGAGCTGAGCATGCAGATTTTTGAAACAGACTGTAAAAGCCAGAAAAGAAAACACTGATAATTTTTCAGATGTACAAATGCAAGGTAGGAAAAACCACTGGAAATTTCTTCTCTGTGTTAGATATTCCAAAGACAGCAAGTATTGGAAACAGTAGTTAACTTTATACCTCAAACAAGCACTAGCTATCTGGTGCTGCTGCCTTCATGAAATAAATACACATGTAACATCCACATGTTGATAGCTACCAGGGGTCCTACAGGTGTGGAAAAGAGCCAGACCTGTCACCCTTTTCCTTCCTACCCTTGTGCTCCATATGTTTTACTCCTAGATAGGGTCATTTCTCTCTTCTATGGGGTGCAGAGGGTAACTCTGATGAGTTCTGTTGCATGGGATAACAACAGTTATGCTGAGGACACTCCTGGAGGATGGTATTGAAAGGTTGAGCTTTGTGGCTGGGACATTACCCAGAGTAATGTTTAGGTACATTTGGAGTTATAGAAATGACAAAGTGTTTGCTTGGTCAAGCAACTGCCTTCAACTTCACTGGGTGAGAAATCTTAGATCAGACAAATTGTGCAAGGCTTCCACAACCTATTCTACAGCTATGCCTAGGATCAGAGAATCCCAGAATGGTTTGAGTTGGAAGGGACCTCAAAGCCCACCCAGTGCCACCCCCTGCCAGGGACACCTCCCACCAGCCCAGGCTGCCCAAAGCCCCATCCAGCCTGGCCTTGGGCACTGCCAGGGATGGGGCAGCCACAGCTCCTCTGACGGGGCCTCACCACTCTCAGGGTGCAGAATTTCTTCCAAATATTTAAATCTCCCCTCTTTTAGTTTAAAGCCATGTAGAAAGTTTTTGTAGAAAACCATTCTTTGCCACATAGAAAGTTTTTCTTGGTTTTAAATATAAATGAAAAATACTTTAACAATAGGAAAAAATATTATAACAACACTGTAAACTAAATATATTTTTAAATGGGATTTTATGAACAATTTTGAAGCAGTGGATGTTTTTATGTTCTGTGGGCTGGAAAAATGTTTAAATCTTTAAAATAAGATTAAAAAAATCTTGATCAACTCAACCAAAAATTAATAACATCTAAAAAAAAAAAAAAAAGAAAGTAGA
>CM021697.1:7853584-7870321 GCA_011074415.1 Stictonetta naevosa | reverse complement strand
TCCTTTCCTTTCCTTTCCTTTCCTTTCCTTTCCTCTCCTTTCTTTTCCTTTCCTTTCCTTTCCTTTCTTTTCCTTTCCTTTCCTTTCCTTTCCTTTCCTTTCCTTTCCTTTCCTTTCCTTTCCTTTCCTCTCCTTTCCTTTCCTTTCCTTTCCTTTCCTCTCCTTTCCTTTCCTTTCCTTTCCTTTCCTTTCCTTTCCTTTCTTTTCCTTTCCTTTCCTCTCCATTCCTTTCCTTTCCTTTCCTTTCCTTCTTCTCATTCAGAATGAGAGCCATGCAAGACATTCAGTTTCAGGAATAAAAAAGACAGAAAGGTAAAATTATCATCTGAGGGGGTATCAAATATATATATACATATTTAATCAAAGCATTGATAACATTAGAAAGCCATGGCTGCCTTTTTGCAATTTCTGGCTTGATGTATGTGTGGGGATCTGAGACTCCTGTTCGGAGTTCTGCTGACTCCTGCCCACTGAGGTAGTGTGAGTGTTATGTGAAGTGCCAGGGGAATCCCAGTGCCCTCCTTCCTCCAAGCACCCTCCCGATGTGTTAGCAATATTTGTAAGCTCTCAAGAAACCACCTCTGCGCAGGGTGTAAAGGGTTGTTATAAGCTGGAACATTTCTCTTCACTTTCACAGTGAGCTAAGACAATTATCTTCCAAATAACTCCTTCCTGCTCTCCTTTCCAGCGATAATTCTCAGCAAGGACAGCCAAACACCTTGGGAAAATCAAGCATTCGAGGATCAGAAACTCATGTATTCTTTGTAGGGCTTGAAGAGCTGTTTAGCTCTGAAGGTCAAAGTGTGGTGAACACAACAAAGAGAACTGCAGAGTGTTCCTTGCTGAATTTGTTCTTTTGTTTTGTCTCTCCACAGAAGAATATCATGTTGCCAAAGGCTTCCAATGAAAAGACTGGCATTTTATTGTAGTTGAAATAGCACTGACTGTATCATGATGGATCACATGTACTCTTTGGAGTCAATTCTTCAGATTCAACTGCTTAATTACATTTTAAGCATTATTGATTTAGTTTACATAGCCTCCCCACTTCCAGCACCACTGAATCTGAAGTCTCTGTACTCTGCACCAAAAAGGCTGGGGGAGGGGGGAGGGGAGGGGGCGGGTGGAGAGAGGATAAGGAAAATCAAGGGGTATTAATAACAAAAGCACTTGCCTGGAAGATGCAGGGGAAATATTACGGGATGCAGAGATTAATTACTGCAAGATAAATAATACTCTTTCTTCTGCAGAATAGAAATCCAAAACAATTGAGTGGGATTGGTGGGACAGGTTCTTAAATTCTGCAAATGAGCAGCGTCTGTGCCTTCAGTGGTGCTAACACCCAACAGAGGGGAGGAATAAGCCTGATCTGTGTAGAAGTACTTGATCAATAGAAAGACAAACTAGCTATTAGTCAGTGGCATGTACAATGGAGTTGCCAGAACAAGTCTTTTACTTACTTATTTTATTTCTCCATTGTTCAATACTACTTTGCAAGGCTTTATCTGCACTAGAAAGGGAGCCCTACAAGAACAGGAAGTTTAATCTGAATGAGCTGGGCTTAACTGGCAAAAGGCAAAATTGACAAATGCAATTAACGGTTTTCCAATAAATACAATTTGTACAATAAAAGATAGTGATTAGCTATTTTCCACAGCCCTTGGGACAGAAGAAGAAGTTTTATGTAATATATGACAATTTAAGTTGAATATTGTAGAATGACTATCCCAATGTGTATGGAATACTGGAAAAGTTTGCATAGGGAGAACTGAGGAGGTCCTTCACTGAAGGTTTTCAAGGAAAACTAATATAACACTCAGGGGTGTTGCATATATTTTTTGGTAGAATCATAGAATCATAGAATATCCTGAGTTGGAAGGGACCCTTAAGGATCATCAAGTCCAACTCTTGACACCGCACAGGTCCATCCAAAAGTTCAAGCCATGTGACTAAGTGCACAGTCCAATCTCCTCTTAAATTCAGTCAGGCTCAGTGGTGCAGTGACCACTTCCCTGGGGAGCCTGTTCCAGTGTGCAACCACCCTCTCTGTGAAGAATCTCCTCCTGATGTCAAGCCTAAATTTCCCCTGCCTCAGCTTAACCCCGTTCCCGCGGGTCCTGTCACTGGTGTTAATGGAGAAAAGGTCTCCTGCCTCTCGACACCCCCTTACGAGGAAGTTGTAAACTGTGATGAGGTCTCCTCTCAGTCTCCTCTTCTCCAGGCTGAACAGGCCCAGTGACCTCAGCCGTTCTTCGTACGTCTTCCCCTCCAGGCCTTTCACCATCTTCGTAGCCCTCCTCTGGACACTCTCCAACAGTTTCATGTCCTTTTTATACTGTGGTGCCCAGAACTGCACACAGTACTCAAGGTGAGGCCGCACCAGCGCAGAGTAGAGCGGGACAATCACCTCCCTTGACCTACTAGCGATGCTGTGCTTGATGCACCCCAGGACACGGTTGGCCCTCCTGGCTGCCAGGGCACACTGCTGGCTCATGTTCAACTTGCCGTCTACCACGACCCCCAGATCCCTCTCTTCTAGGCTGCTCTCCAGCGTCTCATTGCCCAGTCTGTACGTGCAGCCAGGGTTTCCTCGTCCCAGGTGCAGGACCCGGCACTTGCTCTTATTGAACTTCATGCGGTTGGTGATCGCCCAGCTCTCCAACCTGTCCAGATCCCTCTGCAAGGCCTTTCCACCCTCATTCGAGTCCACAACTCCTCCAAGTTTGGTGTCATCAGCAAACTTGCTCAAAATACCTTCTATTCCTACATCCAGATCGTTTATAAAAATATTGAAAAGTACCGGCCCTAAAATGGAGCCTTGAGGGACCCCACTGGTGACCGCCCGCCAGCCTGACGCAGCCCCATTTACCATAACCCTTTGGGCCCTGCCCGTTAGCCAATTGCTCACCCATCGGATGATGTTTTTATTTAGCTGTATGGTGGACATTTTGTCCAGTAGGATCCTATGGGAAACCGTGTCAAAAGCCTTGCTGAAGTCCAAAAAAATCACATCAGCTGGTTTCCCTTGGTCCACCATACGGGTGATCTTATCATAAAAGGAAATCAGGTTAGTTAGGCAGGACCTACCCTTCACAAACCCATGCTGGCTGGGACCAATGACTGCTTTGTCCCCCAGGTGCGCCTCAATAAGTTCGAGAACCATCTTCTCCATGATTTTACCAGGCACTGACGTGAGACTGACAGGCCTGTAATTGCTTGGGTCTTCTTTCTGACCCTTCTTGAAAATCAGCACAACATTTGCCAGCTTCCAGTCTACCGGGACCTCTCCAGATTCCCAGGATCGTTGAAAAATAATTGAGAGAGGTTCTGCGATGACGTCCGCCAGCTCTTTCAGCACCCGGGGATGAATCCCATCCGGACCCATGGACTTGTAGGGATCCAGGTGGAGTAGCAAATCCCGCACACGTTCAGGGTCGGTTGGGAGTTTGTCATCCCCACCGTCCCGGTCCTCCAGCTCGGGGCACCCTGGGTCCCGAAGCCCATCATCGGCATTGAAGACAGAGGCAAAGAAGGCATTAAGCGTCTCTGCTTTGCCTATGTCATTGTCTGTGAGGAGACCATCCCTATCAAGGAGCGGCCCTATGTATTCTTTAGTTCTCCTTTTTCCATTCACATATCTAAAAAAAAACTTTTTGTTTTCTTTCACAGACACAGCCAGCTTCAACTCTAGGTGTGCTTTGGCCCCACGAACTTTCTCCCTACAAACACGAACAGCATCCCTGTATTCTTTCCATGACACCTGGCCCTCTTTCCAGTAGCGAAACACTCTCTGTTTCCGCCTAATCTCCATTAGAATGTCCCTGGTCAGCCGCGCCGGCCTCCTGCCCCGCTTGCCTGATTTGCGATATTTAGGAATTGCCTGATCTTGTGCTTCTAGGAGGCATCGCTTAAAGAATGACCAGCACTGGTGGACATCGAGGCCTTCAAGAGCAGTTTCCCAGGGTGGTGGTGCTTTACTGAAGGTGACTGAACAAGAGAATGTCTTAATGCCTAACATTTCTATGGCTCTAGATTTATTGTGAGCTACTCAGGACAGGCTGTGTCTTCTAGTATGCTTGTGTGCCTGAGGATGGAAGGTGCATTTTGTGGGTAGCTTAAGCTTGTACAAGGACATTTTTTCTGTTTTTCTTTTTTGTCTTTTATTTCTGTGTTCAGAAACATCTTGTCCTTTACATCCTGTCCTTGATGTTTGCGTTGTTAATGGCTGTAAAAATGGAATGGCCTGGAGATTTGACATGGAATTTTTATGTTATATATATATATGTGATTTACACAACTAAATAACTAGAGAAAGGTCCCTATGGCAATGGGGGCATTATTGTGTCTGGACTCTGGCTATTTTAAAAGTATATTATCGCTACATCAGTTGTTCCTTTGTTACTCAAACAAAGGCTGCAGCACTCATTTAGATTCTGTCTTAAAACCCTGCATGTTACTGAGTGTGGTCTTTTTTCTCTTTCCCCATAGGCACTCTTTTCCACTAAACACATAATCTGAGCAAGACAATAGCAAAAGAAAGGTCTTCTAGGACAGCTTGCTTTCACTTGCTTCTTTAGGAAAAAAAAAAAATAATAATAATAATAATAATAAAATAATAATAAAAAAATTTAAAAGGCAAGAATAGTACTTAGGATATTATTATTTACTAGAATATTTCTGGGGAGAAAGAAGGATTTTTCAAGGCACATCTTCTTTTAATAGCAAAGCTTCTCAAAAATGTGTTAATGGAGAAAAGCATGTGTTATGAGAGCTATGACATTTTGGTAAAAGAATGATGCATTCATTTGAAAATACAGAACTCTATCAAGGTATAAATACTTTTAGTGACCATTGGGAGAGCAAGATTAGCAATACATAATTTCTGTGCAAAAAGAAACAGACTATGTGATAAATGACTGAGTCCCAAATAGGATTCTAATTAAAGTTTGTAATTTATTAAGCGAATAGAGGCAAGCAAAGAGCGCTGGGTACACCGGGAGTCTCTGCTCCACCAAAACGCACACCTATTACATCAGGTGGCTGATTTTTATGCTCCTAGACTAATACATATTCATCACTATTCCTAGAAAAGTCAGGGTTATTATAATTAGTTCCCGGAATCCGAACCCTCTCCGGACGCATGCGTATCAGTCTCTGGTGGTCTTTCTGGGAGTCTCTTGCGCTGAAGGCTCGTAGTCTTCCTCCCAAGCTTTGTCCTTCGGTCGTTCTTCAACTCCCCCTTTCTCCTTATTTGGTGGATCTCTTTGCCGGATATCAGAGCTTGGGCAGAGTCCCATGCAAAAGTAAACAGTTTCCTAAAAAAAAACTCCTTGGTCCTCTTATCTCCCAGACTAGAGTCTCAATGTTTGCCCTTCAAACCCTCTATTTACACAAATTGCTGGACCCTTCCTTTGCATGATACAAGAACTATGTACACTAATCACTCTGTTTTTCTTAAATAGAAGGTTATATTTCATCATGTGGCCCTAGCATTGATCCATACTGACACGAACCAAATCAACACAGACTATATCTACACTACTAGGTAGCTTCAGGCTTGAGCTCACACTCACACCTGAACTTTTCATTGCATACAAGTGGACAGCTTTGCCCAAAAGAGAGTCAGGCTCACGTATGGCAAACATGTTCAAAATACCTACTTCTGAATTTCAGACAGCAATCAAAAGCAGTGAGGAAAACATCTTACTGAGGTGCATTTTAGAGGCAATCTGATTGGAGGTGACCTTCAATTACTTGTGGCTTCAGGCCTAAATAGGATGTGAAAAGGTTAATATAGGCAAAATTGAAATGCATATCCAGTATACATTTGGGATTTCTCTGCATTAACTTAACACCCCTGCAAATCTAAATTCCTTTCTACATGCCTCCCATGCTATGGCAGTGACTGTCATTTCCCATGCCCTTTCTCCCTTATCTTTCCATTAAACCATGGTTGGCAGTAAACCCTAGGTCTTAATTGGCCCAGGTGTTTTTTGAACATCATTTTGTCTCCATAGTCAATCTGTCGCATATATGCATCTTTGTTCCAGCCAGGATGTTTTCTGATTGTAACTTCATGCTAGCTACCATTGCTGTAGACAATAGGAACAGAAGTCCTGGGCAGTGGTGAGCAGAACCAGATTCTTGCCTATATTCTAGCACATCTTCAACTAACTAACTAATGAATAAATAAACATTAAAAAACTGTCTTCCTTTTGATATGTCCAGGATAAAAATAAATAAATAAATGAATAAATAAATCACAGTGAACTTGAAGGATTTTTTCTATGTTTGAAAACCTTACTGATTTTTTTCACTAAAACAAAAATGCCCAGGTTAGCTTTTAGATCGTTAATTTTTATATTTTTTTATTTTTATATACATATTTATCATAAACAGCTAACCATGCAGCTCAATTAAATAAAAAGACCGTGGTACAATCACAACAACAACAAAATAACAAAAAATAAAAGCCAGAAGACTCTCTTGCTAATAACTTAAGATATAACTACACAGATGTGCATTCAGATCCCGTCCACACTCTGAGCTGACATGACTTAATGGTAATGTCTATGCTATGAAGCAGAACTATGAATCTTGAAAACATTCCCAAGTTTTGCAGTATCCCCACCTAGCCCAATCCTTGGAAGAAAATCCACTCCTTTAATTGAGTGAACAGTGTTAGAAGAGCAATGTCAGGAATGAGACTGTAGAGAGCATCTGAAAAATGAGAAATAATTTGCTGCTTATGAAACCCCTACCCTGGACAGCCACGGATGACAGCTACTTCCAGCAGCTTCGCCAGTGCACCTTTCATCTGGCTCACACGTTCTTCCAGCACTGGTGCCTGGCTTTAATAAGCAGCCAGGGGTTGTGTGGGCTGCTGCCAGGCTGGGCTGGTTATGTAACAGCTGAAGGCTGAATGTCTGCCTGCAGATGAATGGGACCCCCAGACTGCACAGTTTATGCAGAAGAAAGTCCTACAATCACATTCCCCACATCCTCCCCTTCCCCTTCATCTGAAGATTTAATTAGAGCTTAGAAGCTAGGGCTTTATAAACCAAGCCAATTATTTTCTTTTCTTCCTAAGGAAGGAAACTCCTTTTCTTTTTTCTTGTTCCAGTACCGCCCATTCTCAGCTCTTGCAACCGGATGCTCACAGTCCTGTTTGGTGACCATAACATAGTCTCACACTGCTAACAGAAAAGCCCATGTTGCCAGTGGTCTGTGGGAAGAACAGAAAGAGCTTCCCCCTCACAAATATAACACTCACTTTGCTGGGTGTAGCTTTTCTCAGGGAATGTCAGCATGTAGATGGGGGGCATAGAGACAACCTGGGCATCCTTGGCCACTCCTCTAGTTTGCCAAGATGAATTTCCAGAGTCAGATGCAGTTCCACATTTAACAAGTAGGCATCTCTTATGTCCAAGCTACTCTAAGCTGTATTTTGCCACCCCAGCATATGTCCACACAGCACTACTGATGCTCTGGACAAGCACACCTCACGCCTTAGGAAAAATAGCAAAATGGATGATTTTTTCCCATTCCACCCATACCCTTGAGGACAAACAGGGTTGATTTGCCTGACAAAATAATCACCCAGTAACCATAAGACTGAGATCCAGCTCATATAGATCATGGACAAGGCATTGAAAGGACGCTGTAACTGACTTCCAAACTGTGCTTTTCTTTTGCTCAAAGCCAAAAACCTGACTGATGGGAGTGCCCCTTTACTCCAGAGTTGTGCAATCAGGGAAGCTTGGACTGAGCCAGAATGAAGTAAATTGGCTTAGATGCCTCACTCAGGTACATTTCCAACCCTTCAAATACATCTTTCTCATCTTATCTGTATCAAGAATTTGACTGAGACTTTGCTGCTCCATTTGATTGTACAATACATTTGGAATTCACATCAGTAGGAATGGTGGGTAGTTGGCATATTAAATGGCTGCTTGCTGGCAGAAGAGAATTAATAACCATTAGAGCAAAAAATATAGGAATATATGGAAATGAATTTCAGGCAAGTTCAAAAATGAACATGTTTGCAGCAGGAGAGATAAATAAATCTGATAATCAAAACAAAACAACAACAAAAAAATGATTGTATTCAAAATATTTAATAAGATGCTGTCAATTGCAATTAAGATTTATGGCCCCCCAAAAATAAATTCCAAAACAAGATGTTATTTTTTTATTTCATTTTTTTCCCAATATATATATCTCTTTTTGATAACATAATGTAATTGTGGTTTTATTTTTCATTTAATATTTAATATTTTATGGAATAATTGTTGGATATAGCTAACATTTGCACCATATTACAGCACTACTTCATAGTACAGTTTTATTGAAGTGAAAGGTTTATCTTTTATATAATTGAGATTTTTCAGTATACTAGAATAAAATCCTTGGCTATTATTATAAAGAAACAATCAGATATTTTTGAAAGGAAAGCATTCAACTTCACTGTTTTCAAAAGAGATAATAGCAGGATTTCTATGCTGGTTTAAAATGATCTTCTATTTGTTTATCCATTGATCCAGGAAGGTAAAATTGTAATAGAGAAGTTCTCTGCTTCATGAAGCTTTGAAAGTCTTTATTTGTCTAGTTTATGATGCCCCAGAGGCTCCTTTAGTGCATAGCTGAAGCACAGCATCTATAGTACTTTCTAGGAGAGGACACTCAGTCCACCTAGGAGATGCCACATTTTGGAGCTCTGTGAGTTTACTGCTTTAGGAGGCTGAAACTCTGCTATACACAGTAACTCAATTACAGCATTTGCCATAACGGTTAATAACAGTATGATGATGCAACATGACTATTAATAGTTGTGCAACCGTGTGTATCAAAGTAATACACAGATAAAGTCTAGCTCAGAGTCCATTTCACATTACATAACTTGACTAACATTTAAGCAGATTCTATATATGAATCAGCCTTTCTCTATTAAAGTTCATTTTATCTGTATCATCTCTTCTGCTGCCTAAACTTCAAAAAGAAAAGTAATCCATGTTCTCATTTGAATAAAACTTCATAAAGAGTGTTTCTGAGATACTGAATATTCCAGTTAATTAAAAACTGATTACATTTAATTGTAGACAGACTTTCAGCATATTGGGAACTGTTTCATTTCACTAGGCTAAACAGCTGTGACTAAAAGGATTATTGACAGAGAAAAACATTCTTAAAACAAAGGTGAACTAGCATGAAAATATCTATTTGATCATGTGTTTTTTTAAGATGTTATGTGGTTGATTGCCTAGTAACTGTATAATATAATGATACCAGCTAACATAGACTAGAACAGTGAGAGTTTTGAAAGATGAAGTAGGGTCATTATCTGTTTATGTTATAGCAGAGCTACAGTTCTTCATGTCCAGTGATTAATTCATAAGTATACATGATCCCTGCTATTTTTGTTAAATAGATATCCCAATACAGTAGATATGACTTTTACCATAAACTCTTTCACTCTTTTGTGAGCTACGACCCCCCAGTCTGCTCCAAGACAGGTTTACATGCTATAGTTTGTTTATTCCTCCTTCCCCATGCTGTACAGCTGTCTGTTCCCTATTCCTGCCCCACATTCCCCTCAATCCCTTCTTCTCTCATTCCCTTATGTCTCCTAAGCAAGTTATTGCAGATTTGAAGTACTACCCCTCTGCAATCTCACTGTGATGCCCTCAGATCCATAAAGTTGCTTTTTGGTTACACTGCAGTCTTCCAGAAAAGCTTATTGACTTCTACTGTGAGCTGTGCCTTACCTTTAATGTTACCATAACTCATTACAGAGGCACTGATTGGGAACTTGCAAGATATATGATTATACAACTTCTACATAGAGAGATTTTTACAGAAACAGCTAGTAAAATGCTACTTTATCACATAGGGCATGAATATATATATATATATATATTCTATTCTGAGTCTATAAGAAAAAATAAAATTCCCAAAAACTTTACACTAGAAATCACATAACATTTTTTCAAAGTAAAAAAACTCAAACACCAAAGCCTGGTATTTTCAAGTTGTCATTTCAGAACTGTCATTTTGTCATTTCAATTATAAAGAATGATAATGTATAAAATATATATATGATAGAGATAATACAATACAAGGAGAGCTCTTATTGTACATTTTCAGAACTGTCATTTCATAGTTAAAAATAACAACAAAATCCTTAATTTCAGAGGCACTATATTTTCAAGTGGCAAACATTTCTTCCTGCAAATCCAACTAGCATTTTATTTACAAGTTACCTTTTAAAATCTTCTTTAATGAATGTTGAATATTTTAAATTGCTAAGTAAAAAGAGAATTATTATTGAAAGCTGTAGATACTCTGAATAGTTTTTCTAAAAATAAAAGTGCAAACATGTAAAGTGAAGATATATAATATGAAAATATCTCTAAAATATGTGCTGCAGACTTAAAGAGCTAATGCTCATTAACTGAATTGAAATAATGTGACCACGTCCTTGATCTTATACCATTCTAATGAAGTAAAATTAATTTCGTTATGCTTTATGTCATCTGCTGGAATTAATGTAGCTATACATGACAACTGCTGAAATTGATTTCAAAGACAGTAAGCTAACACTGTGATTTTCTAATGCTTTTATTTATTGTCAGTGGATACTCTGGGCACCAACATAGAATTATCATAGTAGTACTTATTAATCACCATGTCAGCCATGAAATACACTGTATTGCATAATATAACTTCTCAATTTTTGTGTTTTAGTTGTATGTATTTGTATTCCATATTTTAGCTTGCACTGGTGTATCGCTTTCCACCACAGATTACAGAAACACTTGCATGACTAAACAAAGTGTATGTGCATACAGAGTTTAGCAGAATGAGTCTCTGTTCCCACAGACTTCACATGCAAGCAAGTTCAAAGGAATGGTACAAGTCACTTTTTCCACTTTAAATGCATGTGACAAAGGGGCAGAAAATACTGAGGACTGCTTGGTATACAGTGGAAATCACAGCCTAGTTTACAGTCACCTGTTATTGGTATTAACCTCTAATTCTCTCTTTTGCCATGAGCAATCAATGCTGAATCTATTTCTTGATAAAGATATAATGCAGAATGTTATGGACAGAAGACATGTCAGGAATGAAATAGGAACACTTCATATTGCTCCAAAACAACCTTTCATCTACAGCTACAGATCGTTCTTCTACACCATGAATCTCTTAATCTTAGATACTACAGTGGAAGATAAAGGTATCTATAAACACCAGAGACATTTATCTGTAAAAACCTAGGGAATGAGGAAATATTCTGTGACAGTGCATTTAAAGATCCTTACATGTGTGAGAACAATGATGATCATTAAAAATGCTTCATTAGTCCAGCTGAACATCAGAAAGCATGGGTCATTTTGTTTAATATGATTCAGAGATTAAAAGTATGAGAGAGAATTTCTTATTCTAGCAAAACTCCTTGAGAAAGGTGTAGGCCAAGCAGTAAAATTATCTCAGACATGTTGACATATAACAGGTAAAAACACCTTTGTCATCCTTGACAAGACAAAATTCTGCCCTCAAATAACATTGCTGCTTTCCACAGCAATGACAACTACAGCTTTCCAGTTTACCTGACCCAGGCTGTGTTTGTCATTTGGAAAACAGATACTGCCAACATGACATGACTCAGTGGCCATCACATGTCTGATAACTGCTTTTGGGTATAGTTTCCCATTTTTGAAACTGCTCTGAGCAAAAGGAAGGCTACAAAATATATCAACTATTCAAGAGCATTGAAGCATTTAAAGATTGTCAAGCACTGCAGCACCTGCTGGCTCAGCCTCCAGAAGTGCACATCAAGGACACTGCAGCAACAACCAACCCCTTTCACAATATTTCAGAAGCCAGGAAGAAATAGGTAAGTGTACAGGGGTCACAAGTATAACAGAACACCTTAGTTCAATACTATTACTATGTACTATTATTATCATTATTATATCTTCACACTGCTTAGCAGATTTAACATTGCTGTGCAGGCTAAGGCTGCCAGAGAGCCCACTTGACACCAGTGTTGATCCAATTACCTTGAAAATTTTGGGATAAGTAAATTCAGGTCTGTCATACGGTTTAGTCATGACATACAATCCTAGTTGACCTTGAGGCCAAAGAAAAGAAGTTACATTATAAGACAACTTTTTAAGGAATTGCAAGCTAGAAACAGATTAGAGTTTTTACCTGAGCAGGGGCTTAGATATTGCTGGAGGATGGAGTCCTCTCAGCCAAGCTGCCACTAAAGAACAATTTGTTCATATTCAATGAAATGGAACTGTATTAGGAAAATATGTACTGTCAAAGCCACAATGTTTTCAAAGGTTGGTTTCAGTAAAGTTCCCAGCAGAAAGGAGAAATGTACTTGCTAATGTGGTCTGTCTCACGTACTGCCTTTAGGATGTGAGCAATCTCATTGACTGCATGCTTCCTGTTGTGCCTCACTTAGGGCTGGCTTTCCAATGCTGTGTGCTCAAGCCACACACTGAGCCACATCTGAAAATGGACTTTTTACAATGATTTTCTTCAAAATCCAGATATATATTATGGAAAAAATGGAAGAGTTTTGCTCATTCTGAGTCACCTACCAGAAGAAGAAAACAAGGAGATGGTTTTGTCATGTGAATTGTTGCTTCTATGCCAGCTTTCCATAGCCCAGGGAAATACTGTTAGGCCACCTGTACACAAAGGCAGAATAAGCTGATGTATTGCTACTGAAAAATCTGCACAGGACCTTTTGGTTAAGACTGAAAACCTAGGTTGATATAACTGTCTTTTAGGAAAAATATTTTCACATTCATTCACTTGAATAACTATAGGGAAGCAATTCTGTTAGTATAAACTCCCTTCCACTAGCATGACATAATCACCTCTTGTAAAATTGCCAGATTTCTTGCTGTAGGTATAATGTGTGAGAGGAAAATTAGATCTTTCTGCTTTTGAGAGGAAATGACTAGTCTTGTTTACTACTGTTATCTTCATACACACAATTTTTTTTTGTAGTCACTATTGATTTATTATACCAACTCAGCTGAGTCTGAAGTTTCAACAAGAATTAAGACTACTTTATCTCCACTGCTATATGTTCCTGATATGATCCTCCATGTAAACTTTGAGACTACTGGATGTGTTGGAGAGGTGACTTTGTATATGGCTCATCTGTACCTCAATCAAGAGATGCTAATTTCCCTAAACATAGTAATATACTTGTTTGTAAATAGTTGTTTGCATGAACTTTCAATCATATTTGCAAACATTGTTAATTACCCTACTTAATGATCCTGAACAGCTCAGAATCCCAAATTTTACCTTTCATAGTTTTCCATCTTGGTAATTCCAGCCCTAATTTTCAGTACCATAGCATCATTTATTGGCAGTCCTGGCTATCAGGGGAGGTCCCACTCGACTGGCGGCTAGCAAATGTGATGCCCATCTACAAGAAGGGCCAGAAGGTAGACCCAGGGAACTATAGGCCTGTTAGTTTGACCTCAGTGCCAGGGAAGCTCATGGAGCAGATTATCTTGAGCGTCATCATGCGGCACTTGCAGGGCAAGCAGGTGATCTGGCCCAGTCAGCATGGGTTTATGAAGGGCAGGTTCTGCTTGACGAACCTCATCTCCTTCTATGACAAGGTGACACGCTTAGTGGATGAGGGAAAGGCTGTGGATGTGGTCTACCTTGACTTCAGTAAGGCTTTTGACACCGTTCCCCACAGTATTCTCCTCAGGAAACTGGCTGCTCATGGTTTGGACTGGCATGCACTTCGTTGGGTTAAGAGCTGGCTGGATGGCCGGGCCCAGAGAGTTGTGGTGAATGGAGTCAAATCCAGTTGGAG
This sequence comes from Stictonetta naevosa, assembly GCA_011074415.1. Classification (NCBI taxonomy): domain Eukaryota; kingdom Metazoa; phylum Chordata; class Aves; order Anseriformes; family Anatidae; genus Stictonetta; species Stictonetta naevosa. The sequence goes on along the minus strand of CM021697.1, from coordinate 7,856,463 downwards.
GCTGGTCACTAGTGGAGTCCCCCAGGGCTCGGTACTGGGGCCAGTCCTCTTTAACATCTTTATCGATGATCTGGATGAGGGGATCAAGTGCACCCTCAGTAAGTTTGCAGACGACACCAAGTTAGGTGCGTGTGTTGATCTGCTTGAGGGTAGGAAGGCTCTGCAGGAAGATCTGGATAGGCTGGACCGATGGGCCGAGGCCAACTGTATGAAGTTCAACAAGGCCAAGTGTTGGGTCCTGCACCTGGGGCACAACAACCCCAAACAGAGCTACAGGCTGGGAGATGTGTGGTTAGAAAGCTGCCTGGCAGAGAAGGACCTGGGTGTATTGGTTGGTAGTCGGCTGAATATGAGCCAGCAGTGTGCTCAGGAAGCCAAGAAGGCCAACAGCAACCTAGTTTGTATAAGAAACAGCATGGCCAGCAGGTCCAGGGAAGTGATTGTCCCGCTGTACTCAGTTCTGGTGAGGCCGCACCTCGAGTACTGTGTTCAGTTTTGGGCCCCTCACTACAAGAAGGACATGGAGGTGCTTGAGCGAGTCCAGAGAAGGGCTACGAAACTGGTGCAGGGTCTGGAGAACAAGTCTTATGAGGAGCGGCTGAGGGAGCTGGGATTATTTACCCTGGAGAAGAGGAGGCTCAGGGGAGACCTTATCGCACTCTACAGGTACCTTAAAGGAGGCTGTAGCGAGGTGGGGGTTGGTCTATTCTCCCATGTGGCTGGTGACAAGGACGAGGGAGAATGGGCTAAAATTGTGCCAGGGAAGGTTAGGTTGGATATTAGGAAAAAATTCTTTACTGAAAGGGTTGTTAGTCACTAGAATAGGCTGCCCAGGGAAGTGGTTGAGTCACCATCCCTGGAGGTCTTTAAAAGACGTTTAGATGTAGAGCTTAGGGATATGGTTTAGTGGAGAACTTGTTAGCATTAGGTCAGAGGTGGGACTAGGTGATCTTGGAGGTCTCTTCCAACCTAGACTATTCTGTGATTCTGTGATCATTGCAAAATAATGACTTCAAAACAAACTCATAATACAAGTGTTTTCTTAACTTGGAGGCCAGAAGGAATGTAGAACTAGAAGGGTACTTTGAATAGAGGTAATTTTCTTCTCCAATAACCAAGTATTCTGTCCAATAGGAGACACCTTGATCAGGGACACAAGACTCCTACATGTTATTTAACTCCAAGGGAGATGTGTTATAAGCAGTCATACTATGTCTCCATATAGTCACTGGTCAAAGTTAAGAAAAAGGTGTGAAAGAAGACAGAACATCACTCTTATTCCCCAGTTCCAGCAGAGGATGATTTGGAATGTACCACTGATAAATTCTTGAAGACAAGAATTGGCACAGAATTTGTCTCAGGATATTTTTGATTTGTAAATCTGATTATATATTTATAACTATAAATATGAATATAAATTTTCAGGGGCAAAACTAATATAAGTTCAGGCAATTCCATCATGTTACAGACAAGCTCAGTGCCTTTACATGGCCTTTTAAATCTTTTCAGTATGCTATAGACTGCCTATCTTCATGGTATCTAAGTAATCTCCAGCAGAATATTAAAAGTTTTCTCCCATCTTTTCATGTTTTCTCTCTTTTAAAACTAATTATTGTTTTTAAGATGTGTTTAACTTAAACCTGAAGCTTTTGAAACTAGCAAACTATTTTTTTTTTTTTTTAGGTGATGTCATGTACATTATCCCCATGATTATACATCTCTACTGCCTCTTATGGAACTACTGATAACTTGCAGAGTGGGTGGTGATAAAAAGATGTAAAATTGGAACTAGATTGAAATGAAATTACAATGCTTTTTCTTGTTCCTTTCATAGGCAGCTTCTTTGCCTGGTTTCATGACAACTGAATATTAATTTAATTCTAAGATTCAGAATGATTAAACAAATTACAGCATTAGAAAGCATCTGATTTTTTTTTTTTTTCATGGAACACCGAAGCCAAATATATTGTAAAATACACTCTGACATTCTGCAAGAGATAAAGATTGTTTACTGTATGTAGCTGAATCCCAAGTAATCCTCCTGAGCTTTCGCTAGTGATAATCCTTCCTTTTGCTATTATGACTACTGGTGATAACTCTTTCTTTAACACACAGTGATAATTCTTCCTCTTTACCTCTGTTAAACTCTTTTACTCTCACAAAATTTCAAATAAACCAATCCAAACTTCTAAAGCAGAAACAAATCATCGTCACTTGTAACAGAGAGATAACACAAAGCATTTCCAAAGGCTGCAATTAATCCTGAGGCACCAGTAATCAAAAATTCCAGCACCCAACAAAGAAAGGTACCACTAGCTGCTGTGTTTTGCCTACAAAACACAGTGTAATGGCACATGTGCATATGGATCTCAAGAGCTGCTGGTCCACTTTCTATTTCTGGTCTGGCCCACAAGCTCAGGCACACTACCTCTCCTCTGTTTTCCTCATTAGAAGTTGTCTGCTTCTGCTAGAAGCTCTTTGAGAAGGGCATTGTCTCTCCTTTTATCTGTGTGCTGCATTCAGCTTTATTTGGCACAAAGAAAAGAAAGAAACATTGAAAGGGTACAGGGAATTAGGCTACAGTATACTGTTTCTTAGCCAGATGAGCCCAGGAGCCCCAGATCCCTGCCTCATCATTTAGTAAGCATTTTAACAGAGGTGCAGGAGGAAGAGGAGTCCAAAAAAGCTAAACATAATATTGATTCAACATCCTCCTATCTAATTAGTTTGTTACTGTGCCTAGGATAATGCCAAATAGAAATCCAAGTAGATTTCTAGCTATTGGTAAAATAAATAACAAAAAATATTTTCCCTGAATATGGAGAGCTTTTTCTCTCCTCTCCTCTCCTCTCCTCTCCTCTCCTCTCCTCTCCTCTCCT
>CM021697.1:7757776-7853574 GCA_011074415.1 Stictonetta naevosa | reverse complement strand
CTCCTCTCCTCTCCTCTCCTCTCCTCTCCTCTCCTCTCCTCTCCTCTTTTTTTCATTTCATTCATGGCAGTATCCCACAGCCTATTTTAGCTACGAACCATCACAGGAATAGGAAAGGAGAATATTATATCTTAGGAGTGAACTAAATGCAGTTCTGGTTTACACCCACATAAATTCAGAGTAACTTCATTGAATTAAAAGAACCAGAGCTCCAGGTGGTGTAAATGAGTTTTTCATTAGTTTCAGGGAAATTATACCAGTTTCACTCAAATGTATGTCAGGCTATAAGTAAATTTAATTTGTGCTAGGCAATATTTGGCTCAGTCTCAAAGAGAATAATTTGCCCTCTTCAGTAATATGAAGTATTTATTTATTTATTTATTTATTTCCCTCTGCTCACCTCTCCTGGGGGAAGAAAATTATTTTATGCTCTGCAATTAACATAATTAGAACAATTTCAAAACTTTACTTAATTATTCCTCACAACATGATCAGGAAGTTGGCAAATATTATCACCCATAGCCATGGATATTAAGTTAAAGAGGCTAAATGGCTTGCCTAAGAAAGGGTTGCAAGGCAGTTGGATAGCTTGAGCTGAATCTCAGTAATTCAGGCTCCCCACAGCCATATTCTAATGAAAGCACAATACTGACTATATTTTGTGCCTGTGTTTTGCCTATTGCCCTATTGACATCTTGGCCCCTCAACTCCTTCTCACATGGTGATTCAATTGCATGCATTCTTCACCTCTTCACCACCCTATCAAAAAGTAGCCAAGCAAAAAGTGCACTGACATATATGATTTACCATAAATGTTTGTTCACAAAAATAACATAAATAGGTATTGCTCTGAAGATGAAGTGAGCATGAGATGTTCTCTGGGAACCCAAAATCAAAATGAAAAAAAAAAAAGTATTGCAACAACACAACATATTACATAGTAATTAATCATTACTTCTGTGTCTTAGCTGTCTGGGAGCTCTGCAGGAATAAATAATGAAGTAGCTGAATTGCTCTTTAACTATACACAATTTATTGTTAAAAATCTGAAATAAAGACCTGCTACCATGGCCAACTGGGTTATAGCCAAGATGGCCTGAATTTTTCATAAGGTGCCAGACACAATATTTTTTTTAATAGATATGCAGGACATATCTCCACAGCAAGAAAAATAGTCAAGAAAAACATTAAAGGTAGAGTTATAGATTAATTTAATATACACAACTTGATAGTACTAAAGGCTTGGCTTTCTCAAAGGCCAAACTGTTCCTCTCTCTATGCTGCTGACACTCATTCAGAGTTAACAAAATAGTGAATAAGGGAGAAATGGTGGATAAAATTAATTCAGGCTTTCAAAAGACTTTTGATAAAGACTCTTACAAGAAATTCTTCAGGAAACTTGGTAACCATGGAGTGAGAGGTAAGACTTCACATGGATTAAAATCTCACTAGGAGATAGCAAAAAGGAAGAAGGAATAATGTTCTATTCTTACTGAAGAAAGAGGTAAATGGTGCAGTAGCCTACACACCAGTGTTTTTTTGTCCGTGCCAAGTCACAGGGTCCATACTCATGAGCAGCTCCATTGAAATCTGCTGCTAACTCTGGTGGGAAGTTTGTTGTTACTTTGCTTCAGGAAGTTTAAATAAGGTTTAGAGAACATAATGGCATATTTATACATAGACTGAAAGGAAAAGAGCTCAGTAAATGAACCATATTAGTTGGAGAGGCAAATCTACATGTTATTAAGAGCTGAGACAACTATGAAGGACCCCAAAAATAATCTTAAGTGGTCTTGTAAATGCAGTGCAGTGGAACTCACCAGCTCATCTAATAAATGGAATGGCTGAATTCTTTAACAAGATTTCCTACATGTTAATTTCCTTTTGGAGGTTGGTATATGAGTTTTCTACATAGATTTTACCTTTTCTCTTGTAGCTTCTAGGTTGGTGGAATGTAGGCAGAGAAAAAAAAATAAAAATAAAAATAAAAAGAGAAAAGAGAAGCAGCATCAAATTTCCATAGAAATTATGCTTGAGAGTTAATGTGACCAAGCAAAGTCTTGACATGTCAAGGATGTTAAGACATTTTTATCATGGATCCTGAAGCAAGCACAAGAGATAAATTCTGTACATTCCTCAGAATTCACTCTTGATGCAGGTGGAAGTGTGCTCCTGGCAATTTGTGTTAGAAAGCCAAGTGGCTAGATATGTTGTTGGTCACATCACTCATTGTGCACCCCTGTCTACAAAAACTAATGTGCCTTAGCTACGGTTATCCATTGTGGTAGCTAAGCATACTGTGCCACTTCTGTGGGTTTTTTTTTGTTGTTGTTTGTTTGTTTGTTTTAAAGTAACTGTATTTAAGTTTGTTGATTTCCTTTGAGCTGAACATTATTTTGAAAGAAATTTTGTTGTCTTTGTGCAATAAATCTATTCCAAACTTCATCTCAAAATTCTATGAAAGATCAAGGAGATGAATTATGATGTTGGTCTATAAGAAGAATGAATAAGAAAAAATAATAAGAAAAAAAATGATTGAAAAAGTAGATTAAAATAAAAGATGATGGCCTATAGCCAGCTATACAAAACTAAGGAGGAAGCTCTGAAAGCATAAAGGGCAAATAATTCTGGTAGGAAGGCTAAGGTAGACCAGTTTGTCTCATTTTTGCTTAGTGCTATGGCCCTGAGTCAGCTGCCTGAAAACACCGGGAAAATGCACTAGTCTCTGAGGCGTAGAGAGAGAGGACACAAACTTAGTTGATGGCATGAACTTGCTTGGGTTAGTAAAATAAAAGCTGACTGCAAAGATTTGCAAAAAGACTGTAAATGGCTGAGAGATAAAATGGCAAATGAAATTCAACGTGTATAAGTGTAAAGTAGTGCACATAGATAAAAGCAATAAAGCTTTAGCTACAAAATGATGAACTCTGGGCTGACTATTATCATTCAAGAGATAGATATGGGGGATATAATGAATAGTTATATAAAAATATCAGCTCAGAATTGAGTAGCAGTCAGAAAGCAAATCAAATATTTGGAATTATCAGGAAATGAATAGAGAACAAATAGAAAATGTTATTATGCTGGTGTATAAATCTATGGTATACTTGCATCTTTAATGCTATGCACATTTCTGTTCTTTCTGTTTCAGACAGAGTAGAAATGGAAAAGGCACAGACGGGCAGCATTGCTGATCAAAGACACAGATGTCATCTGTGCAAGAAACTATGAAGCAGCCCAGGATTCTTCAGGCTAGGGAAGAGGTGGCCCAGAGCAAGAATGACAAGGAGGAGACAAACAGGGATCAAACTGCAGCACATGATCTTAAAGTCATGAGTTGTACTGTTGCATGGTAAGTTCAAAACAGACAAAATGAAGTCATTCCTCACACGGGGTGTGAAACATTTCTGAAGGAATCTATTAATATGGTTGTGTTTAAGGTACCTGCATACTCCTAGAAGGAGAATCCTCTGAAGGTGACTAGATACTGAGCTACCACCTCCATTTCAGGAAGTGTCTACCTTTGCACATGAAGGACAAACACTGCTTTCTGGCCCTGCTTTTCCCCTAAGCATCTGTCCCTGGCCTGTGTCAGAGACAGACAATTGAATTGGATAGAGTTTTGATCTACACATTTTACACTATGCAACTATAAATAATTTCTGGAAGTTAGACAGATGTATGCATACACCAAAAATGGCATGTGGAGAGAAGCTACTTCTGTTGATGGATGGGAGAAGACCAGAAAAAGGAGTATCCAGGGAACATTAGGACATTACATGTTATGGTTTTATCCTCTTGAAGCTAAGGCTAAACAGCCTTCTAAATATCAAAAAAAGGTTTTGACAATCAGTGGGAGTTGGTTTAGCCCCTCAGGGCAAAGCTTTCTTTCCCTCTCCCATATGCTCCCATTGCAGATGGAGTTTCCAGATAGGGTTTATGCTTAAGAGATACTGAGGTGCAGAAGAATCACTCTGTGGTGACTCAGAGTACATCTATTTGTTATTCTGTCTGTGTCTATCACTTTCCTTTTCTTGTGTTTTCTCTGATAAGGGACCTTGTGACTGAAATATAGATCAAAGCCCCAGCCTAAGGCTTGTCAAAAGAAAAGAAAAAAAAAAAAAAAAAAAAAAAAGCATTGAAAAATATATCATTGAACTTAAAGGATTCTTTCTTTTCTTGTTTTCTGCCATTTCTATTTGAAGATTTTCTCTCATCCTGCATTTAGTATACCTTACAGTAACTTTGAAAGAGAAGCTAAAGAGAGACACTAAACAGAAGATGATTTTACTTAATTATGTTGTTACTGTACTTATTTCTAAGTAAGAACTGTTTCACTTTACATTAGAGGAGGAGATGGCTTGCTGTGTTTGGTTTATCGTGTTTGTGCCGCTCACTAACCTTTCTGTGACTGCTGACATTAATCCTTATGAAGCCATGAGTCAAGTGATCATGATCCTCTGTGTTTGATTTCTATGGTTCTAATTCCATTTGTGTTGTCGTGTTAATTGTGAGGAAAAATATATAATTTATCCTATATTTCCATATCTGATAGTACCCATATTTTGAATGCAAGGATGGAAATACCATTTCATACCACTAAGATCTGAATACATTGGATAAATCCTGCCCTGTCTCAAATACTGGAAGAGGGGACAATCCTGGATATGAACACAACTGAAAACTGAGCTGTGTTTCTGTATTGCAAGACCTCAGAGATTTATATAAAGCACTTTATAACATTTAATAAATAAATACATTGTACAACTGCAAACTTTGTGTTCCATCATTTTAATTTCAATAGCTTCTCCATGTGTTTTACTTTAATATTGTCATAAAACTCATGCCCATACTTTTTCCTGATCTAAGAAACCTATTGGTTCTGCTGTAATGTCTAAGCATACTTAGCAATCACAATTTTTCATGGGTTTTATGAAACAATTTCACTGGTTTCACTACCTATGGTGTGATTTAACTATATACAGTTTTACTGCATTGCCCAGAAGTGGTTGTTAGTTTGTAGTAATAGATCAACATAACTTCACCAAGCTCAGTATAACTTTATTCCCTTGGACCATTTGATGCTTTTAGTGGGTATGTGCTGCTGGAAATAACATCCTTCTTTCATCCCAAACCAGAAGAAATTTATGCAAACTTAAGCTCTGGCAAAATTAGAACCTATACTTTCTGTTATAATCATCATTCATGCTGGCAAGGAAAGAGAAAACCCTAAAGTTTTCAAGATTGTGGTTTCATGAGGAAATTTCTCTAATCCTGCCATAACAGTAGAACAAAGTACTGTGCACTAACAATGACATTTATCCAAAGCTTACTAATGTCTCAGAAAGTTCCTCATGCAAAACAAGAGCCTCAAAATATAAACCATTTACTGCCAGATGTTTTGCAAGATGTTCTGCAATATCACATAAAAAGAAATGAAGTAAAGATACAGCCATAGCAATATATATTATAAGAAGCTAAGATGGGGATGGAAAGGGGTGTTAGCTTTATCAAATTTACAGGAATGTGAAGAAATCAAGGTGTTCTTGGAAACCGAGTGGAAACAAGCCAAGTGTAAGGGATTTTTTTAAGAACATTCTGTTAAGACTTGACTGAATAAATGGATACATTTTGCAGCATGCCATGAACACCAGAAAACTTCCTCTGTAATTAGGAAATAAGTTTAGGGCTTGAAGATCCCATTTTGAATCTATGGATTTCTCCCATCCAATGAGCTTTCTGGAAGAACTACTGATCCCACAGATGGATCCATGGTAAGGTTTCCCACATAAGATATGACAAAATAGTAAGTGCTGGGAATGACTTTTTGAATCTCTTGTCATCTTTCTTTTACTTTCTGTGTACTACTGAAATATGTTGAACACTTTCTGCTAGTGGTGAGGGAGGTAGCGTGTTCATTCAGACCAAAGTTAACATACTGGTCAAATGGAAGTAACATAACAGTCTTTGGTCATGAAGGAGGTGAGGAACTGAAGCATGCGTTAACAGGTTTGGAGCTTCTGTTTCATAGCTCCTTTTTTAGTCTGGGACTTAACAATTCTGCAGCACACTATGCCTGGAGCTGATACAGCTTCAAGTTAGTAAGGATGTTTATTCATAGCTGCAAACCAGGAAGGATGACAGTAGAAGCAGGTGATGAAGCAGAGAGAAAGGTGAAAAAAATATGACCTATAACTGGAGAGATAAACAGTTGTGGTATGCTGACCGTATTTTACTTATTTATTTACTTATACAGCAAAATTTAGCAAGAATTGAAAGGCTTTTGTCCCATGCAAATATTTGTGTCACCCTGTTACTGCCCTTGACCCAGCTCAGGACTTTTAGATACTATGGAACAAAAAAGGCAAAAATAAACATGGTGATACACCAAAATCAAAAGATAAAAATATGCTTTTATTAATAATGGCATTTCTTTCATTATTTCATTCTTAGTTTTTAGAATAGTACCTGCATGTTAATCTTCACTGTGGGCTTTCTTCCTCCTTCCATCATTGTTACATAGAATGTGTTCCTTTCCCTTAAAATACACATTGGCAAGTAAGGAAAGTCAGAACATTCCTTCATTTCCTATGTTCTGTGTTGTAGGAAAATAATACATTTATCTCGGTTTGTATAGGCAAGAAAAATAAACCAAGCAGTTAATTCTTCACTTGTGCATGAAGCCCTAATTCAGGATCAGAGAAGGAGGGTCTAGCTAGATTGGATTCCTACATGTACCTGAAGTACTAAGCAGAATTAAGTCTATTCAGGTGGTTACAATGCTGTCCATTCTTCATTCACCCAGAACTCGTTGACAGATTTAGAAGATGGACCTGCCTTCACTGCTGCCCAGCTACTTTCTTTAGACACTTTGCAGTAGGAGTCATGAGGATAACGACTGTGTCTAGCTTCTTTGCATGGTTATCAGCAGGGATTCCAGCTTTATTTGTTTTTTTAAAGTGTCTCACACATCTGTGGAGCAGGATAAGTCATAAATAATAATAATGTCACTTCTTCCCTCTCATTAATAACGAGCCACTAGAGATTCCCTTGTGGTGATGCATAGTGCATGACACTGCACAGATTAGGACTTCCATCATGCAGACTGTCAGCATGATTGCTTTTACTAAATACAGCCATCACATATAGTGAAATATGCTCAGCTAGGGCACTGCTAGTAAAGCACTGACAGCAGCTTCCTAAACAAGAATGTACAGCTTTCACAATTCTGCTCTGGAGACTAAAAGCTTGGAGAATCGCGAGGAAGAGGTGAATACATTAAAATGCTTTCCACAAGAATTGGGTATAAAATTTCCTACAAAATTGCTGTTCGTCTCCATTAGCCATTCACTGACTTTCTTAAGTCCATAAGCTCACTGAGTCAATGATCATCTTAATCAGTTACACACAGTTTAGAGCAACTGAGATTTACTTGTGACTGCCACAATGAATGGTAATTACCATGACAATTAGCCAACCCTGTTGACCAAACTGTAGAAACTAATTTTAAAACAAGTGCTATAAGTACTCTGTGTGGGAGACAATAGTACTAAATAACAGCTTTATTTATTTATTTATTTTTCCCCAACAACAATCTACCTTTGTCTTATCTGTTGAAGCTTTTTATAGCCAATGGATAGAAATGAGCTTCTCTAAGAGGTAATTCAGAGCACAAGCCCAAGTGCTCAGCAACCTTCTGTAAAGGAGTCTACTACTGTCAAGTTGCATGCCTAAACTCCTATGTCAAGAGCAGATGACGTGGATAGTGTCTTCATTCCCCTTCCTATGGCTGCCCTTCTTACGTTTGGCTTCCACAGACATTTTCAGCTGAAAATGTTGTGCCAGAAAACTCGGTTGTCCCATCTCACTGCCGCCTTTGGCCATTCATTCTTCTCCCTGCTCTCCTCTTAAGGTTTGTCCCAGTGTTTTTACAACCAAGTATCAACTTAAGTAAGAGAATGGCTCTAGATGGAAAGACATTGTTCTGTGGTTGGGGTTTAGCATTCTGAAAGGAAATTCTCTGATCTGGCTTGCTGTTTGACCAGCACTTAAGAGATAGCAGAATTATGACACCAGCCCCACCCAAATGGGTTTAAAGCAATTTTGAAATTGTTCTCACTGCTTCTGTGAAGATTAACTCAATATCCCTCAGAAGTGCAGAATACTAGCCTTTATATCAGATGTAGTGTAAAATAGCTATGAGTTTTTAAATTCATCTCCTCGCTTATTTCCTAATAACTTCCATATGTAGGCAAGCCTCAGAGGACTGCATATTTTTATTCTTCCAGGAATTCACTTAGCTTCATGGGACTGTGGGAAAGGGTAAAGCAGAACAATCACTGTAGATGGATGTCATTGGTGCAGATACTCACAACTGCCAAATAAAAGAAGATGGCTGTGGCTGATGTGATTACTCTGCATCAAACTCTGATGAATGCACACCAATTGCAAGTGCATTTCAGTACATTTTCATCTATTGTCACCAGCAAAATGCTATGATCATGCACATTTCATACAGGCCAACATTTTGAAGGTAGGGAACAAAGCCATCGCCATGTTCAAGTCAGCTATGGCATTGTCTTGGAGTTCATCCAGAACAGTTGACAAAAAAAAAAAAAAAAAAAAAAAGAAAAAAAAAAAAAAGAAAAAAAAAAAGAAGAAAAAAAAAGAAAAGTCCTTTGAGGCAGATAAATGTATTGCGGGGTTATTTGTATCTTCCCTGAAGCATCTGCAGTTTCCTGGGTAGAAGCAACAAAGTAGATGGACTAGTCAGGATTCAAAATGGCAATATGCTATTTATTTTTAAAGGCACTCAACATTTTACCTGTGGAGAAACAGAAAAGCAAAACATTAAACATTAAACCACAGGAAAAACTGAGTTGAGGAGAAATACTTTTTTATTTTTATTTTTTATTTTTTTTCCAGTGGTAAAAAGTGATGCAGAGGTTCATAAAACTTCAAACTCCATAGGTCTCATCCAGATAGCGAATCAGTTCTGAATAGCAGGATTTTTGACAAATATGGCATTTTTTTCGCTTATACTATATAATTAATGTATTCTCATTTGCATATGGTAATTGGACTTGTCTGTCACTTCTGCTTGATTGTCTGCTCTTTAGCAAATGCTGTTTTGCTTGTCACTTCCCAGTCTCTATGACTGTCTATGGAGCAGCACTCTCACTTTTATAGATTTACAAATGATGTTAATGAGAATAATCTGGAGGAAGAAAGAAAATTAAAAAAAAAAGGGGGGGGGGGGAAAGAAAACTAATGCCAAGCTTGGGCTATGGACTTAAAGACAATTCTAGAAGAGTATATAAGAAGCATAACACAATTTCTATGCTGACCAAAATATTGTTGCACTATGAAAAAAAGTAAATCTGTAGCTTTTTCTTCTCCCTTAGTTGGACAATTTTTTAATGTGTTTAGTATCTTGGCACTATTTATTGTCCTCATATTATAGGAAGTTTTTAAACTCTACAAATCTATAAACCTATCAAAAATGATTGACTCTTAACTATGTTTTCTGTAATGTTTTAATGAAAACCAATACAGCAACTGAAAAAAGTATCACCATTATTTTGGGAAATAAAGCTTCTTATGTTGCACTTGCAAATGAAAAACTTTTAACAAGACTTTTTATGTCAATAAATATCTTTTCTGACATTATTTCTTGTATACCTAAAGATTCTTTCAAGTGGGAATAAAACAAAACAAAACAACAAAAAAATGCCACATTTTGTGATCTGCTGCACATTATGTGATTATACATTTACTATTATGCAATAATACTTCTACTACTTCTATGTAGAAGGAGATTTTGCCTTGGTCAGGAGTGCTGGCATATTTATGTAGGAAACATCTAACTGGCATCTTCCAAAATTAAGAGAAAGCATATTACCTATGGCAATCTTAGTTGTTATACCTAGTGAATTCACATCATATTAGTTAGCCTCAATGTGACACGTATGAAAGGAAGCAATCTGTAAGCACATTTGCACAATTATAAATATCCAAGTTAATGTGACTTAAAGAAACACATCAGCTGAGACATGGAGTTAGCTGTCACCTGAGTCATTCCACCATAATTCAAAGACATAATTTTAAATCTCAGTTTAAGCACAGGATCACAGAATCACAGAATGGTTGAGGTTGGAAGGGACCTCTGAAGATCACTGAGTCCAACACCCCTGCTGAGCAGGATCACCTAGAGCACATTGTACAAGATGGCATCCAGGCAGGTTTTGAATACCTCCAGAGAAAGAGACTCCACAACTTCTCTGGGTAACCTGTCCCAGTGCTCCGTCACCCTCACAGTAGAGAACTGACCCCTCACATTGAGCCAGAACCTTCTGTGCTTCAGCTTGTTCCTGTTTTCTCTCATCTGTTGCTGGGCACAACTGAAAAGAGTCTGCTTCTATCCTCTTGACACCCTCCCTTCAGATATTTATATGCATTGATGATATCTCCCGTCTTCTCTTTTCCAGGCTAAACAGGCCCAGCTCTCTCAGCCTGTCCTCATACAACAGGTGTTCCCATCCTCTGATCATCTTCATCATCCTCTGGACTCACTCCAGTAGCTCCATGTCCCTCTTATACTGGGGAGCTCAGAACTGGGCACTGAGCTCCAGGTGCGGCCTCACCAGGGCTTAGTAGAAAGGGAGGATCACCTCCCTCGACCTGCTGGCAACACTCTTCCAAATGCACCACAGGGTACCATTGACCTTCTTGGCCACAAGGGCACATTGCTGACTTGTGGTCAGCCTGCTGTCCACCAGGTCTCTCTCTGCAGAGCTGCTTTCCAGCAGGTAAACCCCCAGTCTGTACTGATGCTTGGGGTTATTCCTCCCTCAGTGCAGGACCCTGCAAATGCTCTTGTTGAACTTCATGAGGTTCCTCTTGGCCCAACCCTTTAGCCTGTTGAGGTCCCTCTGAATGGCAGCATGGCTCTCTGGGACATCAGCCACTCATCCCAGCTTTGTGTCATCAGCAAACTGGGTGCACTCCATTCCATCATCCAGAATTAGAGGATTAGGAAATGGATCAGATCTTAAAGGTTTTTTCTTTCTCCCCCTAGACTCAGGCCCACCAGCAGATATGTTTACTACCTGGTCACATCTTGCCCATATGGAGGCTACTGACAGATAGCGAATGGCCTAATCAGGTCTAATTAGCTTAAGTCAGGACCATGTCCACAAGTACATGACATCATCTAAAGCATATTCCTGAGTACAAGCATAAATTAAGTTTCATTCATTTCTTGAGTTGATAAACTAGACTGAAAACTGGCCTGCCTGAGACACAGAACCAAGTTCCTCCTGCTTCTCCTGTGAGACATTGTGGGGCAGGAACAGCAGTTTGAGCAAACAGTTGAGGCACTAAATAGCTGACACTTCCAGAGTAGATAAAAAAAAAAAAAAAAAAAAAAAAAAAGCCTCTCAGATCCCTCACAGATTGCAGCTTCTTGAGACATGATAACTTCATCACTTGCAATTTTTTGAAGCAATTTTCAAGAGCAAATATTTTAAGTTCTTAGTGAAAAAGCCAGCATATTTTCATAAAGTAAACAAATCTCCCGTCTGCACAAGATGAAGACAAAAAAAAAAAATAAAATAAAGAGAATACTTGTTTTGAGCATTAAAAAAATAACAGGAAGAGACATGAGATTAAAAGAAAAATATCTGAGAATTGCAAGCATATCTATCATGCTAAAATATACATTAAAGTTACAGTTCTTAATTACAAGTGATATTTTTAACTGTTGTAAATCAATTTAGTTCAGCTGCTGTCCTGCAGTCAATGGTATTTGATCAATCTCTATCACCTGCAAATGTGGCCCCTGGTGTGCAAAATGAGATCGTTAATTATATCAGCACTGCAAACACAATGCATGACAAACTCATGTGTGAAATTAACATATTTCAGATTTTTGTGCTTGCCTTATTTCTTTAGCTGTTGGAATCCATAGATTTGAGCTTTGTTCTGCAGTCACACAGAATGGAAAGATTATTTTTTTAAAAAATAAGTTGTTCATAATTATGGGATTCCAGAAGCTTTAAGCATATGAGTGATTTCTATACTTTGATGAAATTCTGAGAGTTGGCAAGCAGTAATTATGACTGCTGACATTTGTTTTATTGGTCTGATTTCTCATGCTTGTCACTCTCTTTTCTCCTAGTAGAAATCCATGGCAAAAATTGCCATTATCATTGTTGGGAAAAAATGGTATTGTAGATCACATAATTCTTAATGGTTTGTAAGAAATCTTCCAAATTCTACTTTTCTCTTTTCTTTTTGTCTTTTTTCTTTTGATAGATGCTCTCAACCAGTAAGGAAAAATCAATTTAAATGAATAAGCAAGTGAACTGCATTTACATCACTTTTATTTTACTTTGCTTCCTTGCTTGATTCTAATGATGCTTTATTTCAGCACAGAGAAGCTTCACTACCTGGCCAAGCCTTCATAAATGAGAATCAAGTAAGTAAATGAAATCACAAACCTGACTCAATGTCAGCATTAACTCTTAGGCATTGTAAAGATCTATTTAACAATAATAAATGCAAGTTCAGGAAAGTCCATACTGTTCATTGCTCAGGCAGGGCTCACAAATTGCAAGAGATGACAGCAGACTTTTAATACTTAAAAATAAATAAATAAGGTCCCTATCAGATGTGCAGTCAGTCAGAAGAGAAATTTTATTCTTTTTACTAATCTCATGATTCTTCTTTGTTTATTTTTATTTTCTCCAAACCAGAGAAAAAACGAGGATGAATTCATACAGGGACAACCAGAACAACAACGTATTGCAAGGGA
Source organism: Stictonetta naevosa (assembly GCA_011074415.1). Taxonomy (NCBI): domain Eukaryota; kingdom Metazoa; phylum Chordata; class Aves; order Anseriformes; family Anatidae; genus Stictonetta; species Stictonetta naevosa. The sequence goes on along the minus strand of CM021697.1, from coordinate 7,840,760 downwards.
CAAGAGATTAAACATAAATAACTGTTGCCCTCACTGCACAGCTGAAATCAGTAGCTAGGTATCTGTACTGATCATGAAAGTCCATAAGATATTCCTGAAGAAAAAAGTTACCTCTCAAAGGGTTCATCTACCCTAACTCAAATACCTAGAGAGTAGATATCTATCTCACCAGTCATTTTCACACGCCTCTACAGTCATCTAATCAGTCACACAATCATAGGATGGGTGAAGTCAGAGGGGACCTCTGGAAATCCTTTAGTCCAGCACAATCATAGTATAAATTTTAAAAAGTGCATGCTATCAGCACCAGTTCTTACTCATTGTTTGTGAAAAGGGTGCAGGTGATTGACTTCAACAGAAACTGCTTCTAGGTACCTGAAGTTGAATGTGATGCTCAGTGAAGGCAAGGGGGAGAAGCTGTCTTGCTTAACCATAACCATAACACATTGCTTAAAAGTTCTCTTTCTACCCCTTCTGAACTCTTGTTTTATGCTGCACTTGTGTTTTCAAGTTTCTTGAAAGTGTGTAGAACTAAAACATGCATCCAAGTGTGCATCTATAGCATCTATAGACACCCTGTCCTGTCAGCTGTAGCTTTGACCCACAGCTTTGACGTGATATTAACCTTTTTTTTTTTTTTTTTCCCCTCAGGAAAACAGGATCTGCTTGGTCTCAGAGAGATTGGTCCAGAATTAAATCCTCTTCAGTAGCTTAGATATATTTGTTCTTAGAGCTCCAAATTCTTAACTCTGATTTACATTTTATTTTTCTACAAGTGAAATCTGAAGCTCATAAGAGAATTTTTTTTCTAAAAAGTTAATACTACTGCTATTATTATTTATCAACTATTTATTTATTTATTTGTTCTTGTGTGGTTTTCTTAATTGTAAAAGTCAAGTTCCCTCCACCTTACTGTAGGAATTTTCTGAAGATGTCCAAATTAGTCTTCACCACATGAGAAGAGAGACAGCACGACCCCTAGATCACCCTGTGCTTGTTATCTGACTCCACTGTGAGCAAAGGGAGCTTAGCTAACAAGACCTGATCAAGCACTGATTATCCCTTTTCAGTTTCATCACCTTCCTGAGTATTTTCCAAGATTCAGCTGGCATCACCTAAAGACAGTGGTTCCCAGGCTGTCACATGGATTACTGATGGATGCTCTGTGGAGTTCACCATGCTACACTCACAGCAGTAATCATCTCTTGCATTCCAGGATTTAATACATTTGGATCTTAAATTCATTTAGGTTATCACAAACTACTGAAGTAGGATGTTAGGGTATCGGTCATATTAGCACTTAAATTTCATGAAAAGTAGAGCACAGTACTAGACAGATGTCAAGAGCTTAATAGGCTAACACATGTCACTTCCCATACTGAATAAGAGAAAAAATAGCTTGTAACTGGGGAAACGGGGTCTTTGCAAGATGTGTCACTACTATTCACTGGTAGCTATTTAGTATAACTCCCAAACTGATTGTGTTCATAAAATCTTTCTTTCCTGAAGCATGCTTGAAAAGTATTTTCTTTCTTATCGAGCTCTTCATTTTTGCTGGGAGTTCATTTCTGTGAGTCACAGTGACATGTAGAGCTGACTCTGCTAGAATGTCAGCTGCCTACATCTCCAACATCTCCAAAAAATGATATTGTGCCCATGGTGACACTGTTGCAGCAGCATTATAAAGCAGCAGCATTTTAAAACATCAGCATTACCTTCAAGTGAAAATTTCTTAAGTTTACTATAAGCCTTTTGAGGTAGGAACTGAAATAATGCACTCCTCATTGCTTTGCTAACTCAAAACCAATACTACAAATGTTTGCATGTTATAATCTTGTTAATACTTTAAAGAGAAAGACTGAAAACTAGAAGAAAGAAAAATACAGGAAAAAAAAAAAAATGATACCTTAATGGTAAAGATATTCTTACAGATAGTTTCAGTCTTTCATCCTCATCCTGTCATACCAAAATGTTTGTATTCAAGGTGCATGCATTGTTGCTTTTTGGCCCAATGTATTAACAAAAGTGAGAGCATGTGTTAGGGACCAGGCCTACATAAGAGTGAGTGCTCCTAACATATAAATGGAAAATCATTTCCTGAGAAGGATGTCAGTATTCTGTTCAAGTGGAGGACAGATATCTAGTTAGATTACCATAGGATAAAGGGCAAAGAAGTCCTGGGAAAGAAGAGTAGAGAGTGATTTACCAGAATAATTTTCTATCTTCCAGCTCATTCAATGATATTTTCTTTCTCAAATATCCTTCACCTGACCCAGACTGATTGCCCAGTTAATTGTTTGGAGGCTTTGAATTTGACCTGTAAGCCAAATATAAAGCATTTTACAAATCAACAGCTGATTTACCCTTGACTTCTTTGTCTTCATCTGAAAAATAAATAAATAAATAAATAAATAAATAAATGAAGCAATACTATGCAGTGAAGTTAAAACTAATTGGTGATCACTCTGCAGCTTTGCCACCTGGGGACTTAAGCTTGTGACTGAGGAGGCAGACATGGGAGAGACAGGAGGAATACAGAAGATACCAGGGGTTATAGAAGTGATGCCTTAACCTGCATGTGTGAGAGTGGGTGACAAAGAGAGGGCTTAAGAGAGGGCTTAAAATGGAGGCCATGGGTTTCAGATTTTGATTTAAAGATATGGGAAGCAGTAGAATTTTGAAGGTAGACAGGATCTATTTGGTTTCCTTGTGTAGGAAGATGCAAAAAGGAAAGTAAGAAATGGGGACTTGGGTCTAAAGCATGTAAAGAAGTTGCCTAATAGGGCCAGGAAATTTCACACTTGCTTTCTGGAAGGTTTTGTGAACAATGCAGGGCCCTTGATGAAAGTGTTTTAATTAGAATGATGGTAGGTATAAGGTAAGATACTGTCTCACTGTGATCTATGGCATATCATTTTGTGTCGAAACTGACGTGGATATAAATAAAGTGTGCTCTTGCTACATGGAGAGTCATAGATACAAGAGCAGAAGACCCAATTATTTCAAACTTACAGAGCCATATATCCTTCAAGATAAATATGGAAGCTAAACTCTAGATTGCAATGGAATTAAGTGTAGTGTCTGAACATCAGCAGAGACTGAAACTAACCACATGGTAGCCCAACATCTCAGCCTAGGCGACAGAAAGTGATTTTTTAAATTATTTTGTTTGACCATATGAATAGCTTCATTATTTTCATAGCTACTTTTTATTCACAGTACAAATACCAAGTACAACTACTGCAGCAGTTCACAAAATTGTGGGGCTGGAAACCAAATCTAGCACTGCATACAAATATAAGGCAGCTTCATCTTCAGAGTGAAAAGGCCTTTTGGAATTGTAGTACTCTGTCCAAGAGCTCAATATTATTAACTGTTTTTGTTTGTTTGTTTGCCTCTTTAACATGATTCCTTAATTAACAGTGAACTTAAAGTAGCTGTAAAACTCTACAACACAACACTAAATTCACCACTTGATCAAAAATTTAGCAAAAATTACCATATGTGTTACAGGAAGCTCAATGTTTTCTGCTTTTCTAGGCTGCTGAGGCAGCATACTCTTAGTGTTGATAAAAATTGCTTTGCAAAGGTTGTGCCTCTTTGGATTTATCACTATCAGCATGTGGCAGTGTTTGAGCTTCCAGCTAAAAAAAAAAAAAAAAAAGATTCAAATAAATGGAATTTTACAGTACTTGCTTTGGGGCTGGTGCGTAAAACTGCTCTCTTAGCAGCTTCCAAGTCCCTGGAAACTTGGTCCCTATGTCTCTCAGTTTTGTCACGCTCCCTTATGTATTGCTGCTGATCTGTCCTTGCTGTTAATTTATTTCATTGAATAGTTTGGAGGCACCTTCTTATTACTATTATTTTGGTTTGATTTTGGTTTCTCTCGAAGACAGGGGTTTACATAAGCGCAAGGGAATGATTAATGTACTGCACATAGTGGGCAAGGAATAGAGAAGAAAGTTGCTGAAGATTTTGAGGAAATTTTCATCTTAGAAAAAGTAAGTATGTGGGTCTATGTTAGCAAGCTGTGAGGCCCAATATGAGAGCAAAGTGATGCTGAGAATTTGACATCTATACTTCATACTTTCTGCTTGCTCCAATTCTGGCTATCCCTGGTGCTATGGTCTGGATGGCTGGTAGCAGTTAGCTCATGTTAGATGCTGTTATGCATATTCTCGTGTAATGCTTTTCAGAAGGATACCATTTGTGTGTTAGGAGAGCCATCGTCAATGTCCGCTATGTGACAATGCTAAGGAGATACATGTAAGGAGTGCACTGCTGAGCTGAACCAAATCACTAATGGAAACACACCTGAAAAAAAGAGCTAATGCTCTTGGGCTGGATGCAGAACACCAGTGCTTTTACTTCTGGTATAGCAAAACATGCAGATGGATCTTCAGTGGGTACAAATTACATGAACATCTGTGGATTAGCCTGAAACACACTTACTGAAGATCTGGCCTATATTCTGTTTTAAAGACAAATACTTTGCATACCAAAGTGGACAAGGCATACTAGCATTTGAATTTTCTGTGTGCCTATCTGGTTTGAATGGGGCTTTTTAGCACTCAGCACCTTCCTAGGTGTAGGCATTTTGATTCCCTTGACAAAGCTACAGAAAACAGCCCTTATGTCTGCTAACTGAACCCATGTTTCCTTCTTGCACTCTTCCACCAGAACGCTTGAGAAAGCTGGAAAAATTCTGGATCCTAAGGCAAACTCAGACCCATTCCATGGGAAGCATGAAAGGTTCATTTCCAAGCCTCTTCTATGTGTTTGATGTTTCACAGAGTTCCTCAATCAATCCTTATTGTGCTATGAAGAAGCTGTGAAAGTTAATCCACTTTAGAGATGAATCAGGGCTAGCAACTGTCCTCAGCCACAGGTCAGTAAGCTCACAATGGATGTGCATCCAGGTGCTCTCTGCTGGGAATAATTCCTTGAAAAACAAAACCTGATAAACACCGTCTCTCAGCACTCAGTTACTTTGGTAGTAGGTAGCTGAATCAGAGCTGAGTTGCACCTTGGCTCTAGGCAAGGAAGAGCTGCCAGACAATTATAGTTTTTTGGATGAGAAACTTAAGGGAAAAAACGTTGCACATACTGTCCCTCTGAGGAAAGATCCTTTTTGTGCCAAGCATTAATATCCAGCATTCTCCTTTTGCATATTCCTGCTGGCACTATAATGCCCCAAAATTAAAACCCATCATGGAAAAAGCAGAAAACATAGGCATAAAATATGATAAACCATCTTGTTTTGGTCAGCACATGGACAAAGGACATAAAACATTTCTGATGTTTGATTGATCACACTCAGCAATATAAATAGGAACAATGACCTGCTGAAATGGCCAAGTAGAAAAATTGATGTAATTAGAGAAAATGCCTGCAAACTAAAGAATGTTGATCCCAGCATAGAAAACAAACAAACAAATAAATAAATAAATAAAATCAGATATATTGAAATTTAGATCTGCCCCAGTTCCTGGTTTTGTTTCAGCTCCCCCTGTGAGATCACTGACTCACTTCTGTGGTCAGGTCCAGAGAAGTAGGGATTTGGGTATTTCTTTAAGTGTTACACAAGAAGTTAATCTACATTAACTCTGACGAAATGTTAAGATCCTCATACTGTCAATTTAATTCTTAGAGAAATTCATCTTTAAACTGAGTTTTAGTGTCAATGACCAGTTCATCCCCTTTAAGCAAAACTGAAGACATCCCTGTCCAAACTCAAAAACTCTGAGTAAGATACCTGAAAAATATTTTTTTTTTTGATACAAAACCAATTAGTATAATTTCTTTTATATCTACCAGCTGAGCAAATTTTGGAACAGTGTATGATTATTGCATTGTTCTTTTTTAAGGCCCCCATTTTCAAACATAATTTCAGTCTTTCCTTTAGAAGCTTTAACTTCTGCAGTCCAACACAGAACCATAGTGCATGCTTAGTGCACTACAGTTTTGTTCACGTCCTTTATTCATTTTCATATATTTCTTTAAGTAAAATTGCAATGGCTAAAATACATACCATGTTGGGAATTCTATTTGCTTCAAGTTATAGATGAGACCAGCACCCTCCTCCCTTTTAAGAACTGTGAATACTGCCTACTCTTGGATTGTTCTGCAGTGTATGTTAGATTATTTTTCCTATTTGGTGAAAAATCATCCTCTGATTTTAGCCTACTAAGTGAGAGTTTGGTAGCTTACAGGGAGCTGTCCTTCTCAGTTGGGGTCATTTTGTTGTGCAGCTCATTTCTTTCTAAGCATAGCTGCTGGAGTTCAGCAGAGCAATCTCTAACAAAGCTATCTTAAAAAAAAACAATATAGCTGTTAGAAATGTTATCACTTGGATTAACGCACTCAATTTTATCTGGGGGAAGGCTGTGCTAGCGGGCATCAGGGACTCTCAGGAAGAGAAAACTGTAAGATATGAGTATGCTCTCAGAACAGCAGTCTTTAGTATTGCAAACGATATCTAATATCCTCCCTGTCTTTGGTCTGGGTTTTGAGCTTTCTGTGTTGTGTCATCTTTTGCCTCACTTGCTGACCCAGTCTCACCTGTCCAAGCAAGTTTATTACTGAAAAATCAAATTATCACTTTTGACATGGGAAATCCTAGGGCATGGAATCTGCTGTGCCAGCAAATGGAAAAAATCCTGAAGGAATAAAGAAGAAGACAAAATACTTTCTGAGTTAAAATAATCTTCTGGCAATACATTTACTTACCTATATACTCATAAAATTAAAAAATATATAAATTTTAATAATAAACACTGATGCCAAATAACAAATTTTAGAAAATATTTCATGATGGATCTTGGAGTTACAAGCTACCCGTTTTCTCTAGAGTCTTATAGAACAGCCATCACTGATTCTGAAGGAGTCCTCTAGATTCATTCATGTCATTAATGTCTATTACATGTGGTGGCTTCTCCGGTCCTCTCCTCATAAATTGTACATAATGTTCTGGTGGACTACATGTTGAACACAAGACAGCAGTGTGCTCTGGCAGCAAAGCAGGCCAACAGCCTCCTGGGCTGCATTAGTCAGAGCACTGCCAGCAAGTCAAGAGAGATTATCTTTCTTCTCTGCTCAACAGTGGGGAGACTTGTCCAGGGTTCTGGGTCTGGTTTTAGGCTCCCCGGTTGTGGTGGTTTTACTCGGGTGGGCGGCCGAGCTCCACCACAACCGCTCTCTCACTCCCTCTCTTCAAAGAGGAGCAGGGAGAAAATACAATGAAAGGAGCTCAAGGGTTGAGATAAAGACGAGGAGATCGCGCAGTTATTATTATGACGGGCAAAACAGACTAAGCATAGGGAGATAGTAAGATTTATTGCCTTTTACTAACAAGCTAGAGAAGTGAGAAACAAAGGAAAGAAACTAAAAGCACCTTCCCCTCCCAGCAACCCCCATCCACCCTCTTCCACCTCCTCCCCCTGAGCGGCACAGGGGAATGGGGGAATGGAGGTTATGGTCAGTCTATAGCACTTCTTCTTCTCTGCTGCTCCTTCTCGGTCACTCTCATCCCCTGTGCTCTGGGGTCCCTCCCACGAGATACAGTCCTTGCTGAACTGATCCAGCGTGGGCTTCCCACAGGCAGCAGCTCTTCAAGAACTGCTCCAGATATGGGTCCGTACCATGGGGTCCATCCCTCTGGAGCAAACTGCTCCAACCTGGGTCCCCATGGGCAGCAGCTCCTTCCAGGTCACCTGCTCCTGCGTGGTCTCCTCTCCACGACCTACAGGTCTGGCCCGGAATCTGCTCCGGCAGGGATCTTCCACAGGCCACAGTCTCCATCAGTGCAGGTCCGCCTGCTCCACCGTGGTCTCCTCCACGGGCTGCAGTGTGGAACCCTGCTCCACCGTGGTACTCCATGGGCTGCAGGGGGACAGCCTGCTTCACCATGGTCCTCACCACAGGCCGCAGGGGACTTCTGCTCTGATGCCTGGAGCTCCTCTATCCCTCCTTCTTCACTGACCTTGGCACCTTACTCCTCTCATTCTCCCAGCTTCTGTGTGGTGCAGCGTTGGTTGGTTTTTTTTTTTTTTTTTTCCCTGTCTTAAATATGCTCTCACAGAGGCGCAAAACATCACTTATTGGCTCAGCTCTGGTCAGCAGTGGGGCCCTTACCGAACATTGGACAGCTTCAAGATCCTTCTCACAGAAGCCACCCCTATGGCCCCCCTGCTACCAAAACCTTTCCACATAAACCCACTACACCAGTACAGAACAGATATGGAGGTACTGGGGCATGTAAAGCAAGAGGCCACAAATATGTTTAAGGGACAAGAGCATCTGACATACGAGGAAAGGCTGAGAGCTTAGGTTGCTCAGTCAGCAAAAGATGGCTCAGGAAAAAAATTATCTTTCTCTATAAATAAATATCATTTGAAGGGGGGAGTAAAGATGGAGACAGACTCTTCACTGTGGTGTTCAGTGGTGGGACAAGAGGCAACAGGCGCAAACTGGAATACAGAAAATTCCACTAGAAAAAAATTCACTGCAAGGGTGACCAAACACTGGAACAGTTTGTCCAGACAGGTTTTGGAGTTTTTATCCTTGTAAATAATCAAACCCAAGTGGACATAGCACTGGCAATCTGCCCTACCTGATATGCTTTGAGCAGGGGAGGTTGAACTGATGATCTCAAAAGGTCCCTTCCTATCTCAACCATGCTGTGATTCTATGATTTGTTGAAAGTTATTCTGGCTATAAATAATCCTAAAGCACAGGAAAGCTTGCAAATAGATTAAAACTTTTAGACCCACGTCTGCTTTCTGTGCAAATCTATGCAAAGTTATGGACAGTTCATTTCAATGATGTTCCAAGTTCACTCCAATACTCTAGTTTTATCTTCAGGATACATATAAATGCTGGCCAGTGTCAGCACTATCTTCAGAATAAGTACCTCGCTTCCACTTTGAGTTTAGTTCAAGTTCACACTGGCTCTGTATCCTGAATATCCTCTTGGAACGAGCTTGGGCCTTATCTGCACAGCAAGTCATGCAACCTCACCCCAGGAAGGAGCAGCCACACTTTGCAGAGGGTGAAATTCAGGCTGTTAGCTTTCTAAAGGTCAGGCATCCTACCTGAATTAGTTATCTGTGTCTTTACCAGACACAACCTACAGGTACAAAATGTACACTCCTAACATAAACTAGTTGTCTAGATTCTGCACAGTTAGTGGAAGGAAATAGCTAATCTCTTGCTTCAAGGTAGATGTCTAAAACCCTTAGATGTCTCATTCTTTAGAAGTGCCGTTTTCTCTTCTCTGCCTATAAAAAATTCTGAATAGTTAACTCAGATACAGATGTTTATAATATAGATGTCTAAAATTAGATAAGCTGACTTTGACTGTCAAGGATCATGAACCCAGATGTCAAGTGAGCCTTGGTGTCTTGCTAGCTTGCTAACTACTCTCAGCATGCTGGCACCATCATTAAGTCATGCCTGGGAGTGCATCAGCAGCAACAGAGTAGGAGTACCTAATTTAGCCTCATCCCTAGTCTTATAGCTACTCGTACACAGTAGTAAATTGGTACAACACTGCTCACCAGTGGATAACCTCAAATACTTGTTTCCCAGACAAATCCTCTGTCTTCTCCACCCATCTACATGATGAGAAAGAGCATCTTCTTGTTCAGCAGTGCTTCCAAAATTTGTGGTCAGACATTTACCCTGCTGTTGAATATCTCTGTGAACTCAGGCATGTCTGCCAAACTCCTGTTCCCAGTTATTCAGGTCTTAGGATTCTGCTGAAGTTAATAGCTATAGGTTGGTTGCCTGAGAATCTTTGAAGGTCAGAGAACAGCTCTAGCACATGCAATGCTCAAAGTTGCAAGAGAACAATGTTCATCTGAATTTGTGCCATTAGAAACAACTCTTTACTACACATCTCTGTGAACTGTTCTTACAGATATTATTTATGGTGAAAGAAAACAAACAAACAAACAACAGAGCTATCTATCTGGAAGGAATCATGGAGACGTTCAGATAAAGGGGAAGGAAGAGCAAAACAAATGGGGTGTGACAAATAACTTAATGGCATTCTTGAAAGTGTTGGTCCACCAATTAATTGGGGTAATAAAAGCACATGTTATGTAACTTTATGTCAAACAACTCTCACTTTAATGCCTCTGAGTAATAGGCACAAAGAGAAAATGGAGGTTTCTATAAATACAGGAATTAGCTTCTGAAAGCTGGGTCTCTTTAAAATTAGATGTTTGCTTTAAGTATCTGAATGATACACGTTCAGATCTCTCATTGCCACTAGCCCACAAGCTGACAAAATAAACACTTTAACTATTAAATTCAAATCCCACCACCTGAAGGTATCTTCAGACAAAAAAGTACAACTTGTAACAACCTTTTATATACAGTACATCTGTTCCTATCTAAGTATACCAAGGGCAGCCTCTTTAAATAAATCTTTCTTCTCATCAAGGTGGTGTTATACTGAGAACATACTCATTTGTATAGTAAATGCTGTGTTGAACAGCTTGCTTGGAAGGAGTCTTCTTTTTATTATTATCATTGTTATTTTATTATTATTAGCACATTCCTAGTTAGCACAAAACCATTACTCACTGTTGATCTATGGACTGCAGGTGCAGATTTTAAGATGTATCATTATAGATTTTTTTTTTTTTTAAGTCAGAAATGAATACCACAGACAGCTTATAACAAAGCACAGATTTTTTTCCCCAGATGCCTTCCATTTTGGGAAAAGGCTTTAAGGTCTGTCTTTTCAGACACAGAAATTCAGAAATGTAGTAATTTGTTTGGTCTGGAAGGGACCTTAAAGACCATCTAATTCCAACACCTGTGACATGGGCAGGGATGTCACCCACTAGATGAGGTTGCCCAGGGCCTCATCCAAGCTGGCCTTGAACATCTCCAAGGATGGGGCATACAGAACCTCTCTGGGCAACCTGTTCCAGTGCCTCACCACCCTCTGAGTGAAGAATTTACTCTTAACATCCAATCTAAATCTCCTCTCTTTTAGTTTAAAACCATGTCCTATGACTATCTGCACAGGTAAGAAGTTGCTCTCCATCTTTTTTGTCATGTTTAAGTACTGAAAGGCTGCAATGCGTCCTCTGAGCCTTCTCTTCTGCAGGCTGAACAGCCCCAGCTCTCTCAGCCTTTCTTATAGGAGAGTTGCTCCAGCCTTCTGATCATCTTCATGGTGCTCCTCTGGACCCACTCGAACAGGTTCATATCTTACTTGCACTGGGGGCCCCAGACCCCAGTGGATGCAGGACTCGAAGTGAGGCCTCACAACAGCAGACCAGAGGAAAATAATCCCCTCCCTCCACCTGCTGGCCACTCCTCTTGTACTCCTTGTTGCAGCCCAGGATGCAGCTGGCCTTCTGGGCTGCAAGCACACATTTCTGGGTCATGTCAAGCTTTTTGTCCACCAGAACCCCCAGATTCTTCTCTATATGGCTGCTCTCAGTGAATTCTCTTCCCAGTTTGTTGTCAGGGATTGCCCTGACCCAGGTGCAGAACCTTGCACTTGGTGTTCACGTGGGCCCACTTCTCAAGCATGTCCATGTTCCTTTGGATTGCATCACTTCCTTCTGTTGTATTGACAGCACCACTCACCTTGGTGTCATCTGCAAACTTGCTGAGGGTGCACTGTCTATCCCACTGTCTATGTCATTGGTAAAGATATTAAACAGTACCTGTCCCAAGACAGACCCTTGAGGGAAACTGCTTGTCACTGGCCTCCACCTGGACATAGAGACATTGACCACAACTTTCTGGGTGCAGCCTTCAAGCCAATTCCTTATCCACTGATTAGTCCACCCATCAAATCCGTATCTGTCCGGTTTGGAGACCAGGATGTCATGTGGGACTGTGCTGGAGGCCTTACAGAAATCCACGTAGATGACATCTGTCAGTCTTCCTTTGTTGAGTAGTGCAGTCACTTCGTCATAGAAGGCTACCAGATTGATCAGGCACAATTTGCCCTTGGTGAAGCCAAATTCATTTATAAATGTTTATAAATGAAGTCAAATGTTCACAGGATTTTATAAATGAAAATAGTAATAGAAACTGTTTTTTTTTGTTGTTTGTTTTGTTTTGTTTTAGTAATAGTAGTAGTATTTATATTGCTAAAGCCTTTCTCATTATGAAGAAATGGTGCAGCAAAAAGCAGGCTGTAGGAAAGAAGAATTATTCAAGGGAAGAATTCTGAAGGCTTGCAATTGGTCCCTGTGGACTTAATTGCGAACAGCCTGACAGCAGCACTGCTCACCAAGCCCTTGGGTGCTGTCCCCACAGAAGCATGGTTTTTCTCTTCATTCCAACTCTTTATATACCAAGTTAATAAAATGTTCAGGATTTGCAAACACTTCCATGGTTAAATAAGTTATTCAGAAAATTATAAACAGCTCCACAGAGGGAGGACTCCACTATTGATCCATCTCTAACAAGAACTTTAATACTGAAATATTTGACAGGCTAATGTCATAACACTTCTACATCTCTAGCTATTTATAGGTTTCCTAAGTATTCATAATCATCGTGTTCCAGTAAAACTTACTAGATGATTCCTAATTTTTGTTTTGATGTCAATGCTTTCTTTTATTTTGGACAAGCTAACAGACATTTCTGAGTGTCAGTAAAATGGAGAGTCTTACAGTTCAAGAAAGCAGAGACTGAAAGAAGAGAACATTGCAGGTTAGTGTTCTTTCTCTCCTGATACTCCCCATTTATTAGCAATTTCCTGAAATAGAATTATATAAGTTCTTTATTAATAACATAGAAGCATATTTTATATTTTACTTCTTTTTCTTGGAAACTATCAAAACAAAAATGATTTCCTATCTTAGAGCATTATTAGATCAAGTTAAATTTTGTAAATAGCTTTCACCATGAAAATAATCTTGAATAACTTCCTTAATGAAGGGAGTGAGAAAACAAAACGCCTAGGTGATTTTAAATAGATTTTTTTAACAGTTGGTCATAGTATGTGTTGTTACAAATATAGATGATATATTTTCTGTTTGTAATGCATGATATTTCAAGAAGCAAAAGTAAATATTTGAGCTGGTACAATTCCCAAGGAAATTATATTCATATATTTTGAAATCGAAGTTCTTCCATGTCTTGGGTGGATCTTAGCTCTTTCCAATTATCCCAGAGATAAATCTATAAGATTCCTCTGACTTGAGTATTTATGTATGTGATATTACTGCATCAGAGCATTCTGTAGGCTCTGATGCCTTTTTTTTTTTTTTTTTTTTTTTAATGCTGCGTGTTTTTTATAAAGCAGACTGGAGTCTGGAATTTTCTTGGTCTTAAATTAATGTCCTGATCAAAGTTTATTCTGGCTCCCATAGACAAAGATGATACTTTAATTCTCAGCTGTCACAGGAAACACAGGGAAAAGACAAGAGAGGTGATTTCCATGTACTGAAGTCAGATCTGTTCTATGCAAATGCAATTACTTAAACTAACAGGTAAGCTGTGCTTTTTTAACAGGAAAGGAAATAAGTAAATTCAATTAACAATGTATTTATGAAGAGTCTGAAAGAAAACAATAGTCCTACCTCTCTGAAGTGTACATTTTAACCCATGAAAATATAAGATGATATTAGATCTCTATAACATACCACAATATATAGAAATTTCTCATAAGACCAATATCATGGTCATTGCATATTAAAAATCCCCGTGATTTTCAAAAATGTGCAGTTAATTTTAGAATTATTTTTCTGTTTCACTATATCCAGCCATCAGCATATTCCTTTCATTGTATTATATATATTTAGCCAGTTTAGGGTGAAAAAATATTTCCCTGCATGTGATAACATGTGCTCCCTTTGCATAGGCTGAAATAAGTGAACTGAAGGAAAATGTCAGCTGCTTGTGTCAGCTTACAGCAGTACAGAGAGATGGTACACATAAAACAAGAGTGTCACATTTAAATGGCAGCATACAGACATACACACCCTGCATGAGCTGCTCAGCCTGCACCACCTTAATGTCCAGAGGCCCTTTCTGACAGGTTGAGAGTAAGTAATTGTGTCAGGATTATGTGCCTCTGTGTCCTGGCAAGGATGTTCAGATCCTTTATGCTGCAACAATCTCAGCTAGCCATGGGGGAGCCTGTGATTTAAATCAGCAAAGGAAGAGCTGGGTGTAGCATTCTCAATGTGGATTAGAGACATACAGGATGAAAACTTGACTCCCTCACTCTCAAGAGAATACCTGTTGCAGTTTAACCCAGCAGGCAGCTAAGAACCACACAGCAGTTATCTCATTCCCCCTCCTACACCAATAATGAGGTGGGAGAGAGAAATGGAAAAAAAAAAAAAAAAAAGTTAAAAAACTAAAAAACTCATGGGTTGAAATAAAGACAGTTTAATAAGACAGAAAAGGAATAATAATAATAATAACAACAACAACAACAATAATACAAGGCAAGTGATGTACAATGCAATTGCTCACCACCCTGACTGATGCCCAGACCATCCCTGAGCAGTGATCACTCCTCCCAGTCCCAGCCTGTTCTCTCACATTTACTGTTCTGCATGGTACCATATGGTATGGAATATCCCTTTGGTCAGCTTGGGCCAGCTGTCCTGGTTCTCTCCCCTCCCAGCTTCTGGCGCAACCCCAGCCTCATTGCTAGGAGGGCAGCACAAGAAGCAGAAAAGTCCTTGCCTCTGTGTAAGTACTGCTCTGCAACAACTGAAAACATTGGTGTGTTATCAGCATTATTCTCGTCCCAGCTAAAACCAAGACAAAACTTTAGTTACTCTGAAGAGTCTGATCCCTTCAGCTCCATAGAATAAGAGATATGCTGAGGTTTCTCATTTTCTGTCATTTTTGGCATGGGATGTTATGAGGTAGCTCACTGTCATGTTTAAACTGAGCTTTCAGGACCAATTCAGAGACTGAGATTTCTAAATAATCCTTTCTCTGGGAAACGCCTATAATTTAAAACTCCTTCAGCATGTGTTTCTCAGTTAAAAAAAAAAAAAAAAAAAAAAAGTCTTTCCAATTTAATTTTTATTTGCAACCTAAGTACTTTGCTGGAATCCCATCTACTTTTTCTAAGCAATCAATGCCTAAAAGAATTTTTACAAATATGCTCTTTCTCAGGCAGCATTTTGTATATTCTGTTGCAATTAGCTATCAAAAAATGCATGTTAACTCCAGATTCTGAAATTATGTGGCATGTCTAAACATGAAAGAATGTGAATAATAATAGTTAAGAGCATTTAGATAATTACTTCCTCCAGAATATTTACCTTGTATCCTCTCACATTGGAAATGATCAGGGAAAATGATGGACTGAGTTTCATTCTCTTTTGTCACCTGAGGTTTGTCATCTGACCTTTAACTGGGGCTGATGAAGGAGAAGTCAGATGGTATGGCAGTCCAGTATTTCATTATCTGTTACCTCCAAAGGACCTAACTCTTATCTAGCACAGGTCACAGCTTGGTGACTTCTGCTAAGCCTCATGGGGATAAAAGCCTGTCACTCACATATATTGTGGCCTTTGTTTCAGAAACATCAGGATCAAACAAGCTTAGGGAAGGCATTAATTTTCAGATGAGCTGAGTTTTCTAAGCCTGTGAGTTTAAGTTTAATATAGCAAATGAGCTCCTTACTGCAGTTTTTTTACTGTGGTTAAAAAAAAAAAAAAAAAAAAAAAAAAGTTTTGTGATTGTCTTCAGAAATATCATTGTCCATTTCTATAATCTTTTGGACTGTGAAACTTAGTGCAAAGATAAGCCGTAATGATGTCTAAATGTTAATACTTAGTTGACCAAGTGATATTCTTTCTAGTAAGTATTATAACCTGCTCCAGAAGCTACAGAACAAGGAAGGGGGAGGTGGGCAATTTGTCTTTAACATGAAACCCTTTCCTGACCCTATTTCAATAAGAAAATAAGTATTTTCTGTTCCCAAGGACCATTACAATACAAGCAGACCAGATTCCAACTCATCAGTGCCTCTGGTCTATTGCAGATTGAACATGCTTTTTTTTGTGTGTGTGTGTGTAAATATTAATTAACCTTATTAATAAAATTTATTTCTAATAAATAATAAAGAAGAAAGGAGAAATCAAGCTATAGAAAGACCAGTCTTTCTACAAGTTCTTTGTGTATCACTAAGCAAACTGAAGATGTTCTTTTTGTCTTGGAATATGTCTATTGCGGCTGAATGAGAAGAGACCTAAGCTTATTCTTCCAATTGTCATCTCAGCTCAAGAAAAAAATGAGAAAAATATACCAGAGAACCTGAGATGGTTAGAAATCATACAGGATTTATTCTTTAAGGATTAGCACTCTATGCTGCTATTGAACTTTTGAAGATCAGATGACTTCCATCAAGTAAGCTCAGCTGCCTTTGTACTACACTTTCCTGCATTTCAGATTACAAGATTGTATAAGAGATCAACGAACTTTCAGCACTGATTTGTATAGGTATTTTCCCACTTTCTTTCTCCATAAAATAAAATCAATATTGTAATCCACTTTGAAAGAGTTTGTGTTTGCTCAGTGAGAGCCGTATGTTCAACTGGAGGGTGAAATACTTTGGGTACTGAGGGGTTACCATGTAGAGTTGAATTACAATAAATTAACACATGAGAAAGTAGTTTAAAAAATATTCTAATTTATTATTATTACAGGTCAATTTTCTAGGCAAAATGATTTAATAAAAGTAACTTTTTAATCATGATAGAAACATATTTTCATCAAAGTGAGCTGCACACTTTAATTAAATAGGGTAGAAAACAGAAGATAAGTTCTGCAATGTTATCTTTTGTTGAGGCTCCAGGGGACGAAGGAAATCCTTTCAAAAGCTGACCTTTCACAAGGAAAGCCCATTTCAGTATATACCTATTTCTTATCTCTGCATGAGTGATTTATGCAGGTAAGTGCCTGCTCTTGAGATGAGAAGATACTTTGTCAAGCATTATAATTCCAAGAATTAAGTTGACCGACAGGTCCAGAGCCTATTGTTGTGAAAGAGACATTATTCCTTGGAAGGTTATAATAGATTTAAAAGCCTTTACTTCTTAAAGTGCATATTGTAGCTTAGGTGACTGCTAAAATCAAAACTTATATCAGTGTATTTTGTGGCAAGAGGAATCAGAAGGTGTGTCAATTTACACTTGCTGATGGTCTAAACCATATTTCATATTTTCTTTTGTCTATAAGGCACATTGAAAGCCATGGACCCATATTCAGCTCTTTGTATTGATTTCAACAAGGCATATCATAGAGGAGTGAAGGTTGCTTAACAAAACTGTAGGAATTTAAAGCACAAATACAAAAGATTAATATGGATTAACCATTAACCCTTGCAAGAATATGCCTAATTTAATGTTAATTCCATTATCATCATTCGTAGTCTCTTTTGTTGAGCACATCAGTTGTTGCAAGAAAAGAGAGTGGTTAGGAAAACATTGTCAAAGAGGAGCCTCTCAAAGTCCTTTTGTTCTCTGAGTACACTCAGACAGAGGCCGGGACAGCCTTGACTGGGCCTGTATTTCTGAACTGTGCACCTAACAACACACTGCCAAACTTACCCAGGCAGCTTATTGGCAAGCATCAGTGAGTTTGCTGTGTTCAAACACTTTTTTTGGACTAGATGATCTTGTAGGTTCTTTCCAACCTTGTCTTTCAAGATCAGATTTGCCAGGGCCCCATCCACCCTGGCCTTGAACACCTCCAGGGATGGGGCACCCACAACTTCTCTGGGCAACCTGTTCCAATGCCTCACCACACTCATGGTAAATTTCTTCCTAACATCCAATCTAAATCTCCCTTCTTTCAGTTTAAAACCATTCCCCCTTGCCCTATCACTATCTACACAAGTAAAGAGTCCCTCTCCATCCTTTTTATAAGAACCCTTTAAGTACTGAAAGGCTGCAATGAGGTCTCCCCGGAGCCTTCTCTTCTCCAGGCTGAACATCCCCAGCTCTTTCAGCCTTCCCTCATAGGAGAGGTGCTCCAGCCCTCTGATTATCTTTGTCGCCTCCTCTGGACTCATTTTAACAGGTCCACATCTTTCTTGTGCTGGGGTCCTCAGACCTGGACACAGTACTACAAGTGGGGCCTCACAAGGGCTTACTATAGTAATAATCTTCTGGCAATCACTAGGTCCACATCTCTCTGAGTTAGCCTAACTGCAAAAGAATTATCATTCAAGAGCTGGGTGTAATACTGACTGTGCTTAAACAGAGAAACATATAAGAGTCTAACCTTTTATACTAACCATTTATACTATAGACTGAGGGAGGGAGAGAGAGGAGGATCTAGGGAGACAAAAGCAATTAAAAATGAAGGCTTACAAAGATGCTATCTGCAACTAATTGAGTAGCTGTGGATACTCTGTTGTTTGCATTCTTCCTGTGATTTGTTAGGGGGAAATCATTGTTCCAGTGAACAGCATCCATTTTTGAAATTGTTTTCTGACAGTCAACACATGAGGTTAAACCACAGCCTCTGATGCAGGCACAGAGGCATTTCACCTCACTTTAAATATTTACGAAACAGGGACATCTACCCAAGGTAGTTGCTTAAAAGCCTTTTTACTGAGGCCACTGATTATAGTAGAGAATCAGCCATCTGTACAAGATGAAACTTCCCATCTAACGTGTCAAAAGTACATTATGAATGCCTCCAAGGAGTGTCCTATAAGGTTGAAAAATGAGAAAACACTGATGTATGTATTATATGTGCTAAAAGGGCTTTGAATGCACTCAATAGGAAGGGTCTGATCTGATCCTGACGGCAAAGTTTTCCAACTTTGCTCATCTTTGTGAGCTCAAACTGATACTGTTTTTGCCACAAAGAGTGGCAAACACAACTCAACTTCTTCATTCCTATGAGTTATCAGTATTAATATGACAGCTATTAACATGTGATTTCCTAATTAAATACAAGCTTAAGAGACTTTTGGAAGCTTAAAGAATGTCCATAAGGGTATCAAAATGATCTGTGAAGCAAAGGTCAGTTTTAGATTCAGTCCATATCAGTGCAAGAGGAAAGAACAAAATGCTCTGTCCAAGTTCATATAAAAAATGAAGTGGAATTTTCAGAGAAAACGCTCAGAATGAAACTCCACAGACATCAATTGCAACTATTAATGCATGTTACCAAGACAAGGTATTTCAATATCTGTTACTAAACTGGGTAATCCATCCATGTTGTGCCCTGTTAATTAGAGCTTTGGGTGATCCTGGGAAGTGAACATTCTCTCATTTGAAGGAATCAGGAAAATAATAGATCCTAAGGCAGTACCAAAGGAAGGAAAGACAAAAGAAAGACAGAGGAAAGGGGAAAGGGGAAAGAGGAAGGGAAAGGGAAAGGGAAAGGGAAAGGGAAAGGGAAAGGGAAAGGGAAAGGGAAAGGGGAAAGGGGAAAGGGAAAGGGAAAGGGAAAGGGGAAGGGAAAAGGGAGGGAAAGAAATGAAAGGGGAGGGAAGGGAAGGACAAGTAATAGCTAAAAATAAACACAGCTTAGAGGCCACAGATTTAAACAGTAAATATGTAAATACTCTTATCTCTTGTATCAAAAACAAAAACACACTTTGGTGGACAGGGGTATCAAAGCAATAAAAGCTTTCCTTCAAAAGGCCCTCAGGTGAGCCTCTGATTAGAAAGTTCTAGGAGGATATGAATGTACCATATGTTGTCAATCTATGATACACAAGACTAGTCTCCTACATGCAAGCTGCAAAAGTATCTCATTAGTTTGCTGAGCATAAAACATGTTGAGTGACAGAGCTGGAAAGATGGCCTTCTATTTCATTTTGGACGGTTTCAAATTCTCTTGTAATTCTCCTTGTATATTTGAATATTATATTTAATTTAACCCAAAACAGAACAGATATTTATTTTCTTTCCATTCTCTTTTAAACAACAACAACAAAGAATAACAATTTAATAGTTGTAGTTCAGAGGGATGCAAAATCAACAACATTGTTTTAGATAACACCAAAGGTAATGAAGAAACAGAGAATCTTGTTGCCTGAATATGGCAATTGCATTTGCTACAAAACTTTTAACTGAAAACTAGCTTGGTCTTTCCTAGTGACTAACAGAAAATAGTTTACAGAACTGCATGCTAATGATAAACCCTTAAGATTTTGTTGCAGCTACCCATCTGGCTCCTTAACTAATTTATGGGCTATCCTGACACTCTTTAATATTACATTACCTTCTAATATCATCATTTAGAAATCTAAAAATAGTCTCCAATGTCTTGAATAGCCAAGCTATTAAAAATTTAATAAAATGAAATGTAAATATAATGCAATTAAAAATCCATGTAGCATATTAACACAACAACACATTACAAGAATATGGGAAACAATCAAATTAAAAACAAATTAAGAAATATCTACATAATAAGGTGTCTTACAGTTTCAAACAAATTTACTGTAGACCATGCAGTTTTGCAAATATAAATGATTCAGTGGCATCTCATTAGAAGACACAGTAGACTTGATTTCTTATTTAAAAAAAAAAAAAAAAAAAAGTAGCCAAGTATCTGGAATATCCCTTCACTCCCTCTGTGGGTAAAGAATATCACCTGAATTCTACATGCTCAAGCCACAGGCGTCCTGGCATTTTCTCATTCTTTCCTGCAATTTTTCCTATAAATTCCTGCTAATTTTCTGGATATTATTATTTTGATGATATTTCAATTATATGTTTTTAATTGTTTTGTTTTGTTTTGGTATAATCTTATCAAGGCCAGCTCAGAGCCCTGTTTTTATTTTCCTTCTAATTCTGGTCTTCAGTTCTGAAGATATTTTGATGATGCATTGACCAAAGATTGTATGTTATAGATTTTTCAGCTTTTGCAGACATTTCAGCTATAACAGAAAAAATTATCTACACTTAGAGCTGGTGGTACTAAATCTTCTGAGAGAAGATATTTTTAAGTACAGAGGCATTTAGCTTCTGCTGGCATCATGGGTATGATGAAAGAGATAGATTTCTTCTTGTGTAGGTTACCAGAGCAATGTCTATTTCTTTCCAACAAAGTAGACTGTCCACTGGGAAAACATCCCTTTACATGGTATGTGTTGATAGATTTACAGCACTGCTGGAAACATTCCTTCCTGAAGTTCCCAGCCTTGTCTTTTGCAACCATTGCTGGTTTGAAGCACTGCAGTATTTTAAATGTAATATTTCCCTTAACAGCAGATCATTTCCTTCACTTGTGTTGACTTTAAACCTGGAAAACAACAACAATAACAACAACAACAACAGCAACCAAAAGGTTTTACTCTGAACAAGCAAAGCACATTATTGGCAACAAAAGGAAGAACATACAAAAGTCTAAAACATCAGTTCAGAGTGTCTCCGACATTGACCTCTTGAAGAGGGGCAGATAACCATGAAAGGGGGCTGTGACCTGTGGATAATTCAGTTGTTACTGATAGAGCCATCCTAGGACCTGGTGGACCTGAGGCTTTTGTTAGCATCAGAGAAGGGAAGAATATCTTTGGAAATACTCTGCTTCTCAAATGCTGTCTTTCAGAGAGCAACTCCTCCCTGGGATTTTGGTTCCACTTTTACCTAGGAATTTTATGCATTCTTTTGATATTTGAAAGCCTGTCACATAATCCTCTGGATTTCTGTGTGAATTTACAAGCTATCTTTATGAGCAGCTTTGCTTTAGCTACTTGGTGTCTACAAGAATAATGGCATGTTCCTCATCTTACTTAAGAACAAAACCCCTTAATGACAAAAAATATTTTGAAATGATGCTTCTTTTATTCCTGTCTGTTTATTCTCTTAGAAGAGCATTTGAATTGTTATTATAAACATGCATGGCAGCATTTTGCAAACCACAAGTTTTACAAGTATTTTGGTGCAAGCAGCAGTCTTTCTTTTGATTTCTGCTTTTCTTAGACAGCATGACTTATAACAAGAATCTTTTTATTGCTTCATTATTACTTGATAGCTTCATATTATAAAAGCATTATTTATACAATACGTTTAACAATCCCACAATGAGAGTTTTGTCGGGAAGTTTCCATAGAAACAGTGCACAACATATTAATAGCTGAAATGGCTGACTTGGGATTTCATCAGTGGGTAGTAGTGTTGATAACACACAGAATTGTGTTTTTGGTCTACAATAAAATACCAGAGGCACCTGTGACAAAAAACCTTTATATGCTTTAAATTATTTTGTATATAATATTTTTATGCCAACACTTTTGCAATTCTAACATAACAAAGACATATGGTAAATAATTATAACTGTAATAGGAAGATATGTAATCATAGACTTTGTAGCTAGATTTGATGCATTTCAGAAAAAAAAAAAAAAATCAGAATGCCACTTCATCCGTGTCTATTTCTATCAAAATAGATGTCCTACTTGGGATACCAATATTATGGCCAAATTAGATGTGGTCTTTTGCTCTAAGCTATGGTTTTGCTTTCAATACAAAAGCCTGGAAACTTTCCACTAGAACACCCCACATCTACTTTCTCTAACTGGGAAGCAGAAAAGTTATAACCTTCCCATGTTCCTGTCACGCCCCACCCAGGGTAGGTGTCACACCCCCAAAAAAAAGAAGCAGAAATATAAATAAATAAATAAACATGCTTTTTTATGTCTAATGAAGTGGAAGTACAGTTATTGAAGCTGGTAGATGGCTCTGCCAATTGTGTCTCTTGTCTGGATTCAGTGAAACATTCCTGTTTAAACAGGATTCCATCCCAAATTATGTTTCTCCTAATACCATTAATATCTTTATAATTATATGTTCACAAGTTTTTGGATCAATTATATTTGCCTTAGGCCACCATCTCATTTTTTTCTTCTGAAACAGTGCTGACTAGAAGTTTGCATTTATGATTTTTTTCTGCAAAAGAAAAATTTCCTGGGACTGAAATGCACCCAGCTGTTTCATCAAAGTACCAAATATCATTCTGGTTGTAGTAAACCAATGAGAGCTGGCAACACATTTATACATAAAAGCCTTGATTAATGGACCCCAATGGCACCAAATCTTTTGAATTCCACCAAAAGTAAGTAACACAGTGTTCCTGTAAATAGGACATTCCTTCTCTGTAGCAAGATACAGTATTTTCCTTGTGGTTTGCATAATCACATGCTAAATCTGATATGACAGCTACCTATCTCAGTCCAAAGCTTTAAGACCTTTGGATCTCTTTGCCAACTTTAGACATTTTGGTTATAAATAATCCACCATACCTATCAAACATTTTACAACATACTGGGGAAAAAAATAAAATAAAATAAAATATTAATTTTTTTAAAAAAAAGATTAATTTCACAAATGCTGCTTTTTACTTCAAACCTGTATCTCATCATAAACAGCCAGCTAAGACAGGTATGTGGCTATTTTGTATCTACAGAATGGCACAAGGAAGCTTGGGCCAGCATATTTAGATGCCTAAAACAAGCCTCATTTTCAGAGATGCACAACACCAACACCTCCTACCAATGGTAATGAGAGCTGTGGTCTCAACACCTTTTGAAATGAACAATGATTTTGAAATAAAAGCTTTCCTAACTATATAGGGAGATCCTAATGCAGGTAGCATAATCTTAGGTGCAAATAGACCCATGTGACTCAGAGAATTTTGTAAGGCTGCTTGGCATCTATCATTCAGATGGTTTTGAATACATTGGTAACCTTATCCAAACTGCCATTTTATAACAATACTTTGTTTCATCTTCTCTTCCAGTTGAGTCTGCAAGTTTCAAATTATTCGCTGTACAGTGAAAATCTGTATTTATCACAACAATAAATCTTTTAGGTAACTTGTGCCTTGAAACCAGAGATGCTAGGAAACTATTCAGACCTAATATTTTTAGCTGATTTGATTTCTTCAAGCAAAGTTATTTCTTACCCAGTCTGAGTCAGCCATTTTTCTGTGTGCAGAAT
This sequence comes from Stictonetta naevosa, assembly GCA_011074415.1. Lineage (NCBI taxonomy): Eukaryota > Metazoa > Chordata > Aves > Anseriformes > Anatidae > Stictonetta > Stictonetta naevosa. The sequence continues at coordinate 7,816,843 of CM021697.1, read as the reverse complement.
GTGTTCTGCCTCAGACTTTCATATTGCACCTTAAGATTCTGGGAGGGAGATCTGTGTCAAAAATATATTTGTACTCCTTGAGAGCTGTTTATTTCAGCATTCAAGGTTAGAACCTTATCCCAATTTGGGCCCAAAATGGAGCCAGTTGGAGGCGTCTCTTTCTCCTTCCATAATGTTGTTGTTTTACAGACTGCATAATTTGCAGAAAATATTTCTGTATTCTCTAGCATGGAACATTTTGTTCCAAAGTGTTGCTGTTGCCTTTATCTGCCCTGTGGGGAAGCAATCCCTTTTCCAGCTTTCAACTATGGACAAAACTTTACAATACTAGAAGTAGGTTGAGAGAGGTGCTTGTGCCACTCTACTCTGCCCTTGTGAGGCCTCTCCTGGAGTCCTGCATCCAAGCCTGGGGCACCCAGCACAAGAAGAATGTGGGTCTGTTAGAGTGGGTCCAGAGAAGGGCCACGAAGATGATCAGAGGCTGGAGCACCTCTGCTCTGAAGACAGGCTGAGAGAGCTGGTGTTCAGCCTGCAGCAGAGAAGGCTCAGAGGACACCTCATTGTGGCCTTTCAGTAAATAAGCATGACTTATAAAAAAGGTTGAGAACAACTTCTTACATGGGCAGATAGTGATAGGACAAGGGAGAATGATTTTAAACTGAAAGAAGGGAGATTTAGATTAGATGTTTGGAGGAAATTCTTCACTCAGAGGCTTGTGAGGCAGTGGCACAGGCTGTCCAGAGAAACTGTGGATGCCCCATACCTGGAAGTATTCAAGGCCAGGCTGGATGGGGCTTGGAGCAACCTGATCTAGTGTGAGGTGTCCCTGCCCGTGGCAGGGGGTTGTAACTAGATTATCTTTAAGGTCCCTTCCAACCCAAGCCATACTGTGATTTTATGATTCTATGATAAATGTATGTGTTTATGTAGAGAGATACACTAATGTAAAATTCTGCAAGCGTATCTTTGCTTTTATCTATGGCATAATATATGTGGCTTCCACAAATGTGTTATCTGAGAAGTTTTTATGATTTTCCCCTCACAAAAGCACCAACAAAAATAATATTTTTTACTATTTTATTTGTGGGAATTTGAGACAGAGAAAGGTATCTAATGTCACACATGAAGTGAAACAGGAAGCAAAGAATTAAACTCAAGTTGTCAGGTTGTATGATGAATATTTTTCTCCCCCTTTCTTCTTCAGAATAAGAGGTACTTATATGAACATAGTGTTAGGAAATTTTAATTCCTTTTGAGTTAAATTAAGTCATTCTTACATTAGCATAAGCAAATCTACTTGGTTGAACTCAGTACTTTCTTTTTTAAGATCTTAAATAACAGAATCACAGGAAAAGTCAAGATAGAAGGGACATCTGGGACATCTCTGCTCAAAGACAGGCTAACTTCAAAGTTTTAGTAGGTTGTAATAGGTTACAATACAAAGTCTGTTCTTTTAAGATGGTTTGATAAAACAGGTATAATCAAAGCGGATATAACTTGTATATGGAGGAGAGCTAATCCTGTGGTTTACTGAGGACACTAATTTAGTATTTAGAACATCTGATAAGACTTTCAAAAGCTTCTCCTAAGTGACACAAGTTGGAACAAAACTTAATTTGTCAAGTTTGTAATAGGTGGTTTGTGCTGATGGAATTCAAGTATATCCAGATTTGTTTGTGCTTTCACAGTCAGTATAAGAACTGTCCTAAAAGATGTCATGGACACAATATAATGCTGTCTGCTAATTTCTGGCAGAAATGCAATTGTATGTTTGTTTCTGTTCCAGATCAAATGTATAGTGCCAGATGACCTGGTAATGCACAAGTATAAATTTAATGAACACAGCTTGGGTTATGCCTGTGCATATTTAATAAATAAGCAAAGACAACCTTGGTTGTCCTCATGTCAATCTTTACTTTCAAATCATGTCTCTGTTACCATGGATTTATCTGAACTTTTCTTTGTACATAGTGGCCCTGCCATGGTCTATAAATATCACACATCTCTCATTCCCCCAGACTCAATCTTAATAGCAGCGTGTTGTTTCTCTAAGTGTTACAAACTGGGGAGTGAAGAATTCAGCACTGTCTCTGAGGCAGCAGAGTCTTCCCACCATGGAGGAAGCTGTACTTGGAGGACTAGTTCACACTAAGATGTCAAGTGTGAGTGCATAGCTACAGTAAAAGATCCACATTAAAGCAAGTACTAATAGAACTGAAAAGATCAGAAATAAAGGGTAATTGCAGACATATAAAGTAGGGTGAGAGGTACTCAGAAGACAATTTTGAAGAATCTTAAGAAATTGACAAAAGTATCAAAAATTTACTGGATGAGTGAAAAGGTGAAGAGAGAGGAACCCACTGAAGAACTCATGGCGCTACAAAGAGTCTCCCCTTTTTAATCATTAAGTGGTCAAAGAGCATTGTGAAACCTGAGTGTAAATAATATGATTTCATTTTTACTCAGCAGAGATTTTTTTGCTTTCATATTTTTTGATCATCTGAAACTTAACATATTCATTAAGAAATTCCAGTCAGAAAAATAATAGCTTTTGCTTTAAGAGCTTTCTTATGCCTGTGCACACAGGTTTAACTAAATTATTAATTTTGGGAGACAGGAATTATTTTTTTTCCTTTGTGATATGAATATTCACATTAATTTTGTCTTACTTCAAACACCCAAAAAGTACACATTTAATTTAAGCTGATTTTAAAGCTACTTATAGAGTCAATGGAAGAGGAAAGTGCATAGGACTAACCTTCAAAAAAGCCATTTGAATGTGGCTTAACTCCTCGCTATAGCATGAAATATCTTCTTAAGATGTATGTCTAAACAAAATATCAGAAAATTACATTAGGTTAAATTCCTTGTATTTGGTTTGTAAAAGTAGGTAGTTGTATCCAAGTCTGTATGCTTAATTGAAAAATTTACTTGAAGAGCTGTATTGGGTATCCATCAGGTATTCTGTCATAAACAGGGACAACATTAATGAACACAGACCTCTTGAAGCCTAAAGAGTCATTAGAAGAGAGCTAAAGTGCCAGCAAACTTATAAATTCTCTACTCAAGAGAGACAGGTTTGATCTCAAGTGAATAAATACTAGAAAATTAACCTAAATTTTTTTTGGATCCTGTCTGATTCTAGAAATACATATATATGCATTTCCACTTCTGTCCTAGAACTACAGAATTGTACATAGTCTAAGTTCCAGGATCCAGCAGCAATTTCTGTATTTGATACCATAAACCCTTTCCCCAAGAAAACCAGAGAAACTGGTCATGCAAGCTGAGATCTCCCAGGATCAAGGATATCTGTACTGAGCCCTCATTATCCTTTGACAACTCCACTTAATTAGCTTTTCTTCCATTATTTGATTAGTTGACTTAGTCTGTGCAAATATTACTTTTAAATTTACTGTTTAAATAAAGGAACCAGGTTCATACATGTTAAATTTTTTTGTAAAGTGATCTTCGATTTTAAATATGATTACATTTGTTATTTTTTGCTGCTTTAATTAGGGGAAGTTAGAAATAAATTATAAATAAACAAACAAAAAATAATGTTGCAGCTAGCATTGTAAGGGTAAAATATGAAAAAGGAAGATTTAGAAATGGGGCAAATCACTAAATGGAAGAAATATAACCAATAATAATCCCAAACAACTAAATGCTGCATTCGTCAAAGCTCTGTACCTCCACGTGTTTTACAGTGGAGGTAAGTAGCATTTCACCATTTAAAATATACCTCTAAAGTCTTCATAAATGATAATGAAAAGCCTGTTGTGCTTTCTGGTTTCTTGCTTTTCTCTCCAGGGAGTCTATAACTGTAATCATGTGGAAGTGAACTCTCCTCTATTATGCAAAGCTTGCCTTAGGTGTAACGTGGTATGCTCTAGAGTTAAGCGATTGTTGATGTCAAACCCATTATACTTTAAGCCCCATCTCCCCCTCACCCCCTTCCCTCCCCTCCTTAGTAAATCACTTCTTGTTTTTCTTGATTACTTACTTCAGACAAAACAATTTTGGAACCTATATAGAGTTATTGTGCTTCTGGCGTTAAGAAGCTGACTTTCTTTGGCTCTCATAAGCTAATGGTCCTTAGTCATTTCTGTTCATAAGACTGGGTTGCCTAGTTGACTCAGGGCCATATTGAGACTTCCATTAATGACTGCCAGATTTAGCTTTTGTGAATTCTTCCATCTGTTGACTGTGCGCAGAAATAGCGCTCGCAGTTCCCCTGGATCGTAGGCGTTGGAATGACTCATCAGTCTCTCCACCTCCCATGCCACGGCAGCCACCAAGGCTAAGCTCAGGACCAACAACAGACAGTGTGAACATTTTATCTAGACTGGATCTTCACTGCAAGTGGGAGTGTGAGTGTCTCAGACGCATACAGGCACCCATCATATGCTTCAGGCTTTAAAGAGCTCTGCTTAGCTGGAGTAAGAACCAAGAGTTAAAAGCTGGAAGAGGCTTCCTGGGAAGTCATGTTGTCTCCATCCGTAGAGATTTGTAAACCCAGATTAGACAAGTACATACATGTGTGGTCCTTTCCAACAGGGCTTTCTACCTGTACCTGATTCTGGCCACTCACATGAGTTTCCAAATCCTCTGAGGATTTGAAATAAATATGGCTTATTTAGTCCATATGAAAACGTATGCTGCCTCTTATAGTCTCACATTTTATTGTTTACTGCAATGACATCCTCCAGAGGCAGAGACAAGTTACTCTTAGGTCTGTTTGGAAAATCTCTTCACAGTACTGAGCTATAATATACACCCAGTTTAAGCTGTTTGACTCTCTTTTTGAAGAATCAGTTTCAACATCTTCCTTAGCATATTTGCCTTCCTTAAACTGTATAAGACAGGCTCTGTACCATGTTTCCTTTGCTGTTCCAGCAAACCAGAATTCATTTGGACAATTTAAAAATAAGGGGCTGTCTAGCTTTTATATGAAAGTATTTTAATCTATTTCATTAACAATTTATTGATATTTCCTTATTTCCTTGGATTGTCAAGCAAAGTTTCTGCAAACTACTTTAACTTTTCCCCCCAAAATTTACTAAATATACTGTGTTCAGATTTCCTAGGATTAAGAATTTGAATAACTCATTACATTGTACCATTGTACCATTGGCTGAATCTTGCTTATAAATCAGAATAACAAATTCCATATTACTAGCTTAATAAACTACCAATTAACTCAGTTTCATTATCACTGAAAAATATCTTGTAAAAATGCTCAGAATAAAAATAAAAATAAAGAGTCAAAGATTTCTTCTATATTTTTCACTCTCTTTCTCTTAAGTTATTAACACTGTATATTATCCATTATAGAGAGTGTTTTTGTCTTATTCTGACAGCTTCTTATGATTTGTAAAATTTTCAGAGCTTTTCGGGGTAGAGTTTGGAAAGTGGAGTTAATTTGGGGACCAGTCCTACCTTCCTTGAAGAAATCTCTACTGAAATATGGGTCACAATGTGGAAAGAGTTTGTTTGTCACTGGATTCAATTAAAGCCTAAGGAAAATATCTATGCTTATTTAAATTTCAAATGCCTCTGTAACATTTAGGCTACAAGATGTTCATGAAAGTGAAGATAACTCCCCACGAACAGGCAGCTGGTTACCAAACAGTTTTTATCCTAAATTCCCAGGTAGACTGGCAATACATTAGATTATCAGTTAGTTTGATCTATAAACACATTTTTTTTTCTAAAATGTAACCTAAATTTATATATTTTGTTAGATTTGCTGGAGATATAGTACTGCTTTGTCGCTGCAGGAGGAGCTATGGTATAAATATCATATGATTTAAGTCAAACATTTTCTGAAATTATGCTCTTTCCCCAGATAAGGCATGTTAGTAAACATTGAAAAATGATACCCCTGTTTTCATGCAGACCTCTTCAGTCTTCAGTTCATCGCATCTCTTCAGTTTAGTACCAACTATACTTGTGAATTAGTATAATACTTAGAGGTATTTTCATGTTGGGGGTCAGAGAGAATTAGCTGGTCATTATCTTCACTGTGACTTGCCTGGTCTTTAGTGGTTTAAGTTTTAGTAGCTTCACATTCTGACAGGATATAAGATTTCCTTCAAGTCTTTACTCAGTACTGGTTTTTTTTGCTTGTTTGTTTTTCAGCTGATTAGACTGGGATCACTAAACATCATCTGGCTAATGTTAGAAATGCGTATGTGAATAGCCTCAAAGAGACAAATCCCTTTGCTTTTATCCAGATATTGTGCAATCGTACTAGCATAGTGTTGTGTCCTGACTGGTATTTTGAATGCTGCCAATATTCACTCATCTACTGTACTCCTGTACCAAACCTGATTCATCTCCATCCAGCTCAGAACAGAGCTATCTATGCCTGTCATGTGAATATACCATGAAAATGGCAAACTTGCCCTGTTCTCCCCAGGCTAATGCAAACAAGCAGTCTCTGAGGAACAGTAGTGCATATTCTAAACAATAAGAATAACTGGCTCCAAATAATAAGAATATCTCAGCAGAACAAAAATCATTCTAGTCTGTAGTCTATAGTTGTGAATGAAGATGCTAATTTCTGGTAACACACTGGTTCCCCCAAGGTGGCATATGGTTTGTTCTGCATCCATAGACTATTAGTTTGCACAATGGATCCTCAGGGCCTGTCAGCTGTTATTACAAACTAATCCCCAGTTAGCATCTTTATTCAATTGTAAGAATAATGAAAAAAAAAAAAAATCAAGCTAGAATAACCACTAAATGGAAAAACAAGTTCACTTTAATTAAAATGTAATAGCTTTTGTGAAGAGCCTTAAACTGAGTGGGGGGAAATTCAATAGACATTTATTTTATTTGGGAACTTCAGAACGATAATTAAATGCACTAATTTCTTTTGGGTCCTCCCTGATGATCTCTTAAATTTGAGGCCTGTTCTGTATAGTGCTACCATCAGATTTATTTAACAATATTTATATAACATATGTTCCCCAAGTACTAATAATAGCATCAAGTATGTGGTACCTTTTGGAAATGTGTTCAGCCTGTAGGACTGTGCAGAATTCTGAGCTCTCTGGGATTCTTTACTTTTGGTATTATGAACGTGGGGATTTCTGCTTTAAAATATGTTTTGTTCAGGCTACACTTTAGTGTCTTCACAGTTTTAAAGGTTCCAATAGTATTCACAGAATGTCTTCTTTGTTTCTGTACAGAAGTACTATTTTATTTTACTGGTCACATTCAAATTATTCTAAAAATTCTATTTCCAGAGACAGAAATAAGCTTGTGGTGATTTTTTATATATATGCATATATATATATAATGTGTAATATAATAACATAAAATACTTATTATAATATACTGACATACCATGTACATGCACACACACATAGAAAAACTTACATGTATCTTCAAATGTCCATGTCCATATACATATATTTATATCTATATACGTATACATAGAAAATTTTCTGCTTGGCTCTTTATCACATTGCCTGAGATCAGATTCATCCACTGGATATGAAATCTGAGGAATAATTAACAGTTTTAACAGGTAACAGTGGTGCACTTGAGGGTGGTTTCTGATGAAATACTGACCCTTTCATAAGCTCAGTATTTATTTATTCATCTTATTTGTTTGGAATACATCTGAAATTCATCTCCCAGCATTTAAAACCAATACTGTAGCCATTAGTTATCATAGTCTCCCTTCATATTTTAAAAACAAACAAACAACAACAACAAAAAAGAAACACGTATTTTTAAGCTGATCCTTCCTTGATGCTAGTACACTACCTCATTCTATTTTTTTTTTTTTTCCTAGAAAACACTGGAAAAATGATAAAATAATAATCATCATTGCAATTGTGCTTAGATCACTAGCTACGATTAGAAACCTGCCCTTCATTGATCAATCCTCAGTAAACATTTAGAAACTTGTATCTACATAATAAAGGGATCTCCAGCGAGTCAGATTCTTTTAATCAACGTTTTCTGACACCACTCACTCCTCCGGTATGCTGTTACAAAGTAGTGGTACAAGCTGCTTTTTGTTGATCTCTTTGATAATTAGTTTTTGAAGGTTAATCCCACTAGGCATTCCCAGTGTTGGCTTGGAGTTTAATGACTTTCTGAGCTCTAGAGCTCATAGTACTGGCAATAAAATATTGTACAAAATTTAGGTTGGTCTGATCCTCCAGTATGCTGATGGGATCAAATTCACGGAACCAACCCATCAGGTTAACACAGTTAAGGTACTCCCGTTTTTATGTTATAGGCTCCCCTCTGGTAGAGAGAGCCACAAACTAACCTGTGTGTCTGCACATTTTCTATCACTCTCTGAAAATGGACACATATCTATTTATATCTTGGTCAGATGGAAATGGATTTTAATGGAGAACCAGTGAAAAATTAAGCCCTGACCTCCAACAAAGCCTGAAATTTATTTAGTAATAAAACCCAGCTCTGACTACACTACAACTAAACTACAACTATTTGGCCTTAGAGAGTGTAACAGGTGATAAAGCAGCTTGCCCTATTTTTGTGCTCTTCAGGAGCTTGTTGCTATATTTTGAGATAGGAGGCAGACTTTTTATCTGACCCAATATGGCTGTACTTCCTATGATCTTGATAGCTGAATCCTCACATTTCACCACCGACTATTAATATTTGTATGGGGATTGTAACTCATAACCCCAGTAATGAATAAAGGCCTAATGTAATATACAATGTTCAAACATGAGCAAAAAATTTTGTAGAAACAAAGTGAAGAGGACTTGTAACAATGGATATTTCATGCCTTCTTGGTGCACAATGGTCTCAAATGGATTAATTTTACATAAGGTTAGTCAAGGTAGGTTAGTAGAATTTAGATAAATAGGGTGGGGTTCATCTAACCAAAAGTGAATATCTACTTAAAAGTGCCTCACCCTTCTCTTCTTTTGTAGTCATCCCATGAAAAACAGGCATTAATAAAGGGAGAGTTTCTCTTCTCTTGAAGGTGGCATCTAACAGAGATTAGATGAATCATGTTCTTAGTTGCCTTTATCATTACTGGAGAGAGGAAGACACCTTAGAGGACAGGTCTTCCTACACAATCACCTATATAAGGATGGAATAATTTTTATCCTCTAGTTATCTTTGTATCTTTGCTGAATATAAATATATCCCATATAACTAACTTATATTAGATGTCAGACCTAAATAAACACTTCTGTCATGGTTATGCACATTATTCAAGTATTTACTGGAGAAAGGGAGAAATTCCTCATGCAGTGACAAGTTTATTTTTGAGAGTAAAGCCTAGGCTTAGCTTATCCCTACAGTATCATTGCCACAACAGCACCAAAGTTAGGTTACGTGGTTAAATGTCTTACACTTGTAACAAAGAAGGAACATTTGCAAAGCCATTCCCTTTCATGCACAAGTACCTGCTCAGTGAAAACCAATGTGACTGTGCCAGGGCTCAGCTGCTTGCCATTAGGGCTAATGACAGAACCATTGGGAGATATTTCCAGGATCTGCAGGCTCTAAGGGAGATACAGAGTTTTTCTCTTTATTTGTTCTTTTTCATTTATTGTAGCTCAGGAGGACAGTGTCTGGGTCATTAGATTTTTGGAAGGGCTGTAGCAGAAACTAATATAAATTAATTTAAGTGGGAAAAATAAATAAATAAAAAATAAATAAACACATCACAGTAATCTCATGAAAGCTCCCATGGAAAGTATGTACATCTCAATTCAATATGTTTTCACTGGCTGAAATGTGCTTCTTGAGTCACTCACCACTCTAACATTTACTCTGGAAGTCACAAGAAATCACGAGAACAGTGCAGATTGACACTGAAGGACAGTCTGGCCCAAGTTCTCCTTCATTCCCTGAGTTGAGCTGGGGTGGCAACCCCTGTCCCCTTGTAGACAGGTAAGAAGCCTGGGTCAGGATGTTCAGCGAATACACAGGGTACATTCCAAGGGGGGAGCTTCTGGAGAGAAAAAAAGTTGGTCAAGAGTCCTTGACCTGAGGAGTTTAGAGACAGATCCGCAGAGTTGATTTTGGTTTTGATACTCTTGAATGAGAAGAAATTGAAGCTATATCCCCTGTGCTGACCTTCAGTATGGGTGTGTGAAATGGAAGGTAAATGTCTGGAATGCACACTGTGAAAATCCTCAGGTCTCTGGTTTGTGTCCCATGAGGAGTACATATTGTGAATATTGTATTTTCTAATATTGTAGTTTCTACTTCACCTGGTTTCAAAGGCAGTAGATCTACTCTACAGGGTGCTGAGCAACTGAAGTCAGTGGGAGTCAAGGGTGCACAGCACCTTACAAAACCATGCCCAAGGCATGCTCAGGTACAAAAATCATTTCCTTACACAGCTTACACCAGCTGCATATCCAGAGACATGAAAAACCTTCATGATGATAAAAAGAGATCTATGCAAGATGTATGTGACAATTTATGCACTTCAGTAAAAGTTTTTTTTGCTACTTGAAGGACTGAATACATATCTTGGGTCTAAACTCATGACCTGCATATTACAGATAAACAGAACCCAGAAATGAATCCTTAAGAAAATTACATCTTGTTTCATTTACTGTCTTTATCTTCCCACTTCATCATTTTTTTTCAAGTGCAATTTCCCAGTAATGTGCATACACATAATGGCAAAAAATCCTATTCACTTACGTGGGAACAACAACCAAGAAATTTTCATGCCAAACTTATAAATATGCTGTGAGCTTTCATTGTTAAAGTGATTAGAGTATGCATTCAAGGTATTATTCATTTTCTGATCTTTTCTTCCATTTCATTCATTTTGATCTTGAATACCTATTAATTGGATAATTACAGTTATTTAAAGAAAAATTGTTTAATCAAATGCCATTTCGTTAAGCAATTATTATCACATACTTGCCAGAAGTATTGTTATTTCATGAATGGTTATAAGCAAAATTCTGAATTAAATTAATGAACAAAATGGTCAGATTTAATGATGCAATATCGATTGACTTCAGGAAGCTTTGAATCAAACTCAAAGAATTTGAAGGAGGAAATACAGTAGTTCATAATGTCTATGACTAAACAGTTATGTTTCTGTTTATGATATTAGAAACATTACCACTTGCTTCCCAGTCTATGATATGGACATGTGAGAGCAATTACGTGGTGATTCTCATTTGCTTTATATTTTTTTTCCTTGTGTATGGTAGGGTCAAAATGGAAATAATAATAATAATAATAATAATTGTTTATTGAAGACAATTTAAACTATATATGCCTTTTTCTCAAATGTGTATTCAGAAGAAAATGTTTGTTTCTTGTAGTTGTATTTTAAAGAAAAATAGAACTTAGCTTTTTTATTTCAAAGGACATTGTGCCATTAAACAGTAGAGAAAAAGAGAGAAAAAAGAAGAAAATAATAATAATAATAAAAAAAAAGCAAATGAAATGAAACATTTTCAAGTTTATTTCATGTAAAATTCATATGTTAAATTCACATTAAATTAAGTGAAGGAACTATCTTTAAAGAAATATAGAAATATATATTTTTTCTAATTCTGTGATATGTATTTTCATCAGTTTACTTGCATCAGATAAATATTTTCTTCACGCAATTGTTATGGTAGTCCAATAATGAGCTTCAGAATGATGTATTTAACTGAGACAGACAGAGACATGACTTTTCTGCCAGAATGGCATATAACTGAAATTCAGATGGCTCAAAATCATGTTGGTATATTTTATTCTTACCTGACTTTCTACAGAAAAACTTTCAGTACTGACTTTATTTTATCTTGGTTTCTACTATTTCTATCACATTAAAAGAATATGTGTTTTATATAAGAGTTTTACTGGCTAACATCAAACTAAAATCTGTGAGGAAACTGAGACCTGCTTCATCCTGCCTTGGACATCCCAAGTAAATGACATCTGATTTCACAGCCAAACTATCCTAATGCATAGGTTGTTATGTTCTTGAGCACTCTGTAGAGCATATATGATTTCAAATAAGTTTGAAATCATATATGCTCTATTATTATTTTAATATATTTACTTTACCCATGACTGAAAAAAATATATATATATACCTACAGGCTAAGCTAACATGGGAGGTTTGCATGTATTTGTAAATATTGATCCCATGAAATCAAAGTAGTTAAAATGTTTTGGGCAGCTTTGTCTATAGCTTGCCTTTTGATATGATGGAGCTTTACTTTTCAGTGTTAGGCCATTCTGAACTCTCTTGGAAGTTCACTCTGGCTTTAAACAGGCCTTCATATTTCTATCTGTGATGAGTCAGAAACAACTACAGGCTATACAGATGATTTCTGCACAGTGATAAGTTTTCCCTAATGTTACCTGAATCCTAGTAAACCGAGCCTAGCTCTAGACAAATAATTTATTCTCCTTTCAACAGAGATTTATTTTCAAATGAACTATTAACGCTTTCATTCCCTTGTGGTTCTACAGTTTATTCTATCATAGAATAATAGAGTCAAATCATGGCTTGGGTTGGAAGGGACCTTCAAGATGATCTAACTCCAACCCCCTGCCATAGGCAGGGATGCCACCCACTAGATCAGGTTGGCCCATCCAACTGGGCCTTGAACTTCTCCAGGCATGGGGCATGCACAGCTTCTCTGGGCAAGATTCTATCCACCTTTCCAAGTCTGGGAACTACTGTTTCCATGACCAATTACATTTTTCTGCTTCTTTTCATGCCACTTCTTGAAAACGCCCTTTAGGGCAAGATAACAAAATAAATATTGTTCAACAAGAAAAGAAAAAGGGCAGTGAAGGTGGGGTGGAATACTTACCTTTTTCAATAACCACCTGTTTAAGTACAATTGGAATGCCTTCCGTTTCAAGGCTTTTTAATTTTCAAACTTCCTAGGTAAAAATCTACTCATCTTCCCCATTGGCCTGGTTTTGGATGGGATAGTTAATTTTTCTCCTAGTAGATGGTATGGTGCTATGTTTTGGATTTAGGATGAGAATAACGCTGATAACACACCAATGTTTTCAGTTGTTGCAGAGCAGTACTTACACAGAGGCAAGGACTTTTCTGCTTCTTGTGCTGCCCTCCTAACAATGAGGTTGGGGGTGCACCAGGAGATGGCAAGAGACAAAACTAGGACAGCTGACTCAAACTGGTCTAAGAGATAACCCGTAACATATAATGTCATGCTCAACAATAAAACTCGGGGGAGTTGGCTGGGGATTGCAGCTGCTGCTCAGGGACAGGCTGGGCTTCAGTTGGTAGGTGGTGAGCAATTTCATTTTACAACTCTTGCTTAGTATATTATTTTATCATCATGTACAAGGAACTGAGGGTGAACACAGGACATGATAGCTGACCCAAACTGGCCAGATGGAAATTCCACACCATATGGCATCATGCTCAGGAATAAAAGTTGGGGGGTAGAAGGAGAAAAGGGGATACATTCAGAGTGGTGGTCTTTGTCTTCCCAGGAAACTGTTACGTGCGATGGGCCCTACTTTCCTGGAAGTGGCTGAACACTTGCCTACTGATGGGAAACAGCGAATGAATTCCTGGTTTTGCTTTGCTTGTACACAATGCTTTTGCTTTACTTAGTGATCTGTCTTTGTTTCAACCCACGTGTTCTTGCACTTTTACCTTTCTGATTCTCTCCCCCATCCCACGTAGGGAGAGTGAGCGAGTGGCTGGGTGGTGCTGAGCTGCCTGCCAGGGTTAAACCACAGTAACCATTTATACATTCTCATGTACACATAGATTAGACTCAGTTGAACACTGTGGTCAAAACTAAGAGCTTTGTCTCATTATATATATCGACATTTCACTATTTCTAATTGTGAAAGTAAATGAAACTTTAGATGTCATCATTTCCCCATGGACTTCCATTAAAAAAAAAAAAAAAAAAAAAAAAGTTTTATCTTAATTTACCTAAAAAAATTTATCATGTTGATAAAATTGAAAGGTCTGACTTAAATTTGACTTACAATATACTACACAATATACTACATAATAATAAATATTATTCTAAAAAAAAAAAAAAAAAAAAAAAAAAAATTTCTTTTAAAAAAAAAAAAAAAAAAAAAAGAAAACTTTCCTTCTCATATGATATAGAGAGTATTCTAAATGAAAGTTCTTTATCTTAAAAATCTCTTCCTCATGGATTATTTCAGTATAAATTTAATGAAGTAGTTACAAGGGGAAAAGAAAACCTCATTGTAAAGATTTCATTCTGCAAACTGTGGTTACTGTATTCACAAAAGTAAATCCTAGCTCTTTGTTCATAGTTTTGTGTGCAAATGACATAAATTTTCAAGTTTTTCTTCCCTTCTAAGTGAAAGTTAAGCGTCTGTCCTAAGTGTAATTTTGGACTGCACACTACGTTTGTTTTCAGCTATAAGATCTCCTTTGTCTCACCTAACTACAGCCATTTAGCTGATAAGCCTAAACTAATTGTCTAGGCTCCCATTTTAATCAATTGAGAAAGACAGACATCTCCAAAGCATGTTTTTCCTGCTTATCTTAGAAGCATAGGTGCAGAAATCTCATTACCATGGGATGAGTTGCCTTTTCAGAAGTACCTCCCTCTCTCTCCCCTTTAGCTACAAAGGAGCTTAAATAGTTTGGTTAAATTAAACACGCAACTTTCAAATGACTCCAGTGAGATGAGGTGAATCCCTTTACCCTTTTCGTGTGAGGCAAAATAGTTTTGCAATATGCTATTCTAGCCCTAAAGTTCCGAACTCCGTGAATAAAATCCAGGTTTTTAGTTGGATGAAGGTGTGACCCTGGCTATACCTGGTTGTTTTGCCTTGAGATTTGGGTTTCCAAGGAAGCTGCAACAGCAAGGAAGGCTTTGGTTTAACACAAGCAAAAGGAAGCTGTTAGATGAGCCTCCATGATGCCTCACTACCGCGTTTTGTACTGCCCTAGTTCTGATACGTAGTTAAAATTCAGCACAGTTAGTAAATCCTTATGCTTCACGAAGTTCTTGGAGGCATAAAAAGTGCATGGCAATTACAGCCAGTAAATCTTATTATAAATTATATAATATGCATTTCAGCCACATTATAAATCAATGTTGTATTTTTAATGGCATCTTTTTGCACAATTTTAGTTGAGCATCAAACAGGAATCTAAAAAAAATTAGTCTATGTAACCTTTCTATTTTTTTTACTATGAAGTCTGAGTTATTGGCTTCTGGGAGTGGGTAATATTGTTTGTTTGTTTAGTTAGGTTTTTTTGTTGTCTTTAAATATATATCAGAAGTGCATGTTAAGTGTTTCTATTCTTGAAGCAATTACAATTTGCAAATGAGAATTCATGAAAGCTTTGTTCTTTAGTTATTTCTTAGCCAAATTAAGCAAATCAACCATTGAATTGTTTAAGTGACATGATATGAGGGTACTTCAAGGCCTCAGTTTTTTATTATTGTCTTCTGCCTACATATGCTGAAGCAAAATTACCCAGATAAAACTCTTGAATGTAAAATGGATAAAGGAATCTAAATGTCTGGAAGCCATAAGCTCTGATTGCTAAATCACTTCAGGTAGGGTTAACATCTTCTAGCTCTAGACATCTATAATATAGGAATTTCTTTTTCTATGTTCAGCCTATCTAAAGGTAGACATCTAATCCAAAGCAGATGAAAAATGATTTGGAACTGGTTATTTCTCTACACTGACTATAAAGAGAGTTCAAGTGACTACTTCAGATGCAGAATCTCTATGTGGTCATATAAAATCCATCACATGAGAGTAGTGCAGATGTAGTTCAGAGAAGGAAAAAAAAAAAAAAATTAAAAAAATACCCTCATACCTCATAGTAATTTCTTCCTCTGACATAGGAATTTTATTAGTATTTTTAAAGTACTTTATGAAGAAGATAAGCAATATCATTCCATTTTACAGATAGAAAAGCTGAGGCTCAGGCAAGCTGAGTGGTAGGTACAATTGGGTCAGGCCAGATATTGACAGAGCTAGGATGACAACTAGCATCCTCTGGAGCTCTGCCTAGCTATAGTATCATTTAAGCAGAATCTAAGAAGAAAAATGAAAACATCTGAAAAATCTGACCCAAAGCATTTCTGAAAATATTGCCTGATTCATCTACAGGCATAAATCATCTTAAGGATATTTTAGCCTAAAACAGCCTTTTCAAGGGACTTTGAAATGGAAGCTATATATTTGTATATATGCAAGGATTTCTCCTTTTTAACACCATTTACACTACCAGTGTAAAGTAGCCAGAAGCACTTAAATTCTAATTATGAATTAATTTGTTTAAAGACCTAAACTGAAGAGTAAAAAATATTAATTTTATATGGCATTTTTGGTACTGGCTCACAAATAGCTGAATATAATAAGTAAGTAAAATATTTGTGCATTGTTACAAATAGAGGTGATTAGTAGATGCTGAAGTAATTTGCTTCTTCCTTTGAAACAAATCACTTTCCTATCAAAGGAAACTCATCTCTATTGGAATGGGAACTCTAGCTCCAGTCACTGATCTAGAGTTAGCTTTAGCAGTTTGTCCCTGAGAAAAAACAAACCAACCAACAAACACACAAACTTGTGTAACAGCTCCAGGTTTGGCTGAATATGAGATGAAGTGCTTAGATACAGTGCTCATAGTTATCAGCAGAACACTAAAACCAAAAATGAACACAAGGAAAACTGGTGATGGTGGTGGGGTCATGCAGAGCTCCCTGTCTGCTTATACTGCTGCCTAGAGTCTTCTGAGGATGCATTTGCTGGGAATTGGGAAATTTTGTATAACTGTCACAAAAAACTCTTTTGGATCATCTTGGGGTATTGGTAGGCCATGAGATGACTACTTCATAAGGAAAATTTGTGAGTGAGAAGAGATTTGGAGACAGACTAAAAGGGAGAGGTCAGAAGGATGAAATAAAAGGACTGGAACAGGGAGAGTTGAAATTTCCCCAGAGACTGGTATTGGATTGATTTTTAATATAATTAATTATTCATATAAAATGAAATTTAGGAGTGCTATATTAACTTTGGCTAACTGTCTGAGTTTTGAATACATGGTCAGAACTGAAAATCATAAATCATAGACAAGGTTCTTTGGCATTCATGAAACACAAGGAGAAAATACTTGCTTGCAAAAATCAATGTTTTAAAAAAATCCAGTTTTCCCCAGCTGATAAAAACTACATCTTGTTTCATCATGCGACATAAAATCCTAACAAATACTTCAACTACATCTTGCTGCAGCAATCATGCTCAGTGCAGATCCCTCTCCCATTTTTGTATGCCTTTTGTTACACTGTAATGCTTAAAGAGAGAAATGAATGTGTACAGTCAGTCACTGGCAGAGTAAGCAGTTTGTGCTGTGAGCTTCTGACAGGACTTAGAAACTGCAGACCACGAATCTGATTGAATTTATTCGTTTTTACAATATAACAGTTTTAATGAAGTATAGCTTGTAGTTTTAATGATTAGTCTTTAAAGTAAACAAAAACTTTATGCAAGACCTAGAACAAATTTGTCCTGTTGTCCTGTTATTTCTGTTTAGCATTTCAGAAATAAATAGCCATTGCTGTTTAAAATAAGCGCCTTGCTTTCAATTGGAAAATACATGTTTTCAGTCACCAACCATCAGTTCTCTTTATGCATATGACAAATCCATCTTTCAACCTTCTCCCCATTGAGCAAACTGAACTCTGGTGCATATAGTCCTGTCCTTTACTAACTTCCAGGGCTTTTTCAGAACCAGTTTGAAACTATTAACTGTCCTGCTTGCTGTACTTTCAGATTCTATGTCTCTTCTCCCTTCTTGAACAATGAGGAGAAATACTCATCACCATGCTCTCAGGATGACACAAACCACTCTTTGGAGGTATGCACTACTCTCAACTGGTCACAGAGTGAGCCTGGGGTTCAAATTTACATGCTTAACTCCCAGAGGAATACAGGAGGGAAGACTAATCTTATTTGTACAGACCGTGTTTAACAGGGTATCTGGATCACTATCAGTCAGCCATCACCTTGAAGGCAGCAACAAATTTATCAGCTAGGAGATTATATTTGGTACCTGAATATAATAAATTAATATCACAAATAATACAGATAGAGATATATGCTCCTCTTTGTGCAGTCTCATGAAAACAAAACCTGTTCAGTGTTAATTTGCCATTTTTACATTTATTCAGACAACCATCACTTGACCTATGTTAAATCTGCTTGACAGGTACAATATTAAAGTTGTGCCATCATATTTTCTTAAGAAAAATGGTGTGCAGCATGTGAAGAACAGTCAGACTTGTTAGCATCACTGATAAGCCTTTGGCAAAGGGGAATTGAGCAGCTTGTTCATGTTAATCTTATACAAACTTTGTGGATGGAGGTCTACAGGCTTGGTACGAGAGGCCACTGAAGGAGAGAGTCTTGTGTTGGTGGGACAGCCCTGTTTTGGCAGCAGAACAGAACCTTGAGTGCCATGGTGCCTGAGTAAAAGAAGATGAAGTGAGTGAGGAAAAAATAAAAGCTGGGGGTGGGTGGGTTGAGGAAGAAGAAATTGGAAACCTAATGGAAGCAGTTGATGGTCTGTGCTCCTTCTCCTCCACCAAGACAGGGATGCCTTCTTGGTAAGCTTTCTGCCTTCACGCTTTCATGAGGAATACCTGGGATAGCATTTCGCTAACACTGTTACCATACATTAGTGTTTTTGCAGTAAATGCATTTATCAACGACAATTCAGAATCTGTTATGTCTGTCTTCATCTTATTAAATACATTCAAGTCTGTGAAACTGTCTCAGTGAAAGTCCTTGGCAGGGCTCTGAAACATGGAAATTCTGGACTGCAAATGCTTTCAACTTTGTGAGACTGTCTCTGTGAAAGTCCTTAGCAAGGCTCTGAAACAAGCAAACATTGGACTCTGATAAGTCTCCTTTAATGTGACAGAAGCATTAGGCCAAAAATACAGATATCTACATCAGCTTCATCAATACTATTTCTATAAGTATATAAAAATCAATTTAATTACATTTATTTTTCCATATTAGTTAGCATTAGTTTAATTTTCCTCCTTGAAAATCAAGTCCTGAGATAGGTACTGGGCTGACAGTAAGACAAATTTATTGTTTCATTTATCCCTTAAAAACAATGGTATAGTATTAGCTTCCCTACAATATTTTGACTGTCCTCTTGTTCCAGTGGTTACTGAAAATGGAACATAAATAGTACTGAGAGCTTCTTGGGTAAACAAAACCCCAGGTGTAAGAATCTGGATCTTCTGGATGAAAAACTTTTGAACTACATTTTAACATCTTCCTAAGCATATTTTTCTTTAATACCCTCATCATTTGAACCATGTTACTGGATAATTACAGCAGTAATCAAATTCTGACCCTACTAATATCACGTTCAGATGGGCATAGACAATATATAAACCTTCTAGTGGTTTACATATATGTGCTCAATAGTTTGAAAAGTTAATTACACTTTTTCCTTGAGATGTTTTTGAATACCTAAATGCACTTTCTTGAAGACAATAGTAACAGCAGTCTGTTATAATATTATGCCACTGGCAGTTGGGAGAAATTCCTTGATGATGAGTCAAGGTGTATGAAGTTCATCGCTGTTTGATTCATGGATTTCCCACCTGCATTATATCCAAAGCTGAGAGATACAGATCCCTGTCATCTGTAATGACAGCTCAGTCTCCTCCATCACTTCTATATCTCCTTTGTGATTCAATACAACAGTATTCTTTATATATTTTCTTCTCTTTACTTGATTAGTTCTATCATTAGCCACTGCTATTAATCCTTTACTGGCTTTTCTCATTTCACTTCTCTAGTACTTAATTGCTTCTTATGATGAAAAACAGAAAACTTTCCAGGCTTTGTGCCTCACACATATTGTAGCTTCAGATGTCATTACTACTGGACTTCCCTGTGCCTCCTTAATGAATACCTACTGCTCTCTTGCATCTATTATTAGATAAAATTGCTAAGCAAGAATAATTATATACAACGTTTAATAACTAAGCCCAATCCAAAATAACAAATTGTGTATTATACTTGGAAAGTGAATGTCTTGTCCAGTACTAGCACTGATGACCTTTTGACTGAAATTTGTGCTCTCACAAGATACTTTCTACAAGGAACAAATGATTTAAGGTAAAATCTGAGAATGTTTTTTACATCTTTAGTTTGAAAAGTGAGAAAGAAAAGACAGAGGAAAAAACAGAGAGAGAATTGGAGAGAGAGAGGGGAAGTAGGGAAAGAAAGAAGGAAGAAAGAAGGGAAGGGAAGGGAAGGGAAGGGAAGGGAAGGGAAGGGAAGGGAAAGGGTAAAACAGAGTAGAGAGAGAAAAAAAAAGGAGGGGGGAAGGGAGGAAGGTGGAAAGAAGTCTTATTCACACATAATGATTTTAACATTGATAATACAGACTTTCATTTTCTCTGAACAATTTTACTTATATAAATCTATACTTTTTCATCATGATCAAAGCTTTCAACAGTTGGCAGTGTTTACTGCTCCATAATATGCATGAAGGTTCTTGCTCTAGTTCAGCCTAATTATTAGTTAGGCATGAATACCTCTGTGTTTAACATTGGCTAGGCAGCCTAAATACTTGCTGTTGGGTAATCAAGCAAACAGAGATACAATAAAAGAAATCCAGATCCTCAACACAACAGTACCCTGCAAACATGCATGAAGAAGCCCTTATTCCTTGTCCTGTGAGTAAAGAAATTTTTTGTCCCTGGCACTGGAAATATCATGATATTCCATGTGACACAGTAACAGCTGCTACACAGGATGGAGCTCCTATACCAACAATATTAAAAATACATGGGCAGAGACCAAACTGAGAGAGAAAAAGTGGGACTGTGAATTTGAATGTTGTAGGAATTTGGGGACCTAAACATAGGCGGTACACCAGAGTTGGTCTGATCTCAGCTCTTTCCTCCCTGGATCGCACTTGGGAGCTTCTGCTGCCTGCTTAGGTTGTAGTCCTGTGACAGGTAGAATCATAGAATCATGGAATGGTTTCGGTTGGAAGGGACCTCAAAGCCCACACAGTCCCAGCCCCTGCCATGGGCAGGGACACCTCCCAGCAGCCCAGGCTGCCCAAAGCCCCATCCAGCCTGGCCTTGGGCACTGCCAGGGATGGGGCAGCCACAGCTCCTCTGGGCAGCCTGGGACAGGGC
This sequence comes from Stictonetta naevosa, assembly GCA_011074415.1. Lineage (NCBI taxonomy): Eukaryota > Metazoa > Chordata > Aves > Anseriformes > Anatidae > Stictonetta > Stictonetta naevosa. The sequence goes on along the minus strand of CM021697.1, from coordinate 7,795,682 downwards.
CTCACCCCTTCTGGCTCTCCCCACAGCTGCAGGGCTGCTTTCTCCCAGCAGCAGGACTTTACCTCTGCAAGAAGCAATACGATGTCCAGATATTATCAGTTCTAAATAAAGCAGAAGCCACTGCTTCTGCTAGCATCACAATGCTCCTGGCTGTCTGTGACATGGCGCAACATCTCTCCAGGAACAATGGACAGGCTGAATGCAGCCACTTCTTCAAAATATGAGAAAGAGAAGAGGAAAGGGTCATCATGTCATGTTCAACACATAAAAAATGTCACTGTGGTATACTACTCCACCCTGACTTTAGGGCATGAGGGAGAACAGAATGGACAGATGTGTCAGTGACCACAAACAGCTGCCTGCTTTGGTCCACCTAGCAGGATTGCAGTGTTACCTTGAAAACTAGGAATTCTTATGAGGTCACAAATAACTAATGGCCTAATCTTACTAGTTTAAATAGTCATATTGAATTTCAGGCTTAGAGGTGTTTTAATTCTATTATTTATTTATTTATTTGTTTGTTTGTTTTCTCCTCTTAGCCTCACTGGGAAGAAGGGATACCTCTCATTTGAGCAGACAGGCAGGAAAGGGAGCAATGTTTTTTGACTTGACATTTTTTCCACGGTTTTTCAAAACCTGTGAGTCAATAGTCACAGAAAGATTGGTGAGGAAATGGTTTGAAAGTCTGTCTCACATTGTGTCCTACAGATTAGATTATATGAATCTGGAAAAGTAGCCCCCCCTTTCTCTCAAATCCTGCCCTTACTCCCCAAGGTACCTTAAATACGGTATATTTGGTGTCTTCTCCCCTTCTGAATGCTCATAAACCTGATGGACCAGCCAGAAGTCACCCAGAGACTTCTCACCAAAAAATGTTTTATGTGTGTTGCTCTCATGTCCTCTAAAAGGCAATCTCCAGAGGCACTTGAAACCTTGTATATGGGCTCACCACATACATATCAGGAAATTCAGGCTGTGAATATATAAATCCTAGATACTTTCATCCTTTGAGCATGCCTGGAAGTTTCATGAATCCTGGCCTAAGCCTTTTATCTCATGCCAAATTCTTCCCTGTCTGTTAACCCCATGGTATTTTCTGCCATTTGTGCTCAAGTCCTGAAATGAGATTTAAAGTCCATTCTCTGCTTCTATCCCTCAGCACCATTTTATTTGCAGTTTTAATTCAGATATACATCAATCCTATTAGACACTCTGATTGATGTGTTAATTAAATGTGGCACCCAAAAATGGTTTTTCTGAAGTTAGTGGCAAATCTCTTCTTGCCTGTAGGAGGAAAGGATCCAAAGCATTTACAGTATGCTCATTTGATCACAGTTGTGAATTAAAAGTGACAAAGACCAAAAACAACTCTTTTGGGGTACAACAAGCATTGATGTTGAAATATATCAGTATTTGTCAATAAAACACCTGTGGGCTCAAGTCTGATGACTGAGCTTTTGGATTCTAGGTATTGAACTGAGAGGTTAACAGCATTGTTTGTGTCAGAGGAATATCCCATCTTTGAGCAATATGATTGGTTCAGGATTCAGTTACCCAAACTTAAATACCTAGCTCCATTTTAGACACCTTACAGTATCTCATCTGGCCTCTGTGTTGCTGCAGATAGTAAACATCTCATGTGCCTTAAAGCATCTCACATAGGTAAACAAGTACATCGGAAACTGAACAGTGCTCTTTTTGTGCCATAGAAACTCTACCTTTACTGACATGCATGAAAAGAGAAAGTGAGAGGAAAACAACAAGCTGTGAATACTGGGCTTTGTCTCCCATTCATGTGACTGAGGACAGGAAAAAAAAAATGAAGAGGGGAAAAAAAATAAAAAAAACAAAGGTTAACACATAGGTGATGTAAAAATTAAATTCTGTCAAGTGTGAACCTGTTTAAAAGTTTAGATTTCTATCCTGCAGGGACTTCTAGATAGGAAAACTGTTTTATTTGGAAAGAAAATACCACCAATGCCACCAACAACAAAGAAACCAGAGAGAAAACGCTTGTATCTGTTTTTTATTAACAAATGAGGTAACTGAGGTATGGAGTGATTTTGTCATTAAAGAATTTAATGTGTATCATAGCTCCTGATACCACAATGCTGTTCCTTCTTTTTGATGGTCCAATATGAAAGCTATTCTCTTCAACAGGTATCCTTACTTTCCTCTGTCTTATATAGATAATATTCACATCTGGGTTCACGCATATATACTGGGTATCATTAGACATATATTTAATCTTGCTAGGTTGCTGAGATGGTATTGGCTCCACACAACAAAAGAGGAAGCTCACAAACATTCAAGAAGCACAGCAGATTAAATTGCATGTGTTTATATAAGTTTGGCATTGAAACACAGTTTGAAGTTCTTCGCATATTTCATGTTATTACTTTTAATATTCAGATTATAAGAAAGAAATTTCATTTTAGTTACATCCTTGAAAGGCAGCAGTCTACTGCCTAGATCCCCAAAAGAGGAGCCATTGATTCTGGGAGATCTGTCTCCTTCAAATTGCCATGATAACACAAGAAAATAGATAAATTAACTTTCCAATCATTCATTAATTGCCATAATGATCCATAATGATTGCTGTGTCTTTAAAGAATAATGTTCTCATGGGGAGGAGTTTTTCTTAACTTTTTTGTGTGCATGGTTGATGTATGCCCTGAAGCATGGTGGTTACATTTTTATGATTTACATTCTCCATAAAAATAGCTGTGGCTTTTTGTAGAAAGGACTAATCTTTATTAGAATCCTAATAATGTCCAGGATGGTGACATTTTGTGGTAGTGAGCTTCAGGGGATAGATATTATTGTCTACAACAAAATAAAATGTTTTCAATATTTTTGTTGTTTTAACTTTAATGTTTAAATGGGAACAATCTCCCTTTAAAAACTTCATGCATAATTTGTTTTCATCTTCCACCAAAGTACTGGCTATTGGAGATGGCCATGTTACAAATACACTATTAATGTGTTGTCAAAGACAGCAAGGTCAGATGAGTAGAACTAGGTCCTTCTTGGACAGATAGCCTATTCTTGTGTGAATCCACTACACACTTCCATTTGTTGTTCTTTGAGATGTTAAGTTATAACCTTAGCTATTTTGATGGGAATCCAGCACAGTTTTTGTCTTTCATCCTTTAACAGGTACAAGATCTGCATTGATGGAGGAGGTCCCTATGGCCTGATGCATGACAGATGAGTAGATGGTATTTAAAACATTTTTGTTATTTTAATCAAGAGAGAGAATTAAAGCAAAGTTCTAATTACTATGTGAGTTTTCAAACTGAATGGAGTATAATAATAAGAAACTCTAGAAACTGGTATATAATTTGCTCAACAAAGAGTTACTACAGAAATCCTTTCACCAGAACAGAAATCTGTTTCAAAGTTAAGAGCACAGATAGTTAAACGGAAAGGAATAGATTATTTCACAGCAAGAAAGGGAGTGCTGAAAGTAATAGAATTTTAATCTAATCTGAGTTCAAGATTACAAAAAATAGCCTTATCCATGTGTAATTCCAGGAACCAGTAGCACATTACCCCAAACAGAGATATTGCTGGTTTATGATGCTTGCAATAGGATTGCTCTTTTCTTTCTGTTGTCTATCTTAACATTTACCAAAACTTCCTTATGTATGGAAATCAGTGTGTAAAAAATCAAGGAATTATTGAGATAGCTGAGAAGATTTTGATAGTTTTTTTTTATTATTATTTCTTTCAGAAAATACATACTCAGAACAACAAACTTTTTCAAAGTTTTACAAAGGGTGTTAGTTTTGAGAAATCTTGTTTCCAATCAGAAGAGGCAAAAAAAAAAAAAAAAAAAAAAAATCTTAGGGACTTTTTTGACGTTTTCAAAATGAAAAATTCTGCTTTCCTGATGCAAGATATTTTTTGTTTTACTAGTCAGAGTAGAGCAATACCTTTCCAGCAATACCTTATCATCATCAGCTATTATATAGAGTGATTATTGTGCTGAAGACGTATTTAAATTTACTGTTCCTGACCCAGGGCTGTGTGCAGTTGAGTTTATATTCCAGAATTCAGCGATATTTAAAAACCCAAACATTTATTTTTTTTCTGCAGCTTTGCTATAGAGAAGCTTTCTTAGAAAATACTGACATTTCGGGGGAGAAAGGAGGATTAGTCTCCAGTTGTTAGATTTAGTCATTGCATTGAATAATAATATAGTAGCAACATTTTGTAAAATCAGTGGCTAAACATGACTATTTAGAATGAGTGTGTCAGCACCAGCAGTTGAACCTGTGTTACCCTGATTTTTCACATTGCAGGATCCTTCCCTGTAGCAGATCAGCCAGTTTTTTTCTCAACAAAACTGGAGCACACATATGTTTTCCTGGGTATTCATAATGGTTTGTGTAACAAGAGGTCTGTGAGGCAGAGAACTGCATTAGAACTCATATTTTAAAATTAAATTGCAATTAGGGTAGTTCATTTTAATTCAAGAATTATGAGTTTCAAGATGAATGACAATCATTGTTCAAGTGAAAGAGGTGTGTCCAGGACAGTGTATCTAATCAGCAAAAAATCAGTTTAAATAGTAATTTTTTCTGTTTAATATAAATGCAACATTTTGAAATTGCAAACAGCATACCTTCGTTTAAATTTTAAATACAACAGGTACTCCGGGGTTAACTCTGATAAAGATGTTTGGGAGTTATGCGCATAAATCATATTAGCATATTACAGGATTTGTGTCTGAAATGCCCACGCATCAGTTCTTCTATTTACTGAAAACATTCTAACTAGGTTTCCCTTCCCAAACTATTCTCTAACTCTGATTTACTCCTCCATGAACTGTCATGGGTATAATCTGGCTTCCGGGGTTATAATGCAGTACAATGCTTTCTCTACTCTGCTGGTGTTACTATTTCTCATCCAGAGAAGGATTATAAAGACAGAGAACCAGTTTCTCCTAATTGCACCAGCATGCTTGTGCACACTGGAATAATTTTTGAAATCACAGCTGCAACAAGAGTTGTAATAAAGGTAAATGATGTACCCTTTAAATATGTGCAATTACAACCTTTTCCCATGGAGCATCTTACCACTTTATGGATATAGAAGTTACTGTGTGAAATGAGTAAGAAAGAGAATTGCTGTAAGAAGCAAACACTGTATTATGTTTCCAAAAATGCCATTTCTGTGTTGAACTGTGAGTTCAAACAGCAATACAATCTGTCCTTTCAGGAATAAATCTGGATTACAAGAGCATTACTACTAAGGTTTGTCAAGGAATACCTACGGGACCTAGAAATTATTTGTAATATTTTTAAATTAATGCAGTGTTTTTTTCATGTAAATGGGAATCTGACCCAAAGTGACAATGTCTACTGTGTTTCCCAGAGGGGACAGATTCTGCATGGGGCTCAGTGGCTTTTTGAATATGCTGAGTTTACTGCTTACACCCCCTAATTTCACTGTCCTTCCTGTTTCTTTCACAGAACTGTCTTGGAAGTCAGCTCTTCTCATTGTTTTTTCTACACTGTCTTTCTTTTGATTTCCTTATACTTGGATGAAAAGCAAATGTAGCACTACAGTTGGCTGACACACTTTGCCTTTGTTTCCTGACAATTGGAAATGTGATGCTGATTTTCAAGGTTGTCACTAGCTAAAAAGTTTAAATAAAAGAGCTCTAATGAAATGAGCTACCTATGTCCTATATTTCCTTCACCCCACATTCACATGAAAGTCATAAGAAAGATTTGCTCCATACAAAAAGTCAACAAAAACACTGGGCCCACAAAATCCTCTTTAAAGCAATTTATTACTTCTGGATCTGCATTTGAAAATGCATTTTGAGGCACAGAATATTATATGAATCAGCAGGTTTGCAAAACTAAAGAATTCTTCCACTAGCCACTGAAAGAATAAACTGACCTGTCTAAATCTGTGATTGCTTTACACCCTCACAAATGATAGAGTGAACATAAACACTTGTATATCTCTGAAATCTTTTTTCTTTTCTTTCCCTGATGCAGATGCAGAGAAGCTGGACACATCAGATCTATGAAGGCAGCAAAACTACAAAAGAAATAATGTAGTTATAAGTTTTGTCAGTCATTAAAATGATTTGAAACACATTACTACAGCAAGGATAACACTGACATTTTTTGTTTGACTAGATAAATCTAAAATAATTTAAAATTAACTGATTTGGAGAATGGTGTGAGTCTAAATGTTGTACCAAAGAGCTCAGCGCACCTTACAAAACATCTGATGAGTTGGGTAATTTCAAGACTGGCTGGCCTTCATTGGGCTCCTGGCTGATCTCAACTCTTGAGCTATGAAAGCTGCTTCAGAAGTGTCAGCCACCTTGGTCAACAGTGAACAGCAGTCACACAAGTAGGTGTACACTGAAACACCTGTGACTTTAATGAAATTACTACCTCTTAACACCATCCAACTGAAGGACTGTACAGACCAAATATATCTGCTAACTCTGCTCACTCTCAGGTAAGTAGAAATATTATTTTTAATCTGTTCACACAAAGGATGTATTTATAGTACTTTAGTTTAGCCTGAAGTTGTAATGCCCAGTTCTTTACCTCTATTTTTTTCAAATGTCTTAATGTTAGCTGACTGCAGACTTCATGATATTACCCTCTAATAACTGTAGTGCTAGACTGAACTCTCCATGTGTGTGTTCAGAGCAGGTTATTGGTACCTTCCTAACAAACCAAGATAAGTTTGGGAAGTTCAGCTCAGTGGTCAATGATTCATGTGGAAAGGATGGATTTGTTGAGGAAATCAAAAAAGGCTACAGATATCCTACTGAAATACCTGCTGTGGTGTGTACTCCTTGTCTTATCAGGTAAGCACTTCTTTTGATGAATATAATTACCCCTTCTCCTCCTTGCTTTTTATTCAAGTCTGCACCAAACTAAACTCAGATTCTCATTTGTACTACTTATCTATTTTCTTTGTGTTTTAGATTTTAAAGGAAACTTTTAGACTTCTTGTTTTCCTGGAAAGCCAGGTTGTGTTAGAGAACAGTGTTTGGGATTTATAAAAGAACAGTTTCAATTCTTTAGGAAAGTAGGCTGTTTTTTCTTTTCTTTTTATTTTTAATAATTTATCATGCCCTTGTACAAAAGACACTTCTTGTGATAACATTTCAAAGTGTTCACTGAATGGAATCAGTTTTCTATTCAGCCTTTACATTAGGATTATTTCATACAAAAATAGACTTTGACGCCTTTTTCAAACACACACACACAAATATAAAAGTATTGCACTTTGTAGAAATCTCAAATCTGAAGTGGGTGAGTTCTCTTACATCTCTTATCATGCTAATGCATGGCAGCTAATGTGTGCTCTGCTGCTATTTATATCACCATTCAAACGTTAAATGACTTACCAGAGCAACCAACTTGTCATCCATGGTACAGCAATAATACCTCAACATTTCCTTTATCTAGGCCTATAACCTGGACACCAACCTGAGATGAAAAAGATGCTCTGCTGTAATCAATGGAAAGTCAGTTCTGCCTGTTCTACACAGCTTGGGTTTTGCCTTTGCTTTAGGATAAATAAATAAACAATCTTGTCTCAGAGAAGTGAGATATACTTTGCAGATGTCCATTCTGCACTGACATTCAAGAGAACTGTACATGTGCTGTTTGGCAAGTATGTTGTAAAAAGCCATCCTACTTATCAATGTGTTTCTTTTAAGCTTTCCTTTGAGCTTTCCTTTGTAGACAGTTTAATTAAAGTAGCTGAAAATAATGTAATGGTGATAATGATATCCCCGGAACCCAGGAAGATGTTTCTTTATAGTATTTTGCAGAGTCAAGAGCTTATCACACAGTTTCTTCAGTGTATGAATCCTATATAGATGTTGAGTAGGGCTGCTACAGCCTCAGTCATCACCCCCCTCTGTTATGCATCCTAGCCAAATACATTTGGATAGCATCTAGTCTTTTTTTTTTTTTTTCTAGATGGCTTTAGGGAACATTCTGTATTCAGCAGCTATTGCTTTCTTTCTTTCTTCAGCACACAAGGCACAGCTACAAACAATACGCAAACATAAAAGCTATGTGCAATAACTAACAGAGGAATCATCAGTTAGTAGAGGAGATTTGTCTTTAAATGAGTAACACTGAGAAAAACTGTATAACAAAAACATCATCAAATTAAGAAGAACAAGGCATTTGCAGCTCAGCTGCCCCAACCTGAACTTAAGTACAGAGATGAAGTAATGTCTAGTTCAGAAAGTCTTTTGTAAGCCAGAAAAGAACAAACTATGCTGAGGATGACATACAAACAATACAGATACTGTCTAGGGTGTATGCCAAATCAAAAAGTACAATTTCTAGCCAGTTAGTAAAAAGGTAATGCAGTCCCTTTCATTATAAAAAGTCAAATTCAGATCCCTGTCATATTTACCACTGTGCCTGAATAAAGTTCTGCAACTGGATGTTTCCAACACAAAAGGTGAAGCAGCAGCACTGCCTAAAGAAGTTCCTTTTCATTTCTACCACAGCAGTTACTCCTGGTCCTGGGGCATACCTCTGACCCCCTCAATGTTGTCAGGGAATCTATCCATCTGAAAAACTTTGCATACATACGTATCATTTCTTGTACATATTCTTGCACGTACATTTTTCTACTTTACTAGTAACTTAGACCAGTTCCCTGTGGAGCTAACAGAATAAACAAGTTTAAGAGAAAACAATTAAGTGCCCAATTAAGTTTTTTAAGAAAAAACAATTGGGCACTGGTGCTTAGAATCGGTGTCTGAATATCCAGAGTTCTCAAGATTTGTCACCTCCCTAGAGCATATTATCTATCTGTGCTTCTAAATTGAATTCTACAGAGACAACACAACAGAAATCAGAACAACGTAGACTGAGTTGGAGAGCTTTTCAGTAAAGAGATTACAAATAAACATCCAAGAGTTATTGACCTCTGACAGCAACACAAGTGCTGAGATTAATCCTCCAAAGTCTGACCTCAGCCCACCTGTGGCTGTGAGTCCCACCGTGCAGCTCTGCAAGCTGGGAGGTATCTTATCAGCTTTCTTTTACTCTTTCTTACTTGTATAGGCTGAACTTTATTAGGGCCTTCCTCTTCAGTCTGTCTCTAGGCAATGTGTTGACTAGGACAACATGTATCTCTTTGGTATGCTTGTACTCATCACAACATCATGTATTACAAGCATGGAAAATAACAGCATTTGAGTAGGAGAATTTAATTGTACCATTTTAGGATCAAAAGTGGGTAGGTTTCTTTCAGGTAGATTAGCCCTTTTTTGTGCTAGATGGTCTTTAATCTTGTCTGACACCTTGCTTTCTATCCTTGTAGTAATTACATTTGAAGAGTCCCATTCTAACCCTGCTACTTGCATTGAGTGGTACACTACTCTGCAAGGAGTCTTGCTAGTGACTTATTTATTTAAGAGATAACGTAGCTTATGAATCACTGTGACATACTGAACACTATAATCATCTATCAAAAGGGTAGGGACCCTGCAACCAGACAACCTCTTATGAATTCAACAATAAAATAATGAAAATGAATAGAGGTCGTGAAAAATAAACCAGAAAAAAAAAAAAAAAAAAAAAAAAGACAATCAAGATTACACAGCAAATCTCAGTCAACAGAGAGAAGAAAAGGGAAGAGAAGGCAAAAAATGTCTAGGTTTATATAACAGCCTAAAGGTTAGAAGAGTATTTTTATCTAAATAATATCAGGTGAGCAATGTGAAGATTTCTTTCCAGGAATTCTATGCTCTTACTCTGCTGCACTATTGTGAGGGCTGTTAGAAGAAATAGGATCAGTCTAAATAGCTGTAACTATGGCCATTTGGATAAGACAGAGAGGAAATTTCTGGATAAATGTCAGAGGTCAGGTTTTACATCTGTAAAACAAGTTCCAAAAGAAGGGGGGAAAGTCCTTCTCTCCCTTTGTTTTAGTCTTGAAAAGACAAAATAAATGAGCAGTGGAGTGAATCAAGGAACCAGTGTGTGTGTGTCTGTAATTACTGTTGCATCCTCTTCCATTCCCAGTGGAGTACTCCTTCTTGTCTCTGAAACCTCAGAGAAGCTGCAGTCTTCTGTTGCCACCCAAGAAGAGTAGTGCTAGTGCAGTGTACAGCATCAAAAAGCCAAAGACAGAGGTTTGTAGAAGGGTCAGAGACCTTACTGCTCTCACTACAGTAAGTACCTAAGTCCCAGCCTATTTACTTTGGGATGGCATCTACCCTGATGTGGAAGCTAAGAATGCAAGACTAATAGGTTCATATATATACAGTGTTTTGGACTTCACCTCTTGTGACAGTACTCTCTTGAGCTTTTGAGGTCAATAGTCAAGAAGGTTTCCTATGAGAAGATCCTCAAAAAAGATTGAAAGGCTTTAAAAAAGCCACTTTTTTACTGTTTTAGAGTAACAGTTCAAGTGATTAACTTACCAAATTGGAAAAAATATGCAATAATTCAAAAAGAAAAGACTGAAAGTATTTTTGCAAAGTTCTTCTCTGACCATAGTCAAGTCCTTGCTTTCACTCATAGTGACTGCTAATTTGGGGTTGAATTTGGAACAAGATTAGACAACTAATGCAAGTGTCTATTAGTATCTGTCAATATATGAGCTAAGTATCTAAGCTCTGTTACAGTTGATGGAGATCTAGTTAATGCAGTCTAAATAGAGCTTAAGGAGCATTTCAGATCATGGAAGGAGACACATAAGACAGGCTTCAGTTATGTATGCAGAAGCATCTATCTGTAGCTATTTTAGACACATGAAAGTAAGACATTCAGTTAGAGCCAGCAGACGTAACATACCTCTGGGAGGCCCATGGCCTTCTACAGGAATAGCTAGAGACCAGGCAGGCTGTCTTTGGACATCTCAGGTGGCTACCACTGCTTTCACTCTTTGCACTTCCTCTGTCCTGGAAAGGCTCAATATCTTCCCCACAAAATGAGTGATCTTCCCCACCCAGGATGTTCATCTTAGCCTAGTTACTCATTAAAATAACTTCAATCTATAGCTGAAAACACCTAAACCAAGACTGAAAAGAACAGGCAATCTTAACCACATCTTTCATCCTTACTGGTTACTCGCTATCAGCTCAGCATGGTTAGACCTAATGACTGCAAGTTTTAATAAAGAGTCCAGGTATTCTTTCAGAGCAGGGAAGGAATGCAAGGCCTACCTTTCCACCAGTTATGAATGTGCTACACTGCCCCTTTTGCCCCTCTAACCTCTTTTTATCTTGGGTATAACAGTTTGAAGAATTTGTCTAGGCAAAATCAAAGATCTCTAAATTCTTATAAGACATTTTTATTATGAAAATTATTATGAATTATTATTATGAAAACTGTGTAATCACTAGAAAGCTTTCTGAGCATGTGGAATTTAGCATTTCTGACAATGCAAAATGCAGTCTTTGTCCCTGACTGGATAGTATGGGGAATGATTTTATTTAACAGATGTGCTCTGGATACAATAATTGGTTTTCCAAGGAAGGTGGCTGGAGCCAGCAGATGCTACATCCTCCATTAGTTCACAGAATAGTGGGAAAACACTAGTCCAAAAAGGAGCCAGGTGTTAGTTTAAAGAAATCAAAACTCAGAAGACTTGGAGTGGTCATGGGAGGGAAATTTGCCTAGGAGAGAGGAAGAGATACAAAACCAGGAGGAAGAAAATGTCCTGTGCTGTCACAGAGCTCTCTATGCCAGTAAAAATGTATCAGTAATGAGGCTACTGGGGCGAGAAAACATGTGGAGCATCTATCATTTTCATGCAGACCAGAGTTTCTCTCACTCTATGCAGTAAATGGCAGCAGTGCTTTAGAAGTTAGTGGTGAAAATATATTCCTAATATAATCTCTAACATGTTCTTGAAAAGTTAAATAATAAATCAGAGACCTTATCTCCTTGATGAAATACTATGGAAGGTGTAAAGGCTATTGAGAGTAAGGAAAGCATCGTTAAATTTTTGGCCTGAGCAATAAGAAAAAATAATTTCTGCTGCAGAGGGAGAGTGTCAGGTAAATTTTTGCCAGGTGGTGACTTTTTGCACAGTTTGAAATACAATTTCATACATCAGTCACAGCTGGAAATAAGCAATTAAACTTCCTTTGGCTATTGAGAATTTCATTGAAAAGACATATTTATTTTAAACCTGAAAAGGGGGGAAACGGTACAGAAGAGGAAGGTGATTATCAAAACTCAGCCTGCCACCACCCCAGTTTTATTATTCTTTATTCAGCCCTTTGGCAAAATCTTCTCCTTTCTTCTTATAACTGTGAGTTTTCTTCTCCCTCTTCCATTGCCAAATTCACTCCTGCAGAAGTCCATTGGTGAAATTTGGGTCCTAAGCAGCAAAATGGGTTACACTGCCTAACTTCTGGATACTAACATCTCACAGGATTCAGCAAGTGGATGCCTTCCATCTCCCATAGGCAGTAACAGAAGACAGAGAAGCAGCAGTCCCATTTCTGGAGTGCAAAAAAGCCAGCGGAAATCATAATTTAAAAAGTTACCTTGAGGAACTAAGAACCACTTCTGTATGAAGTGCACATATCTGCATGACAACACATATAAGAAAGCAGTGTGACCTCCATTTTCTCTCCTGCTCTTTGAGATTGAGGGCTTGAGGGTCATAAAGAACATTATGACAAGCACCACAACATACTCCTACTTCACAGCATAGGAAAAAAAAAAAATAGTAATTTAAATATAGCCTTTGATTTTTCCATCTACCTTTTTAAAGGACCAATAACAAAATTTGATCAACAAAAGCACTTCTTTGGAGGACAGAGTACAGTGCAGATTAAATATTACCTCATCAGCAGGGAGCATTTATTCTGTTGTCTTTTAATAAGCAGAATGACACACAGGGTTTTCAATTAGTGACTTAAACTTTGTCTTCCATGTATTTTTAGCATTTCCATCTTGGTTAATTCCATTTTTAAATGGCACAAAATTCTCTTGAAAGTGCAATCTGTCTTTGTGGAAGATCTGAGTCAGCTCTCTGTAGTGTATTGATTATAATTATGATGGACTGCAAACCTAACATATTTTTAAACACAGATTTGTGGCAGGGCTTTTCTGGAAAGTATAACCTGGCTGTTTCTCCAGGAAGCATTATTTTTAAAGTAGACATGATATCTGAAGAAATGCAAGACTATTTTAGGCATTTTAAAACATGGGTGACAGGTAAACTCACTAACCAAACTCCTTCCCTAACACTCAAAGCTGTAATTAAAGCTGGGCTTTCATTTCAAAAGACACAGAAAACTTAGATTGATAGCTTATGCTGAAGGAAAGTGCACCCATTTACAGTATAGTTCTCATCTGTTCTGCAGACCAGTCAGCAGAGAGCCCCACCATATACCCCTTGGCACAAAAGCCGGGTCCCACAATGTTGTTGTACAGCTGCTTCCCTGACCCAGCCCATATTTCTCCATGCAGAGCCACTGAAAGTCAGCCTTGTTTGTCCATCCCACCAAAGGTCTGTTTAACAAAGCTTTGAGATGGTTCTGGTTAGAACTTTTACTGCAGCGAGCCTCCAAAGAAACTTGAAAAGACAAGATTTATGTGCTCACAACTAGAAAACTTAATATTTTAAACAGAGAATCCTCAAAGTGCCTGAAGCAGACAAATGAGAAACTAAAAGTGTTCATGCACAACTCTTTCCCACCCACCTGTATCCTTCAAGACATATCATTGACTTCATGATTGTTAATGCATTGACTTCCTGGGTTGTAAGCCACACTCAGTGACAATTTCTTGGAGCTTTCTTGTTCCTGGGAAGCATTTTGCATTTCTTAGCTCCTCACTGTGATTCCTGCCCACCCTCTTCCTGAAGTCATACCCAAAGTCTCACTGGATTTCCTCCCTTCATTTGCACCGTGCCTGTCCAGTAGAGAAACCTCCCACCTGAGTGATCTTCTTAGGCGAACATAAAGTAGCTGTGAACAAAAAAGTACTAAGTAAACACTTCCTGTCCCATTAACCTTTGCTGTTTCTGAACACCCACAATGTTTTCAACATACTTCAGCCACCTGCAGCTCCTGGGGTGCTTTTTTCTGTTATGACTTGCTCGATCACTCAAGTCAGAGACATCACAGCCCGCATTAACTTATCTTGCTCTTCTCTGTTGTTGACTGATGATGATTCACTGAATCAATGCTGCAGTGGTCAGGCAGCTGTCAGGTAGGTAAAGACCATTGTAGTCCACACAAGGGTTACTTTAGGGTTTCTTTAGACTCAGTAATCCCTATATATATATATATTTTTTTGGCACTCCTAATGTAGGCTGAGTTTTATTCCTGTAAGGGAGGGATTTTTATAATGCCTCATGCCTCTGACTGTTTCTGTTGTGTTTTCTTCATCAATTCCTACTTGCATATATATTTATTACTTCATCTGACCAAAACAAACAAACAAACAAACAAACAAACAAAAACAAAAAAAAAAAAAACACCTTCTGCTTTTGCTTTGATTCATCATGGATGTTTACTCATGAAGTTGACAATAACCATATAGGTATGCTATGACTGTTTCAAATGACTGTGTTGAATGTGGTCACTAAGATTCTGTGTTTAAAGAATCCTTTCTGCATTAGCAAGAAATTTTATTTATTTTTCTTTTATTATTATATGTACTATCTAAGTCAATGATTATAATGAACCAATAAAATAGAGGGGGATGGAAGAATATTTGTTCTTGACATAGCTAAAAAAATGAAGGAATACTGTTTAATGTTCAAGTAAAAATGCCAAGGTAAAAATATTGTGATGTTGGCTTTTTTTAGTATTTGCAAAATCTATCATTTAAAATGTGTAATTGTAACCTATATATTTTAATTAAGTCTATCCAGAGCTCTGTTTTAAATTATCTCTGGAAAATATGTTTAAGCAAAAGAGAATACAATTTTTTAAAAAAAAGATAACTGAAAATTTGAAGTCAGTTTCCAACCTGCCCATCCAAATGAATGATTTTATCAACCCAAAAGATTAGTACACCCACAGTCCTCCCAGAGAATGAAGAGAGTTAAATTAAGTGTGAATATTTTTAAATACAAGGTACTAAGTAACTGATTTTTATCTAATGCACATAATGTTCTGCCTACAAAATTCTCCTCCCTCCACCTCCATTTTATAGTCATCAAGAAAGGATATGAAGAATGTTGTGTTACATTTCCATTATTCTGAGAGGGAAAAAGAAAAAATAAAAAGAAAAATAAAGAAGAGTTGTAAGAGGTTTTTTTTATATATAGCCCTTGTTTCAGCATACATACCACTGTAATAAAAATTGCCCTGGGATTTATGGTTCAAATGAAAAATTAAGACAATGAAAAATTAAGACATGGGTTAGAAAGCAATCACAGCAATGTTTCCATTTACTTCTCTGCCCCTCCCTTTCTCCCATCTTGTATCCTGTATTGTCAGAAAGAACAGAAGGTTAAGTAATCAACTAGGTGTGAAAATATACAGTAATGTTGCTTCACACATCTGATAACAGCAAAGGCCCATTTAAGGATATCTCCTGAAAAAAAAAAAAAAAAGAAAGAAAAAAAAAGAGAGAGAGAGAGAGAGAGAGAGAGGTGAGAGAGGTGACAGGATTTTTTAATTGGATTTATCTTGTTAGGGGAAAACCAACTTCCTCTACATAAGTTATTTAAATTGACCTAATTTATGAATTCTACTATTTTTATTGCACCAGCTAAACTTACATGCCTCTCTGTGTGGAGTTAGACACATACATAATCTGAACCTTCCCTAGCACACAGATCCTATCATATCCTGTAAACAGATGAAGCAAGGGCTGCTGACAAGTAACTGAGTGCAGAGACACAAATGCCTTCGAGGAGGCTTCAATACTTGCCTGTCACTTTGGCTGTGAAAATACAAAATTTAGATCCTCAAAATCACAAGTGCCAAATGCAAAGGGAGCTCTGCAGCTATGTGGAAATGTCTCAGGTGTCTGCTGCTGGGTATGCAATAATACTCAAAACTGTGACACTTCCAAGCCACTGAGTGCCTGTGGGCTGTCAGGATTAGTCTGCCCTCTACCCATTTACCTTCCTGAGCCTGGGGAATGAGCCGGTGGTGGTGCTAAGGGATATTTAGAGATGAATGCTGATGCTATCTCTGTTTTTTTTGTTTGTTTTGTTTTGTTTTGTTTTTTGTCTTTTTTTTTTTCTATCTCATATAGTCATAAAACACATGGGACTGCAGCGTAAGGCTTTCTCTTCATTGTTCTCCTTTTTGCCTTGGGAGTCATTCATTTCTGTACAGTAACCTGAGCAGTAGCTCAGCTGCTTTAGGAAAATAAATAAATAAATAAATAAAATAAAATAAAATAAAATAAAGGACCAGAAAGGACAAGTAAAGAGACTTGCCCAAAATTTCAGATGTGGCAGTGAAAGCTCTATTCCAGTTAAAATTATAAGCAGATAAAATCTCTTTATTCGTTATTTCAGTGACATTTTTGGCTCAAAACACAGGTTTTCCAATTCCTGGAGATTTCTAATCACGACTTATCTATAAAATAGGTTAGAACCACCAGCTCCTCTACTAGTCAGGTTTTAAGAGAGAATCAAGATCAAATTATTTTCTCAATCTGCTTCTTTGCCATTTGTCTGCCACCTGCCTTTTTCCATTTCTCAAAATTTTGTTCTCAATTCCCTATTAATGTTTAAAGTACTGAATGTGAATTTCAACTCCAAGGCCAACACCTACCTTTTAGACCACAGAAGCTGAATAACCATAAAAGTCTAACTGTGGGGGACAAGTCTACAGATGCATACTTGTCAGAAACCAATACAAAGGTTAGATAGACCACAATCCAATCTGTTATGTGTTCCAAAAGTTCTCATATCTGAGCTCCAGATAAATGATGAAAAAAATATTGTTTTTTCATTGTTCAGCATTCTCTGTCTGACAGCTCCTGGGTGATTCCTGGAAGGAAGTTGCTTTACTATTAGTTCTTGATACACATTATCCCATAAATCTGGAACAGGGGTTAAAGATGGAGTAGCCAAACATTCATCATTACTACCCAGAATCATCAGTGTTAGTGAGTTTGCCATGAATCTTCATTCCTATCTTTTGACATATTTTAAGCTACACCTCCATATACTTCAGATTATAATATACAACATACAATCGCTTCCAGGGAGAATCAAAGATTTTTACAATATATTTAGCAAGCTTTCATTCTAATGTTTCTCAAAAACAATTTACTAAAGAGACTGTAACACAAGGGACTGCGATAGGATAGTCTTTCATCTATGTTTTACTCAGATAAATCCAGGGTGAATACGTTTTCATGTTAATCATTTTGGTTCAGCTTGTTCATTGCAATTCTACAATCGAAAATTGGAGGAATAAGAACAGCAGGCTATGACACACTGTAAAAACTGGTCATGTAATGACTGCTCAGTAAGTGGTGTACAGTAAGGGCTCTGACTCATCTACCCTGAAGCATATATCTGCAGGGGCTTAGGACCACACTACTGCTGATTATCGCCTGTCCTGTAACTGGTGATTACTGCTCTTAAGGCAGAATCTACAGGATGGAATGTATTTATTTCTCAGCACAACCATGCTAGAATAAACATATCTTTACAAGATTTTTAAGTTTCTATGGCAGGCCAGGTACCACAGCGCAGAAGAAATAACCTCTGGCTGAGAAAACCACAATCTTTTTAACTGTGGTTAGCATGGCTGGTGGTTGTTAGCTAGGATCCAGAGGCTATTGTCCTCATGATGGTTCTTGTCTCCACAGAAAAGCCAGCAACACCAGCATAACTGGGACTCCTGATAACCTTCCTGGAAGAAACATACATCATCTTTTTTAGCAATTACATACTTTGTTCCTATTTTCTGCTACATTTCATTATTATATGATTCTATGATTGTGAGGTTTAGATGAGCCTTTCTGTATCACCTTTGAACACAGAATTGCCCTACGCTGGCTTTAGGCATAAGGAAAGAAGATAGTTATCAAAGAAAGTAGATTATCAGGAGCAGTAAAGTAGCCATGACCCCAGTGGTTAACAAAACCTCTGGGTAGCTAGACTTGTCCAACTGCTAGTGCCAAAGGAAAGGCAAAGGTCAGTGGGTCAACTCATTATGACCTGTTCACTACAGCTGCCCAGGAGCAGCAAGACAGGTTATCCAGTTTTCCCATCTTGTGGCTGGAGCAGCTTGTTTTTGTCTCCGTCCTTCTACTGTCCACATGTCAGCTTCATCTTTGCATATGCCCAATAATATCCATAAGTCAATAAAGTGGTTAAAGGGGTGGAAGTCAAGTTGTACGAGGACCACCCCCACAGGTGGCAGCTCCCCCCAGACCCCCTGCTCCTGCGTGGGCTTCTCTCCATGGGCTGCAGCCTCCTCCAGGCCACATCCACCTGCTCCACCAGGGGCTCCTCCATGGGCTGCAGCATGGAGATCTGCTCCATGTGGGACCAATGGGCTGCAGGGGGACAGCCTGCTCCACCAGGGGCCTCTCCACAGGCCACAGGGGAACTTCTGCTGCGTACCTGGAGCACTTCCTGCCCTCCTTCTGCACTGACCTTGGGGGCTGCAAGGCTGGTTCTCACTCCTCACTCTCCCAGCTGCTGCAACAGTTCATGGTCGCACTCAAAGGGTTGCAGTCAATGGCTCAATGTTCAGGTAGAGACCAGTGTCAAGTAGTGTTTCTCATGGGTCAGTATTGGGACCATACGTTAGTTCTATGTCTCTTACGCACATACATGTAATGGCCTCTGTATATTTCAGTTGATAGTCAAAGTTGTGGCACATCAGTATCCCGATTTCTTCAGACATGGCACAAATAGACAAAAATAGAATTTTGTCTATTGTCCAGTCATGACAGCTTTTCAATAGATCATGGTGACATGGGAGATATCACTTCAAAGCAGTTTGTTTGCTTGAGGGGAAAATAATGCTGATATGATCAAGGATAAAGAAATAGGCAGAGGGGCTGCCAAGATGCTCATGTACACATGTACTTTGTCATCTTTCAGACTCTATTTTCCTAGAGGATGACAGTTGTGCCTTTTTTTTTAAAAAAAAAAAAATATATATATCAGAACATTAAAATAATATTGCTCCAGGCAAGGAGTAGGCACAGAAATAATGAAAGCTGGCAATTGGTGATGGCAAAAGCCAGGGTGCTGCATTTCTTTATGATAATATTTTTTACCTTGTTATTGAAAGTGGGAGGGCGTAAGCAAAAAGACAAAGCAGAAGCACATATATCTGGGAGGAAACACTTTCTTACAGCCAAAGGAGAAACTGAGGAATCAGATTTTCCTGGAGAGAAGGAAGAATCATCCACAAACTCTAGTGTTGATTTGATGTATGGTTTTAGGCTGACCAGTTATTTTTTCTTGTTCTATTGTATACAGTGAAAAAAATCTAAAGGTATCTTATACAAACCCTGAAGGTTTCAAAACAGAAGACAAATACCCACAAAACAAAACAAAAGAACCCAAACCAGCAAAACAACCAGAAATGATCTAAATCATTTTTAAGGCAGATTTGTGATTTGAGATAACACAAATCTGGATTGTTAAGTTCTTGGGGTGTCTTGTTCTTCCTCTTTGCAGTTTATTCTAAATTTATTTTAAATAAAATAAAGGAGAGATGTGTCTGAACTGAGCTATTGTCAGTCTGCAGTGGAACATGAGTAAATAGAATTAATAATTTTATCAATTTCTGTTTGTTTTGTTTGTTTCTTAGTCTATTTTTTTTTGTTTTGTTTCTCTGACAAGAAGCTACCACAGATAACTATTAATCTGACTGCCCCCTTCCTCTCCCCCCCCCAAAATGGATAGAGAGATG
Organism: Stictonetta naevosa; assembly: GCA_011074415.1. NCBI lineage: Eukaryota > Metazoa > Chordata > Aves > Anseriformes > Anatidae > Stictonetta > Stictonetta naevosa. Next base: position 7,775,839 of record CM021697.1, on the reverse strand, counting down.
TTCCTACTCCCAGCCAAGTGGCTGAGAACTGGGGAGCAGCTTAACCCAATATGCAAAATCTGTAAGATATTGAAAGTTTTTCAATGAAATGTTTTCTGAGTACAAATATTCAATCATTTTTAGTCATAAATTCAGGAAACTATACTAATTTTGGAAGATAAAATTTCTGAATGTTGTTACATATCAAACAAAGATAACGTCCCCTGAAAAACTGAGTGAACCCATGCACTCTGTATTTTTTGATACAGGAACTATTAAAATCTGGTCAAAGCAACAGCTTTTGTCTAATGTGTATACTGTTCATAAATGTTGTTTATATGGACCCAGATAAAGTCTGTGTAGTCTCTTATAGAGAGATAAGAGTAAAAATTAACAGACATGAAAAACACATTCATTTTAAGCTGCTCCATTTTATCAAATTTATGTCTTTTTTTTTCTTGTACAAATGGGTGAGACTGTACAAGTTACATCCTCCTATGAATATATGGACAAAGTTATCTGACATGAAATACAGCTTCAGAAGCAGTGGCTTTTGTGCAGTAAGCTCAGATACCTGGATTTTACCTTCTTTTATTCTGTAAAAATGTACTTGCAAAAATATTTGGAGGCAAAATACTTTCTCAGTACCGTTTTCCTCAGGTACATTCCTAATCTCAGTGAAGATGCTGGAAGATAAGCCAGGCAATAAAACAATTTTGTTTGTCTCCCAGTGGGATGTCAGGAAAATTAAAATAGGGCCCCCTCCTCTCTTAGTGCTCTCAGCTGAATTAGAGTAGTGGGGAGAGAAGAAGGTGTTGCTGAGAACAGCAAGAGGCAGTGAAAGTGTACCTGTGACAGACAAAGTATCTGTGAAGCTTGAAGACAGACATAAATGCCAGCAAGATCATAAAAGATGAACTGTTCTGAGACTAATACCTTGTTACTTCTGCGTCATGTGGGTATTATCACTTTTTTCTTTTTTTTTCTCCTCCTTATTTATTTATTTCACACAATACTGCTTTGAAGATGATGCTAGTTAATTATTGAGGGGGTTGTGTAGGAGGAAAAGATCTGTGAAAAACAATAGGTTTCTCATTGTTTCCTACAAGGATTTCATATAGTGTTGAGCAGGGTGAAAGATGTCTTCCCTCAGGCTCTACAGTTGCAGAAAAAATCAGTCGGGAACAAAAGCCCTGACTTCTCCCCCATGGTGGGTCAGAGGTGGACAGAGAAGTATTCCTAGGGAGGTTAACGAGCTGTCACTCTCTATCAAAATGTCATCAAGCTTCCATGGATAAAACATTATTTTGAAATCTAAAAGAAATGCCAGATTCTTATTAGTGCCTGCATCTCAGTCTCCCAGTCCACTCTGCTTTACTCTCCTATATAAACCCATTGAACAGTATGTGCTCCAAGAATAAGACCTGTTTCACTTTTTGTGATTTAGGGATATCATAATCTGTCATCTGATTATAGTCATAACCCTTATGAAGTCATCTGAATTTAAAAGTGCATACATGGTTATTAAGAGGAGATTGGAAATCTAACTCCAAAAATGTGTTAGTTAACTCCTTTACACTTTAGCATATTTACTGCAGTTCCCATTTCTCATATCTCCTGATAAACAAATTAGATTTTTTGCAGCAGGTAAATCCAACCCCCATTTTTGCTTATTCTGCAACATCCCGGGACAGAAGATAAAAGAAAGGTTGCTGCCTGCTAGGCCACTCATGAATAACAGACTCTGGAAGTCATAAAAATAAAGCCTCATGCTGTACACAACCATCCCCTTGCCTTGCTAGCAGCTCTCTGTGTTGTGGGTAGTTTGTGCTGACCTGAACCTCAGTGGCTGGAGGTTCATGTGGCCCTTACCGCATAGGGCAACCTAATGCCCAACCTCACATTTTGTGTAACACTCTGTACTCAGAGGGGTTGCCCTGGGCAGCAGCCAGCAGCACACAGCTCCAGTTTCAGCTGCAGAGAAACAGAAAATAAATCTAGCAAGTACTGGGTGGCCTGAGAATAAGTGCACTTTGGAGCATCTAATTTTCTTACTATCAACCATAGGCCAATTAAAGCAGCAACAGTACAGGTCATAATTGATACCAGAGTAATTCACTGAGGCACAGCATAACTGCCCCTCCTGGAGCCTCTGAATTTTTCCAGTGAGAATTCAGCCTCTGTAATCAGGTTTATTTATTTTAGGAAGATTAAGAAAGCTCATCCAAGGTGCATGCATCTAACCTGTTTTAGATGTTTGCTTTAGGAAAAGAGAGTCCTTGCTGTGATTACCATAGTCACTGAGTGCAAAGAGAAACTTTTTAACTGCCCCAGTTAATCAGACAGGTCCCACCTCAGCCCTGTGGCAGCAGATGAAAGAAAACCAGGTGGAAGCTGTCCTCCAGAGCCAGAAGATACCAGTAATTCATGGGGATATGTCTCAGATACCAATGCATCGGTCTTTTTGTAATGCTTTGTACCTCGGAATCACAAAGTAAATCTTTTTGGTAATCTAACATCCTGATCAAAGCATGGCTAACTTCCAGAATCTGGTTTCTCAGCATCTCTGGGCAACCTGTTGCAACATTTGGCTACCAGTAACAAAGTATATTCTGTGAACCTTGCAGGATAGAATAAATGTCACCAGCAAAGACTTTTTTCTTATATATAGCTAGGATTCTGTTTGCTACAACTCTTGACAACTGCCTTTCAAACCTTTCATTGTGCTCATCAGTGTTTGGCTCCATCTTCTCTGTGACCCTTGTTTAAGTTGTGGAAAACTGCAATTAGATGCCCATTAGATTTCTGTTCCCCAGGATACCTAGCCTCAGCAGACAGAAGAAATGCCAAATGAAGACTCCATGGGTGGGATTCATCTGACTGTATATAAATGTTTGTAAAACAAATGCCTAATTATCTCTACAGGTGATAGCTACAGCCTAGGTCGATCCACTTACAACATGGATGTCTACACCACGCTTGCCTAAATTTAGATGAAATGGGTTCTATCCATTGTAGAGAGCGAATGGTTTGGGTAATATATAAGCAAGTGCAAAAGTTTAGGTGCCGGTCACATCATGGCTTCCAAAAGTTGCTATAGCGGGGTTCATCCCACATCACACTAAATGTTTTCAATGCATATATCTAAATCAGAACAATTTTCTGTATCCTTTACAATCAATGGACACAAACAAACACTTTAAAAGTGTAATTTACTGGAACTATTTTAGCTGTCAAGAGAATATAAGAGTGTCTTTAGTTCACCAAACAGAAATCCAGAAAACTCTGTCAGGTGTGCTTGTGGACAACCTATGCATCTAATTTTAAGAGAGATGAATCCGAAGACTGCATTTTTTAATGTCACAATCATTTCCAACACTAGTAATTTTATTGGCATTAATCCCAATTTGTTGACTGAACATAATCTTAAAATTCCAGCACTGAGTGTTTTTTTCCAGTTGTATGCATCTGTCTGATCCAAAGTTCAGTAAAGCTATGGATAACCTCTGACCAGACACAGATGGGGTTTGGCTTCTATAGGTTTCTGAAATAATTGAATGTTTTGTATACAAGTGTATTTATACCGAGTACAAGTTGCAATTCATTACAGCCATATTAACATTCTCCAAAGACTCAGACAAAGTGACCTGGAGGGTTTTTTATCATCAGGCCTCATTAAAATGCAAATAAGCAGCCATACACTTAGACAATTCCACAAGAAAACCTCTTCATTCAATATGCTGATAATGATGTATTAGCCTTCATCTGTGCCTGCAACAGGTGATGCCACAGGCAACGTACATTAACCACACACAAAAACAAAACAAAACAAAACAAAATAAAAAAAATAAAAAAAAACAAGTAGGAACTTACCAAATCTCTTCTGAACAGACTATCTTTAATTCCGACTACTATAGGAGAGGGGGGAGAGAGAGAAAAAAATAACAATTTCCTGTGTAAGAGCTATTTGAATCCTTGGTCTCCTTTGAAATACAGTTATTTCAGTATTTTACCAGAAGAGACTAAGTTTTCCATCTGACATGAATATGATAATTTAGTTAAATGGTTTACAAACAAGAGTAAGCTCAACTTCAGTCATCTCAGAACATGGGCAGAACTCCAGGACAGATCCAACATAGCAGTGCAGACCTGCCTGGAAATTCGTATGGCTGGAAGATGCTTTAAGAAGCATAAAAGCTGAGAATTTTTCATGGACAGTATAATAGCTTGCACCTTATTTTCCCAAAATCGGTGTTTAAGAGTCCTGGTAGGTTTTCAATGGGAATTTGGAACTTTTATGTCTCTCAGATACTTCTACCTGTGCTCCAAGATCATAGAGTTTGTCAGCTATGAAGCATCCAAAATATTTAACCTACTGGCTCTTGTGCTTGTAAACTTAGGACAAAATGGAGGCAGGGATGAATCCCTAAACCAGCCCACCAAGGGTATGTTTAAGCAGCTTGTTAAAAAATGTAATGCAATGAGAAGAGGGAGATAATGCATTCATGGACATGCTTGGAAGACATGAGCTTTTATCTCCATTGTGTTCATAGTTCCTCTGATTCCTTGGAGGAAACAGATCTTCTGTGTCTCAGTCTGTCATCTTTAACTAATTGTAATAAGCTGTTCTATGTCATGGAGTCGTGGGACATGTAGCCATGAAGACATACTCTATAATTGCAATTGATGGCAGCATATAAATACCTCCTCTAGATGGTATCAGTATGTACATGAGAAGGACACAAAGAAAAAACACTATAAACACAAAGAAAAGGAGCTGTCAAAACCAGATCCAGGGTGTTTGACATTTACTTTTCTTTTTGTATTGATTGTGAATTTATAAGATATAATCTGTACAACTGCTGTACTTCCACATGCAACATTACCACAGTAGGAAGATCCTCCAAGAGGCTGAGCAAGGTAGGCAACTGTTTAACCTTCTCTGCATTCATGGTGACTACATCTAAGTCTCTTCAGTATCCCTTGAATCCTTAAAGTACCCTATTCTGAGGTAGCCCATGCCAAGGGTACATGGACCCACCGAGCCAGACATAACAGGGTGCTTCTGCTGCTTGTCCTCCAATACAGAAAACTGTGTTATCCATTAACAAATGCAGAATTGGTGGGATTAAAGCTAAAAGTATTTTCTATTTTGGGGACATAAATTAAAGATGCCAAGGACCTAGAAATATATATATCTCCCACAGATCCAACTTTATATGTGTTTAAATGGTCAAAACACAGTCCTCATCAACTTCAACTACTTTGAGCTTTAAATGCTCACCCTTCCCACAAAACAACACAAAAAATATCTCTAGTTTCCAGCTGAACAACCATCTTAAGAACACCATCTTAAACTTAGGTGTTCAGTCTAAGCAGTCTGAGTAACCTTATGACAGCACACAGTGGAGAAAGGCACCTCTTGTGCGTTATTCCATTATATTTTAGATGCCTAAAAGAGGCTTGATTTTAAACCAAGTTAGACAAGATGATCTAAAATATGACCTGAATTACACAGTAATCTTGTAGCCATGGCATAGACAAAATTTCTTTTCTGTGAACATCTGCTCTGTCTGCATGGAACCCCATGCTTCATTTATGCACATACTCCAGCTCCCAGGATCTCTGGGTGAATATATCTAATGACAGGTCCTTAACTTATATTAACCTATTAAGCTTCTTTGATAATTTCTTAACAGTATCATCCAGCAGCACAAGCAGAGCCTTAAAGAGAGAGATCAGAGAGAGAATTAGGACTCTGTGATTTATGATCTGTTCCCTGTACTGTTCCTAAATCAACAATGAGGAGATAATCATGGTTTAGGCCTAAACTGGTTATTTAGAACTTATAATATGGAATAATTTGGTATTTCTTGAAATTCATCCTGTGTTTCATTGAGATGAAACTTTCTGAGGTATCTGGGGCTTGTATAGCAATGATATTTAGGATGTCTACTTGCACTTCTGGAATACTAAGAACAAATTCTGAGCTTATTGGTATGAGTGTAAAGGCAGACTAACTTCACCAATGTCAATGGTGTAAAAACTGTATGCTGCTCCTCCTGGAGCTGACTTCAAATGAACTCAGAACTGCCATGTGCCATGGACCTCTCTGGGTACAAATGAGATCAGAATCCAGTTGTTAAACTTTTACTGGCTGAATATACTCTTGGTAAGACTTTATTGCATCACTTGCAAAGATATAAAAAAACCTGGGACAACACAATGCAAAAACTGATTCATTCATGATGAAGAGGCCACATTATACTTCAGCCATGTTTTAAAATATAAGTGTCTGTGAGAAGAAAAAACAACAATGTGCCCAAGCAAAAGACAAAGCTGGATAATATGCTGTCTTTACTGCTCATTGACTCTTTCAAACTTGGCCTGTGTTTGGAATGGCAAGTGGGCAAGCCTTTACTTCTAGTAGGCTTGTTGCAGTCACAAACATCCAACATAAAATAACAAAGAGTGAAATATTTTTTATTGTGAGTTGTTGGGTAGCAGTATATACATACCTTTCCTCAGCACTTGGAGGTTCATGGGGAAAAAGTGCTAGGCAGGTGAAATAAAGAACAGTGGTTTTAAGATGATCCAGTCAGTTTTTACTTTATTACTTCTAATTTGTAGCCATGTAAATTGCAGTACAACATTTTAAGCAGACTAATCTTATTCTAGTCACATCTTTTTCTGTTAAGCAAAGCATTTAGATTGTACCTTTAATGCTTCTGCTTTGCTTGGCTTATGTTCCCAGTATATAAAAATGAATAGTTGTGACAACCACTATGTTTGCTTGTACTGTCATGCTGCTAAAGAACAGACCGTGCAGCCTATGCAAAAACACAGGTCTCCAAATGCCTTAATCACCCTTAAACACTCTCATAGCTCTTTTCTTCACTCAGGAGTGGCAGCCTTGCAACTCAACATATTTCTCTAGCCAGTGTGCAGAAATTATTATGATAATGTACAAGATATGCTGCCGTCACACTTCATCACTTCTTATTATGTACGACATCAGCTACTCACTTAATCGTCTTATAATCAAACCTCTTGCATATAACATGTCTTTGGCCAAATAGAAGAAAATTACAGTGCAAGTTTTACATCTGAACCACATTTGCATATGGAAGTAATCTGTGTCACTATTCTCCTTTAATTGATCTTCTTTAACTTATTGACTACTTCTACTAACCCCTATTAAGCAAACAGGTATGGGTGTCCTGGAGATTAGCTGATTTAACTGATGCAGGAAAAAAAAAGATTAGTATGGCTCATAGATTATTAGCACTAGCCTTGATGCTTGCAGTCTTTAGTCAAATGGGCCTGTCAGACATCTATTCCAAGTCCTTTTCACCTTTCTTACCTTCAAAGCCACCAGACCTTTACACAAAGGATCAAATGATATAAGAATTGTATTACAACACCAGAAAATAGCCTGAGAAATCTAGGGATTTCCTGGTTTAAAAGCAAGGATTATATAGCCATTTACTGCTATTAAAAAATACAAATTCCTGAGAAAACCCTTAGGCATGGCTAAGGAAACATTTCATGCCTTGTTCTCTAGGCATGCATTGCTATTATAAGAGACAAAACAATGCAAGCCTTTTGTTTTTTCTCTTGTTGTTACCTCTAACAATTTACACTCTTGTAATGGTAGGCAATTTCTATGGTGAAACTGGAGTGAATGACCCACATTGAAATAAATTAAAAAAAAATAAAAATCAAGACAATCTGATCATGGGAAAATTCTTTGAATGACAAGATTATATCTGAGCAAATCTCATCAACCATAGTAATGAGGTACTTCTTGTTAGCACTTGAAGCAGCAAGACTCTTCACTCAACACCTTTTGGCTGTGGCCAGTCCTCTTTGTTTCTAACAAAGGAACGGAAATATTACTGGCAGTCAAGTTATTCTGGAAGACAGAAGAGATATTCCTGGCCCTGGGAGGCAAACAGAAGTAGTTTGAATGTCTAGAATTATCACATATCAATACATTGCATTACGTAGCAGTTATGTCTCCTTTCACATCCTTCTGCCACCACTTTGGGGAATATCAGTGAATTAATAATCCATAACATCATCTCAAATATTTATATTTTTCATCCTAGATTCATCCCTCTACTATCATTTTTTTCCCATAAACTTATTAAGATTCATGTTGGAATAATGCAATATTCTTATCCTATATGTCATATTTGGGAAGCTATTTCAACACTTTCAATGTCAATTAATTTTCAGATTTTCAGTCAGAATTATTTTCTAACATAAATATTTCTACTCCATTGCTGCTGTTAAACATTTTCCGCTCACCCTAAAATGTACCAATATGGAGTAATTCAGTTTCCCCTCAACAAAATAAATAAGCCAAGTTCTGCTAATTAATCTCTTAATGTATGTTTAATATTTCTTTTGTTGTCCAAAGAAATTATTTTATTATCTCTTTGATACCCAATCTACACGTATGATTCCACATAAAGCCTTCTTAAGCTTTATGCAGTGTTCTTAAAATCTTACCTGTTTTAGTGAAAAACCACCTGATTTGATAATTCCGGTGAGTCCATTATCCCTTTTCATGGCCTAATTACCCTAATAATTCATTGCCGTCTCAAGAGCAGCAGGTATCCTAAAGGTATCTCATTTCTTTTTTTCCCACCCAACCACTGCAGCATGATTTATTTGATGAATCTCTAAATCAAGATCTTCACACTGTACACAGTTTGTATTTTTCTGATCCAGAAACTTCCCTTATATGATGATCTGGTCCATTGCCAATAGCTTCCAATTTACAGTCATGTATAGATTTCAAATCTAATTCTTATACCAAGATGTAAGAATATGCTTTATTGAGCATACTCAGCAGGTCTGTTTTCAAGACCAAACCTGGAGGAATATAACTAATAACAGCTCTCCACTTACATCTTATTCACACATCCATGCACCATTTGGAGTATTTGTTCAGTTTCAATTATTTTCAAATGATGTCGCATATGTGTCTTGAATCTATAATTAAGCCAAAACAGAGACCTTGCAATTGTACTGTGTTTTCGGCTTTACTTTTCAATGCCTTTTCAGTATGCTAGGGTAAGAAAGAATAGATGAATTTATGTCTTTATTCCTGAATGGTATTTCAGCATTCAGAAAGACAGAAGATGCTGAAATATTTCTATTTGTCTGCTCTGTTATATTGCAGGTGTTGCAAAGGACTAACAGATTTAAGGTTACATTTGACTACGTTATATTTTTATAGTCACTGCTACAAGATCCACAAGAAATAACATACTTACATCAACCCAAAATGTGTGCTCCATGCCCCATAGGTTAGAAATATCTTAACCTCTGTTTTAGATTTATTTGTATGAGCTGTAAATAACTTAATCACTTCATTTTTTAATCTGTTTTACTGATATATTAAAGCCAATTTTCCTTAATAAAATCTATCTATCTGTACAGACCTTGTAGAAAAGATAAATGGTACAATAAAATTGAGTAAGAGATTCAAGATGCATAGTTTGATTAAATCCTCATCAAAATCCATGGGAGTTCATTAGGGTTTAAGAGTCTGGCTTTAAATACAGAGTTCACGGTGGCTAGCTTGCTAATCTTTATAATAGATTTTTCACTTTGAGGATGCAGTTTCAGGACCAGTTTAACCCAATTTAAGGATAGGGTCTTGGCAAAAAGGATGATTACTTCTTTCCTCACATTCTTGGCTATGTGATTCCACAGATGCCTGTTAATCCATCTGTTGTGGTTTAACCCGGCCGGCAGCTAAACAGCACACAGCTGTTTGCTCGCCCTCCCCCCTCCCTCTCTGGGATGGGGGAGAGAAACGAGAAACACTGAAGCCTGTGGGTTGAGATAGAGACAGTTTATTAGGACAGAAAATAAAATAATAGTAATAATAATATGTGCAAAACAAGTGATGCACAATGCAATTGCTCACCACCCGCTGACCGATGTCCAGCCTATCCCCGAGCATCCGGCCCCCCCACCCCAGCTAGCCACCCTTATATATTGTTTAGCATGACGTCAGATGGTATGGAATACCCCTTTGGCCAGTATGGGTCAGCTGTCCTGGGTCTGTCCCCTCCCAGCTCTTGCTGCACCCCCAGCCTGCCCGCTGGCAGGACAGAGCGAGAAGCTGAAAAGTCCTTGGCTTAGTGTAAGCACTGCTCTGCAACAAGTAAAACAATAGTGTGTTATCAACATTAGTCTCATCTTAAATCCAAAACATAGCACCCTACCAGCTACTGGGAGGAAAATTAACTCTATCCTAACTCAAACCAGGACACCATCTGATTGAAAACCACCCCTACAAAAGTTAATTTGTTTTCAGATATGCTCCAGTTTCCTGACCTGGCTGACCAAACACATGTGCTGGTATTAGGAAAGGTGGTGACAAAATGCTTGTCTGGGACCCAGGGCAGAAGGGGCAACTGCCTCGATTAACAGCACTACAACTCAGCTGCACTGATCATGAAATTTAGATCACCCATATTATGTCAAGCTGTATGTATGGTTTGGTCATTTGCAATCTGACTTTAGTTAATGTCAGTATTTGTTACCAGACATGGGAATCCATCTGTTTTTTGTTATTCTGGGCAATGTTAAAGGCAGATATCAACTGCAGGCAATTGGTGCAGCAAACATCATTCACTCAGACTAAAAGAAGGAAAAATCAAATGTTCTCTTTTGCGATGAAAGCCTAGGAACTACTGCCTACAGCACAGCTTGGTTTGCCAGTGCTTCAGCAGCCAGCAGCTAAACCACATGAGACAAGGGGATTTTCCCTGAGGACTGGTTGTAAATGGCAAGGCTGAGCTCTGTATCATCTGCTTTTGAGCATTTATATGTCAAAAGCAAGACAGAAGCCACGTCAGAGAGTTCAGCGAATGTGAAAAGTACTCTGAATTTGTAAATATGCATCAGGGAAACACCACATTTCTCTTCTCCATGGAACAATTTGGAATTGCCCCACAAAACTGTATGACCTCTTAGATCTGAGGGTAGAAATGTCCATTTCTGATTTTGAGATCATATATACCTCTTCATTGCTGGCCTGTATGTCTCATCTGACCTTCATTTGGTCTATCTGAGCTGTTTCCTAAGCTTGTATTTCTACTTTTAAATCCCAAATAAGTTATTTTCTTCTGCTTATCATTAACTGAACTAGCTGGTCAATAAAGTACCTATTGCTTTCACCCTTCTCCCCTTCCCTTCTGTCTGCCTGATCTCATGTTCTGCCAAAGGCAATCCATGTTTTTAAAGTACCTCATTCCTACCTCGTAGTAGAAGATCTCATTTTTGTTTGGTTAGTTTTCTTTTCTTTATGGAAAAAAGTCTCTGCATCTTTGAGAAATCAAACTCGATAGCAAGTCCAAGCTCTCATCTGCCACAATTAAATGTTTTATTCTGTACCAGCTCACTTTTCTGAGTTGCTCTATTTAGAGCACTTCATATTTTTTTTGTTGTTGTTGGAAAAGAGCTCAGGGAAACATTGAAAATAATTTGTGGGTTGTTTTGTTTGTTTGGTTGTTGTTGTTTTGACATCCAGAAACCAATATGTTTCTTTGTCTTTATTACTTTGTATTGTTTAGACCTAAGCTGTTTGACAGCATTTATCAAAGCTCTCAAAGCTCTACATGTTGCTTTTTCTGTCAAAGTCTGTTTCAGTTCCCTGACCTTTCTCCCCAGAAAACATATTTGCATTAATTGCAAATATTATAAAATTCCACTTCAGGAGAACTTTCTACAATTTCGTCACAACTGTAAAAGAAAGAAAAATCACTGTCATCTTCTGGAACCGTTCACTTGGTGGTCTCAAAGATTTGCTTTTCTTTAGACAGCTAAGTGAAGTTCCTGAGTAAGAATCATGCTAAATTACAGCTGTAGTCCAAAGACAAGAGAAATGGACACATTTCCACTGAGTAGTTCAGAGCTAGAATTGAGAAGTGTGTCTCTTTCTGCAAAAACGTAGTTCACGGACACCATGCATAACAGTACCACTAACTTTGCAGAGAATGATAAGCAGAGGGGGCTTGCACAGAGCTGCCCAGGGAGTGATTGAACAGGCTGCCAGTCTGCTGTGTTGAAGAATAGAGACTGACACTGTAAGCCATATGATTTATTCCCCCCTAATCACAATGAAAGATTCTTTAAAAAGTCAGGATCACCCAAATGACTTTGGAGGTATGTTTCACATATATTTTAGCAGGACTGAGACATTCAGATCTCTTCAAAAGCCTGGAAATTGTCATTTTATATGCACATTAAACTCAAGATACCAATAAAATTATCTTCAGATGAATCCTGGTCAAACATTCAGTGGAACTAGAACTGAGCTAACACCACTGAACCAGCAAATATGAGCAGTCCTTGCATGTTTTTAGAGTTCCCTAATAATCTGTTCTCAGATGGAAGAAAAAAAAAAGAAAAAAAAAGAAAAAAAAAAGTTTTAAAATAGCTCTGCTGCTTAGGCAGCAAATAACATCAATACAGAACAGATGAGTCTATATTTTGCACCTTATGCATTCTTGCCAACTTCACAATTTAATTTAAAGTTTTATTAAGGATGAAATAAGTATGTATTCCAATAAAGTGGAGGAAGAATCAAAGTCCCAGAGAGTTCAATGGCAAAACTTCCAGTGACCCCTAAGAGGCCAGAATATTATTACTCAACAGATCTTGTTCCTTGAATATGCACTGTGGATGTGCATTTCACTTACTGAAGTGACACAAGGAGTAATAATTGTTCTTTGTTCCTCTTATTCTCTCCTATTGTTAAAGTGGACTATGCAAGTCTTTCACTAGAAATTCTGTCATGGTCTTGAAACAGCTGAAAAATAACATTTTAAAGACTAAAACTCTTTCATTAAAAATACCCAGTCAGTTATGTTTCTTATATGTGACAAAGGTCCAATTTGCCTAGAAGCAATGGGCCACTTGTGGAAGACAACATACACACACAGCATGAACAAAGGGAGTTTAGTGCCACATACAGCAGAGTCACATGGACCCTGTTTTTACTGTGCCATCACAACAGACATGTCTTGCAATTCTAAGCATGTTTCAATTTTAATCTGATCAAAATCAATCCTGTTTTGAGCTAAGGGCGGAACAAGATGACCTCCAGAGGTACGTGCCAATCTACATTATTCTGTTGGTTTTTGTGCACCACTGCTTTTTATTGTTACACTTTCTTTGTTGTGAAGTGAATATGTTACTTGATTTCTTTATATATTTGTTAGGTTAATAACGTATTAACATTATGCAATAGTATACCCGCAAATTCCTTAGAACCCCACTCTTGGTCCACTAGTAAAGCCCCGTAATAAACTTAAAGCCAACAGAATTACCCCAGATATTTCCTATATAGCCAAGTTTTCTTACTGTAGTGCTGTAGTAGACCATTAACAGTGTTCAGTAGAGTATTTATGTAAAATAAAATATGTTCTAAATATTCAGAAAATCTGCCTCATTCTGCAATTTTATGCTTACTGGCTTTAAAGAGAAAACAAGGATTTATATTTCTGTTTTCCCTTGCTATCTATCTCTGTATATTCCTTTTTTTTTCAAGTTGCTTCTTCTCAGACTGAATTATAATTTCAAAACAGATATAAGAAAGCAAGACTTCAGAGATGCTTTTTGCTTTTCAGCAGTTCTGTCCCATGGTCTCCAAACAAACTCCCAGCCTGCTGACCTCCTGTCAGGAAAGTACTGTAAACTGAAAAGATAGCAAAATCCCAGAAGTTTTTATGTTGATATCAAACTCATAGACATGCCATAGTTCCCTTAGTTCCTTAATCAGCCTGACACCTTTGCCTTCACCTCTGCTCCCATCTAAGCAAATAAACTTTTACCAGGAGAAAAACATGTCAATATATATTTTTTTTGTGTGTTTTAATTGAAAACATATAAGGTAAATATTAATGACAGCAGCTAAGGATAAATTCTCTATGTGTACTAAAAAAGTAAAGGAGATTTGCCATACTGCCACTGGTGTGCAAGGCTCCTTCAGGGGAACTTGGATAGATTTCTTGAATCTCTGAAGCTGTCTTGTTAGGTTTTCATGGTTCATTATTCATTAGTATTTGTACTCCACTAATCCCTAGAAGTTCCAGTTATGCCCCAGAACTGCACAAACTCATACATTTCTAAGAAAAAATCTAAGAAAGCTCCTTCCCCACAGAAATCAGAGACAGAAGAGATAGAGTTTTAACAGGGAAAACATTCCCTTTTATTCTCAGCCTTATAAGTAGGATCAGTGGGACATCAGGAGAGAGGATTTATCCTTTACCAGTTCCTACCATGATAGTCACATGTGTTTAGTTCCATTTGCAAGCTCATATTCCTTTTAAGAAACAGTGTATCTCTATAATGACTCTGTAGTTATTTCTTTACATGTATATTTGCATGGCTTCTCAGTGGCATCCGTGTATATGCACACTTAGATACATAGGCACAGTTATGAGTATACTTGAATCAAGGTGTAGAAAACTCAGAAACTGATAAATCTTACTACTAGCACTGGTATCTCTTATCTTTATGTTTTGCTTTTATCAGTAGATGAGTTAGACAACTTATACGAGTTCATATGTTAGTACATTATTCTGGTGGGTCTATGCAAAGGGAAAAAAGCTTTTGCTGAACTGAAACAAGAACTTTCTAGGAAGTCAGAGGAACCAGCATTATAGCTATGATATAATACCTGGTCCTTGTGTTTTCAATACACTTATTAAATCTCCTTTATTTATAGGTTAGTAATAATAACAATTATAATCTCAGTCTTCAACAAGAGTAAAGTAATGGATAGATTAGCCTCTGACCTATAATGTGCTACAATGATTCAGTAATCATCTTCTTAACCTTCAGATAACCTCTCAGTGCATATAATAGGAACATTGTTTGCAAAGGTTTAAGCAACACAGCACATTACACACAAAAGCAGAAAGGCCAACAAGGCAAGCATCCTGGTGGGGGTCTGTTATAGACCGCCAAACCAGGACGAGGAGACGGATGAGGAGTTCTACAGGTAGCTGGTAGAAGTTACAAAATTGTCAGTGATTGTTCTTGTGGGGGACTTTAACTTCCCAGACATATCCTGGAAGCACAATACAGCCCAGAGAAAGCAGTCTAGGAGGTTTCTGGAGAGCGTGGAAGATAGCTTCCTGACGCAGCTGGTTGGCGAGCCTACCAGGGGAGGTGCCCTGCTAGACCTTCTGTTCACTAACAGAGAAGGACTGGTGGGAGATGTGGTGGCTGGGGGCTGTCTCAGGCAGAGTGACCATGAAATGGTAGAGTCCTTGATAGTTGGTGAAGTAAGGACCAGTAAAACCGCTGTCTTGGACTTTCGGGGGTCTGACTTTGAGCTGTTCAGGACACTGGTTGGCAGAGTCCCTTGGGAGGTGGTTCTGAAGGGCAGAGGAGCCCAGGAAGGCTGGGTGCTCTTCAAGAAAGAAATCTTAATGGCTCAGGAGCGGTCTGTCCCCATGTGCCTGAAGACAAGCCGGTGCAGAAGAAGACCGACCTGGCTGAAGAGAAAGCTGCGGCTCGAGCTTAGGAGAAAAAAGAGGGTTTATAATCTTTGGAAAAGAGGGTGGGCCACTCAGGGGGACTATAAGGATGTTGTGAGGCCGTGCAGGGATAAAATTAGGAAGGCCAAAGCTCATCTGGAGCTCAATCTGGCCACTACTGTTAAAGACAACAAAAAATGTTTTTATAAATATATCAGTAAAAAAAGGAGGACTAAGGAGAATCTTCACCCTTTACTGGATGTGGGGGGAAACATAGTTACCAGAGATGAGGAAAATCTGAGGTGCTTAATGCCTTCTTTGCCTCAGTCTATAGCAGCAAAACCAGTTGTTCTCTGGACGCCCAGTACCCTGAGCTGGTGGAAGGGGATGAGGAACAGAATGTGGCCCCCACAATCCACGAGGAAATGATTGGAGACCTGCTACAGCATTTGGATGTACGCAAATCAATGGGACCGGATGGAATCCACTCGAGGGTATTGAGAGAATTAGCGGAAGAGCTGGCCAAGCCGCTTTCCATTATTTATCGGCAGTCCTGGCTATCAGGGGAGGTCCCACTTGACTGGTGGCTAGCAAACGTGACGCCCATCTACAAGAAGGGCCAGAAGGTAGACCCAGGGAACTACAGGCCTGTTAGTTTGACCTCAGTGCCAGGGAAGCTCATGGAGCAGATTATCTTGAGCGTCATCATGCGGCACTTGCAGGGCAAGCAGGTGATCTGGCCCAGTCAGCATGGGTTTATGAAGGGCAGGTCCTGCTTGACGAACCTCATCTCCTTCTATGACAAGGTGACACGCTTAGTGGATGAGGGAAAGGCTGTGAATGTGGTCTACTTTGACTTCAGTAAGGCTTTTGACACCGTTCCCCACAGTATTCTCCTCAGGAAACTGGCTGCTCATGGTTTGGACTGGCATGCACTTCGTTGGGTTAAGAGCTGGCTGGATGGCCGGGCCCAGAGAGTTGTGGTGAACGGAGTCAAATCCAGTTGGAGGCTGGTCACTAGTGGAGTCCCCCAGGGCTCGGTACTGGGGCCAGTCCTCTTTAACATCTTTATCGATGATCTGGATGAGGGATCGAGTGCACCCTCAGCAAGTTTGCAGATGACACCAAGTTAGGTGCGTGTGTTGATCTGCTTGAGGGTAGGAAGGCTCTGCAGGAAGATCTGGATAGGCTGGACCGATGGGCCAAGGCCAACTGTATGACAAGTTCAACAAGGCCAAGTGTCGGGTCCTGCATCTGGGGCACAACAACCCCAAACAGAGCTACAGGCTGGGAGATGTGTGGTTAGAAAGCTGCCGGGCAGAGAAGGACCTGGGAGCATTGGTTGGTAGTTGGCTGAATATGAGCCAGCAGTGTGCTCAGGAAGCCAAGAAGGCCAACAGCATCCTGTCTTGCATAAGAAACAGCATGGCCAGCAGGTCCAGGGAAGTGATTGTCCCGCTGTACTCAGTTCTGGTGAGGCCGCACCTCGAGTACTGTGTTCAGTTTTGGGCCCCTCACTACAAGAAGGACATGGAGGTGCTTGAGCGAGTCCAGAGAAGGGCTACGAAACTGGTGCAGGGTCTGGAGAAAAATGCTTATGAGGAGCAGCTGAGGGAGCTGGGACTATTTATCCTGGAGAAGAGGAGGCTCAGGGGCTACCTTATCGCACTCTACAGGTACCTTAAAGGAGGCTGTAGCGAGGTGGTAGTTGGTCTATTCTCCCACGTGCCTGATGACAAGGACGAGGGGGAATGGGCTAAAATTGCAACAGGGGAGGTTTAGGTTGGAAATTAGGAAAAAATTCTTTACTGAAAGGGTTGTTAGTCACTGGAATAGGCTGCCCAGGGAAGTGGTTGAGTCACCATCCCTGGAGGTCTTTAAAAGACGTTTAGATGTAGAGCTTAGGGATATGGTTTAGTGGAGGACTTGTTAGCATTACGTCAGAGGTTGGACCCGGTGATCTTGGAGGCCTCTTCCAACCTAGACTATTCTGTGATTCTGTGAAAAGGAACACTTAAACTTACAAACCACTCTGCATAAGCATTCTGTACTGTTGTAGACAATAAAGCCCATGTTCTTGGCTCAATGTCACTTCAGCTCAACCCTATAGCCACTGTTTGAATTCACTAAATTAATCAAGCTGCACAATTCAAAAGCAGCCCAAAAATGATTAATTAGAATCATTTGTTGTCAAACAAAGGGGACTTAGAATGTGGAGAGAAAGAACGGGAAGGTAATAGAAGGAAAAACAAATCGTGATAACACAAATTAGGTTGGGGAATCTATCCCACTAGGAAAAAAATAAAGCCAAGAACAGCAGAACTAAAGAATCTGGATGGGGCTGATTACGAGTATCAGTTCAAGCTTTGCCTGTTGAGTTGCATCCAGTGCAGTTTCTCTATCGTTTAATAATGTGTTATGTTGGGCTGGAGCCCTTTGGGACTTGAAGATTCCTGTTTCTCAGAAAGAGGAAGAAGAAGATGAAGAAGAAGAAAAAGAAGAAGAAGAAGAAGAAAAAGAAGAAGAAAAAGAAAAAGAAAAAGAAAAAGAAAAAGAAAAAGAAAAAGAA